>CM056053.1:15912665-16362495 GCA_029574335.1 Rana kukunoris
GGGCTGATTACTAATGTAGCTGCGCTGCGCCGGTACATGCCTTAATAGGTGCGCTGGATGAAGCCCTAATTAGGCGCATGAACCGGCGTTGCACAGCAGCGCGATGTGATTGATAAGTAAAGCCGCCGCGAACTCCCTGTATAAGTCTATGAAGGGAAATCTTAATTGTGAATTTTAAAGGCTAATCTCGCAAGTTTTGTCCTAAAAAGTGTTTGGGGACCTCAGTCCTGCCCCAGGGGACATGTACCAATGCTTTTTTTATTTTTTAAAACGGCCGTTTTTTTTTTTGGGGAGCAGTGATTTTAATAATGCTAAAAGTGCAATAATAAAAGTGTAATTTCCTTTAAATTTCGTACTATGGGGGTCTCTAATGTCAGCATGTGAAAAAGCGCATGTTTCCCGTGGTTAGAACTGTCTCTGCACAAAATGTCATTTTTCAAAGGAAAAAAAGCCATTAAAACTGACTCGCGGCAATAATGAATTGTCGGCTCCGGCAATTGCAGGAGAATTCATTCATTAAAAAAAGGAAAAAAAAAGCGTGGGGGTCCCCCCAAATTCAATAACCAGACCCTTTAGGTCTGGTATGGATATTAAGGGGAACCCCGCCGTCAATTTAAAAAAAAATGACGTGGGGTTCCCCCCAAATATCCATAACCAGACCCTTCGGGTCTGGTGTGGAATTTAAGGGGAACTCCACCCCAAATTAAAAAAAAAAATGGCGTGGAGTCCCCCCTAAAATCCACACCAGACCCCTTATCCGAGCACGTTGACCTGGCCGGCCGCAGAAAAGAGGGGGGGACAGAGCGCGGCCCCCCCCTCTCCTGAACCGCACCAGGCCACATGCCCTCAACATTGGGAGGGTGTTTTGGGGTGCCCCCAAAACACCTTGTCCCCATGTTGATGAGGACAAGGGTCTCTTCCCCACAACCCTTGCCCGGTGGTTGTGGGGGTCTGCGGGCAGGAGGCTTATCGAAATCTGGAAGACCCCTTTAACAAAGGGGCCCCCCAGATCCCGGCCCCCCCCTGTGTGAAATGGTAATGGGGTACCTTGTACCTCTACCATTTCACGAGAAAAAAAATGTAAAGGGTTAAAAAACGACAAGAGCCGGTTTTTGACAAGTCCTTTATTATCTTCTTTCTTCTTTTCTTCGGGTTTCTTCTTCCTCCTCCTTCTTCTTCCTCTGCTTCTGTCTTGGGTCTTCTATTCCCGCATCTTGCCCGGCGTGTTCTTCCATCTTCTTTCCTCCCGCTGTCCTTCTCGTCCGCATCTTCTTCTCCTTCTTCTTCTTCGCCGGAGGCGCCGCTTCCAATTGAAATCCCCGCTGTCTGCCGGACCACGCCCCCCTCTGACGCCACGGGCAAGCTCTTAGGAGTGTGGTGCAAGTGCGTCAGAGGGGGGCGTGGTCACATGTTCAGAGGGCGGCAATTCAATTGGAAGCTTGTGCGCGGCTTTTTCTTTGCAGAGTCGCCGCTTCAAATTGAATTGCCCGCCCTCTGACATGTGACCACGCCCCCCTCTGACGCACTGGCACCACACACTCCTAAGAGCTTGCCCGTGGCGTCAGAGGGGGGCGTGGTCGGCGGCAGACAGCGGGGATTTCAATTGGAAGCGGCGCTCCGGCGAAGAAGAACAAGAAGAGAAGATGCGGACGAGAAGGACAGCGGAAGAAGATGGAAGAACACGCCGGGCAAGATGTGGGAATAGAAGACCCAAGACAGAAGCAGAGGAAGAAGAAGAAGGAGGAAGAAACCCGAAGGAAAGAAGAAAGAAGAAAGAAGATAATAAAGGACTTGTCAAAAACCGGCTCTTGTCTTTTTTTACACTTGAGACTTTTTTTTTCTCGTGAAATGGTAGAGGTACAAGGTACCCCATTACCATTTCACACAGGGGGGGGGCCGGGATCTGGGGGGCCCCTTTGTTAAAGGGGTCTTCCAGATTTCGATAAGCCTCCTGCCCGCAGACCCCCACAACCACCGGGCAAGGGTTGTGGGGAAGAGACCCTTGTCCTCATCAACATGGGGACAAGGTGTTTTGGGGGGCACCCCAAAACACCCTCCCAATGTTGAGGGCATGTGGCCTGGTGCGGTTCAGGAGAGGGGGGGGCCGCGCTCTGTCCCCCCCTCTTTTCTGCGGCCGGCCAGGTCAACGTGCTCGGATAAGGGGTCTGGTGTGGATTTTAGGGGGACTCCACGCCATTTTTTTTTTAATTTGGGGTGGAGTTCCCCTTAAATTCCACACCAGACCTGAAGGGTCTGGTTATGGATATTTGGGGGGAACCCCACGTCATTTTTTTTTAAATTGATGGCGGGGTTCCCCTTAATATCCATACCAGACCTAAAGGGTCTGGTTATTGAATTTGGGGGGACCCCCACGCTTTTTTTTTGGTGTTTTTAATGAATGAATTCTCCTGCAATTGCCGGGAGCTGACAATTCATTATTGCCGCGAGTCAGTTTTAAATGGCTTTTTTCCTTCAGAATGTCATTTTTCACATGCTGACATTACACCCAGGGCCGCCATCAGGGGGGTACAGGCAGTACACCTGCAGGGCCGCCATTAGGGGGGTACAGGCATTACACCGCCCGGGGGTCCCCAGGGGCCCCCAGGGGCCCGGATGGGAACCACCCTAAAATAAAAAAAACATTTTTTTTTTTTTTTTTTTTTTTTAAGGGCTCCGAAGGTCCCCAGGGGCCCGGAGGCCACTAAGGGCCCCAGATGGCAAGCCCTTTTTTTTAAAAAAAATATATATATTTAAAAAAATAAATATATTTTTTTTATATATTTGTCTTTTTTTTTTAGGAAAGGGCCCAGAGGTCCCCAGGGCCCTGGAAGGCAACCCCCTTGTTTTTAATTTTTTTTCGATAAATGTTATATTTTAAAAAAATATATATATATATTTTCTCTCTTTTTTCTTTTTATTTTATAAAGAGCACAGAGGTCCCCAGGGCCCCGGATGGCTACCCCCCTTTTTTATATATATTTTTCTTTATTTCTTATTTCTGTCTAAATTTTTGTAAAGGGCCCCCCCGCTCCTCAATTTGCGGCACCACCCCCCCCCCCCGCTTCTCAATTTCATGCGGCAGCACCCCCCCCCCCGGTTCTCTGCTCCAGGGGGCCCATGCCTGAAGCTGTGTAAGGGGCCCCAAAATTCTGATGGCGGCCCTGTACACCTGTAAGGGGCCCGGGGGTCCGGAGGTGCCCAGATGCCTGGAGGCCCCCCAGCGCCCCAGATGGTAACCCCCCCCTTTTTTTTTTTTTTGGTATATATATTTTTTAGTAGGGATTGGTTTTTGGTAGAATTTTTGGAATTTAATATTTTTTAGCAGTCCGGAGGTCCCCAGGGGCCCAGAGGCCCCAGGGCCCCGGGTGGCAACCCCCATATTTTTTGTTATTAAAGGGCCAATGTTTTGTTTTAGGGGTCTGGAGGTCCCCAGTGGCCCGGAGATCCCCAGGGCTCCAGATGACAACCCCCCACCTTTAAAAAAAAAATATAAAAAAATATTTTTATATATTTTTTGGTTATTTTTTTAACTCATATATAATATATATATAATATAATTATGAAAGCTCCCAGAGGGCCCCAGATACACCTTTTTGCTTTATAAAAATGTTATAAACATTTTCCCCAGGTTTGTTCTTTTTTACTTTTAATTTCTTTTTTAAAGTGTATTTTGTGCGTGAAGTCGAGTGAGAGAGAGGAGCTGGACTTGCAATCGCCATCCTTCTCCATGCCCCCGGTGGCAATGGTGGGTGTGAGGGGGGCTGCTCACCCCACCTGCTACACTTGGGAGCCCGATGGGACAGAGGGACTCCCCCTATGAGGGAGTGTAGCCCACCCAGCCAGCCCTGTAGGTCCTTCGCCTCCCTTTATTTTAGGAGACCTCATGGCCAAAGTGCGTGCAAGTGTGGTGTTTTTTTTTGGGGGGGGGGGGGTGGGCGTACTTAGCACAGGCGTATCTTGCATAGCACACCCACCGGGAGCCGGGCTGACACCACCAAACTCAATTCACATGTAGCCGAGGCCGGCTGCAGAGGTGAACGGCTTGTCAGCGCAGTGCCATTCACGTTGAGCCACCGCAGCTCCCACCCCAGGTTATTTTTTATTAGATTTTTGGTAGTTATTTTTTGATAAAGGGCCCAGAGCTCCCAAGGCAACCCCCTTTTTTATTATTTTATATATATATATATATATATATATATATAGATATTGTAATTTATTTTTCATTAAAGGGCCCAGTGGTTTATTTTTATTAAAGGGCCCAGAGGTCCCCAGGGCCCCCGGATGGCTACCACCCTTTTTAATATATATTTTTCTATATGTCTTTTTTAGTAAAGGAACCCCCCCGCTTATCAAATTGCGGCAGCCCCCCCCCCCCCCTTCTCAATATCAGGCGGCACCCCCCCCCCCCCTATTCTCTGCTCCAGGGGGCCCATGCCTGAAGCTGTGTAAGGGGCCCCATAATTACTAATGGCGGCCCTAATTGCCCCCCCCCCCCCCATGGTACGAAATTTCAAGGAATTTTTCACTTTTATTGTTGCACTTTAACCACTTCCATACCGCGCCTATTCTGGCACTTCTCTCCTTCATGTAACAATTATATTTTCTTCCTTGAAAATTACTCAGGACCCCCAAACATTATATATATTTTATTAACAAACACCCTAGGGAATAAAGTGGCGGCCATTTTTTCGGACACATTTCCAACAGTATTTGCGCCAAAAATCTTCTAACGTTTTTTTTTTTTTTTGGCTTTCAAAAAAAAAAACCTGTTTCATGAATGACAAAATAAGAAAGCAGTAAATCTAGCCCAATTTTTAGGGATAAGGTAAAAGATGATGTTACACCGAGTAAATAGATCCCTAACTTGTCACGCTTTCATATTGCGCACACTCATGGAATGGCGCTAAACTTCGTTATTAAAAATCTCCATAGGCAACGCTTGACTTTTTTTCTCAGGTTACCACTTTTGAGTTACAGAGGAGGTCTAGTGCTAAAATTATTGCTCTCACTCTAACGCACGCTATGATACCTCACATGTGGGGTTTGAAGGATGTTTACATATGTGGGTGGGACTTGCATGCGTGTTCGCTTCTGAGTGCGAGCTACTAGGGACAGGAGCATTTAAATTCCTTTTTTATTTTATTTTTTTAATTTTTGCACTTGTTTGTCCCTTTTTTTGTATTATTTTTCACTTTTCTTCCTATTACAAGGAATGTAAACATCCCTTGTAATAGGACTAGTGTGTGACAGGTCCTCTTTATAGAGAAAGGCGGGGTCAATTAGACCCCACATCTGTCCTCCAGGCTGGAAAGCATGGAATTGGTAAAAAAAAAAAACATCTCATGCTTTCAGCTGCGATCATGTTCGTTCAGCACAGTAGTGTAGTGTGTAGCATGTTCACCTAGCAGCAAAAGGGTTGCTGGTTCGAATCCCACCCGTGACACTATCTGCCTGGAGTTTGCATGTTCTCCCTGTGTGGGTTTCCTCCCACAATCTAAAAACATGCTGTAAATTGGATCCGGTCTAAATAAGCCCTAATATGCAGTAGGATATTTAGGTTTTGTGCTGCCCTAGGCCTGACCAAATTTTGGCACCCCCCTAATAGAAAAATGACCCACCCTTCCTGTCAAGGCCACACCCTGTTTTTTTATGACCCACCCAGGAATTTTCAGGGGACACACACAAGTTCTGTGGGGGGGGACCTGGGGGGGACCTTAATTTGCCTAGTTTTTCGATCACTTCCTGTTTGGCTATGGGGCAGGAAGTGAAGGCCAATCTCCCCAAACGGACAGGGATAATACAAAATAAACTGACAGAGCTTCTAACCCCCCCCCCCCCCCAACTCTATCCAAAATGAAAGAAATCCAAAAAATAAAAGTGATGATTATAGTTCCAGTTTAACCCCAAATTTCAGATCATTTTATTGAGAGGCTTAAGAAAATATAACCATGCCAATAGGCCAGGATCCAGCGTTGCTAATATGTATGAATGTGTGTTAGGGACCCCCACAAACACCACCCAATGTTAAATCAACTATTTTCTTGTTTGTTTTGGGGATGCCTGCACCCCTGATAGGGTAAAGACACCTCACAAATGTTGTCACTTTCTACTTAATTCATTCACTTCCTGCCACACAGCCAAACAGGAAGTGAAACACCTGAGTAATGTTTTGTTGGGGACACAGATCAATCTAAATAGTTTCCCATTTTTGAAATTGCATTTTGCTGTGTACACCCCAAATTAGTAGGAATCTTGGACTTTGGGGTCCATTTACTAAAGGCAAATCCACTTTGCACTACAAGTGGACAAGCAAGGAAGAAAACTCAAAACTTGGCGGGATTGGAAGTAAAAACCATCAGTGCTTCCCTTCTGATTTTCATTGCCTACGCTTCTACTGCAGAGCGGCTTTGCCTTTACTAAACCCCAAAATAACTAATCATTTGGGGTGTACACTGCAGTGCAATTTGCTTAATGGTGACACTAGTTAGATTGACCTGTGTCCCGAAGAAAAGACCATTGGTAGGGTTTTAACCTCACTTCCTGTTCAGCTGTGTGACAGGAAGTGAAGCCAATTTTAGGAAAAGGGACACAAAGCCCAACCTAAAAACACTAGCAGGGGTTCTAACACTCAATTGGCTTCCCTCAAACAACCCACAATTAGAATAGGATTGTCTTGTGCTAGTTTCAAGCACAGCGCTGTAAATCAGCACTTCAAGCCTGTCCACCAATACACCACCACCCCCCCCCCTCCAACAGGCCATGTTTGCAGCTTTTCCTACATCTTGCACATGTGCTTTAAAAAGTCAGTCTGGACATCAGTTCTAGGAAACAATACTTACCGCTTTGTCCTTCCTTTTCTGGTGACTAAACATTTCATGCATACACACCAGGAAAGAGCTTAGAGACAAATCACACTTGATGGTTTAGGCCCAAACTAGTTCAGCTGCAGCGGTTGAAATCCATAGCATGAAAAAAATATCACAAAACAAACTTCAAAATTTGAAAGTAATTTTATTGGTCCACAAAACAAGGAAAGCAAAACAAAAAATTACAAATAAACACACCAAAAAATATATAAAAACACCTAAAAACAAAAAAGACCAACGTTTATTTCACAGTCATTGGAAAATAAATCATGCTTTTGAAATAACAGGATAGACCCACAGGATTAAAACATTAGTCATTAACATCTTGAGAAACATTTAGCAAAATTATGTAGCAGAGAAAACATCAAAAAATACAAAACTTGCTCCAAAACATCTCTGTTTCACTCCGCCATTACTTCCAGCCAGCAAATCTGCCCCCTCTGAGGGGCAGCTGACACGTGCAGTATCCACGCTTTTTATAACATGTGTGCTAATGAACCAATTGGAAACACATGAAGAAATGTCAGCCTCTAGTTTGTGTGCACTTGTAACTGCTTACACCTGTTAAGGATGTCCTTAAATTACTAAGCCAAAAAAACAGCTTTCTGAGCATGCTCAGAAAGATGCATGTCATTTTCAGGGTCAGACAACCAGCTTTTTTTCCAAAGTGTTCGAGCATGCCCAGTTCACTCGAAATGCAGTACCAGAATCAAATCTGCAATGGCGGATGAAAGCATTAGAGGTGTTGAATTATTTTTTGGTCCCCCTGAAGTGATGCTTTACAAGCTGAACGGGAGGTCTTATAGAATTTTTACGTAACAAACCTAAATAATAATAATTTAAACGCCCCTGTCCCTAGTAGCTCGCAGTCAGAAGCGAACAAGCAGCATTTTTATTGTTTCCGGTTGCCAGTTTAGATTTACAGATGAGGTCTAGTGCTAAAAATATTCCTCTTGCTGTTACGCACGCTATGATACCTCACATGTGTGGTTTGAAGAATGTTTCCATATGTGGGCGGGCCTTAAATGTGTAAGCCCCGCCCACATATTGAACCCCCGTTCAAACCCCACATGTGAGGTATCATAGCGTACGTTAGAGCGAGAGCAATACTTTTAGCACTAGACCTCCTCTGTAAATCTAAACTGGTAACCTGAAACACATAAAGTGTTGCCTATGGGTATTTTCAAGTACTGAAGTTTGGCCCCATTCCATGAGTGTGTGCAATATTAAAGTGTAACATGTTGGGTATCTATTTACTCGGTGTAACATCATCTTTCACATTATGGCCATAAATTGGGCTAACTTTAGTGTATTCTTAATTTGTAACCACTTGAGCCCCAGACCATATTACTGGTCACTGATGGGGCCATTTTTTGCATTTCAACACTGCGTCATTTTGACTGACAATTGCGTGGTTGTGCGACGTGGCCCCCAAACAAATTTGGCGTCCTCATCCCCCCCCCCCCTAAAAAATATTTTATTTTATTTTTGTTGGTGGTATTTGATCACCTCTGCGTTTTTTGTTATTTTTGCTTGACCCAAAAATATAGCGACAATTTGGTAAATAAAAAAACATATTTTTTACTGTTTGCTATAATAAATCTCCCCCAAAATATATTCAAAAAATGTTTGCCCTCAGTTTAGGCCGATAAGTATTCTTCGACATATTTTTGTTTGCAAAAAATCACAATAAGCGTTTGATTGGTTTGGGCAAAAGTTCAAAGTAGGGGTTGGTCTTTTGGGTTTTTTTGGAATAATTTTTTGTTTTACTAGTAATGGTGGCTATCATTGTTTTTTCTGGCTACTGCGACATTGTGGCGGACACATTTTTGTGAGATTTGGCATTTTTCTAGCGAGCAATGGTATAGAAATGCATTGCTTACTATAAAAATGACACTGGCAGGGAAGGGGTTAACACTAGGGGCGCGGAAGGGGTTGAATATGTTACCTGGGTGTGTTCTAACTGTAAAGGGGGTGGAACTGTGTAGGGGAAATGACAGATCGCTGTTCATACATTGTAGGGACAGACGAGCAGGCATTCCCCCCCCCCCCCCCTGACAGGACCGGGATAAAGGGGAACTCCACCCCAAATTATAAAAAAAACGGCGTGGGGGTCCCCCTTCAGGTGCACAACAGGCTCTTAGATTTGATCTGGAACATAAGGGGTTAAACCCACGCCAAAAACGGCGTGGGGTTCCCCCTCAGATCCAGACCAAACCCTTCTCCCATGCACGCAGTCTGGCCGGACAGGAATGGGGGTGGGGACGAGCGAGCGCCCCCCCCCCTCCTGAGCCGTACCAGACCACATGCCCTCGACATGGGGGAGTGTGTGCTGTGGGGGAGGGGGGCACTGCCCCCCCACCCCAAAGCACTCTTGTCCCCATGTCGATAGGGACAAGAGCCTCTTCCCGACAACCCTGGCCGTTGGTTGTCGGGGTATGCGGGCGGGAGGCTTATCAGAATCTGAGAGCCCCCTATATTAAGGGGGCCCCCAGATTCTGGCCCCCCACCCTATGTGAATGAGTATGGGGTACATCGTACCCCTACCCATTCACCGGGTGGAAAAGTGTAAACACAAAAAAAATCACACAGAAAAAAATAATTTATTAGTCAGCTCCGGGGGTCTTCTGCCGGGACCCCCCACCACCAGCCCATTGGGCCCCGGGCTTCGCCGTTTTCTGCCGGGGGGGGACACCCACCGATGCTCTCCGCCATGTCCAGCCAGGCCCCCACCCCAAAATAAGCTCTTTCAGATCCGGGGGGGGCCGGCCGAAAAAAGCAGAGAACAACGGGGGCGGAGCCCCTCGGTCTTCCAGACGTTTTCTGCCGGGGGGGGCTCCAGCCCCGCACCGGTCTTCGCCGCCGCCTTCCGCCGGGGGGGACACCCACCGATGCTCTCGGCCATGTCCAGCCAGGCCCCCACCCCAAAATAAGCTCTTTCAGATCCGGGGGGGGCCGGCAGAAAAAAGCAGAGAACAACGGGGGCGAAACCCCTCCTCGGTCTTCGCCTTCCGCCGGGGGGGTACACCTACCCCCCCCCCCCGGTCTTCGCCGCCGCCTTCCGCCGGGGAGAGAGACACCCACCGATGCTCTCCGCCATGTTCGGCCAGGCCCCCTACCCCAAATCAAGCTCTTTTACATCCGGGGGGGGCCGGCGGAAATGGCGGAGAACAAAGGGGGCGTCGCCACTCCTCGGTCTTCTAGCCGTTTTCTGCCGGGGGGGGGAAACACCCACCCATGCTCTCCGCCATGCTCGACTGGGCCCCCACCCCAAAAGTAAGCTCTTTCACATCCGGGGGGGGCCAGCCGAAAAACGGCGGAGAACAACGGGGGTGTCGCCCCACCTCGGGCTCCTCCGCTTCTGCCTGGCTCCTCCCGAGGCCAGGGCTTCTTTCGCCGTCTTCCGCCGGAGGGCGCCACTCTCCGGGCTTCTCGTGGCTGTCTTCCGCCGCGGGGCACCACCCGCGGGGGCCAGGCCTTCTTCCGCGGCCCCCCACTTCGATTTTTTCTGCCTGGACGGGGGTCGCACATCCCATCCAGGACTTGGACGTGGCGGGCTTCTCGTCGCTGTTTTCTGCCGCTGCCCCCTTCACCACGAAGCTCCGTGCTTGTTTGATGAGGGCAGCGGGCTTCCGTCGTCTTCTACCGGGGCGAGGGTCGTACATCCCACCCCGGATTTCTTCGCCGGCTTCTGCCCTGGTTCCTCCCGGGGCCAGGGCTTCTTTTGCAGTCTTCCGCCGGAGGGCGCCACTCTCCGGGCTTCTCGTCGTTGTCTTCCGCCGCGGGGGCCAGGCCTTCTTCTTTGCCGCCCCCTTCGAATTTTTCGGCCTGGACGGGGGTCGCACATCCCATCCAGGACTTGGACGTGGCGGGCTTCTCGTCGCTCTCTTCTGCCGCTGCCCCCTTCACCACAAAGCTCCGTGCTTGTTTGATGAGGGCAGCGGGCTTCCGACGTCTTCTACCGGAGCGAGGGTCGTACATCCCACTCCGGATTTCATTGCCGGCTTCTGCCTGGCTCCAGGAGGAGCCAGGTCTTCTCGTCGCTGTCTTCCGCCGCGGGGTGACACTCGCGGGCTTCTTCTTCCATTCGATGTTGACACGGCGAGGTCCGGCGCTGAAATGCCTTGTGAGCGGCGGGCAAGGACTTATATTGGCATAGGGCGTGGGCGTGGTTATGCCACCATGTGACCTTAACCCATGTGACAGTGATGTGATGTGACATCACTGTCACATGGGTTAAGGTCACATGTTGGCATAACCACGCCCACGCCCTATGCCAATATAAGTCCTTGCCCGCCGCTCACAAGGCATTTCAGCGCCGGACCTCGCCGTGTCAACATCGAATGGAAGAAGAAGCCCGCGAGTGTCACCCCGCGGCGGAAGACAGCGACGAGAAGACCTGGCTCCTCCTGGAGCCAGGCAGAAGCCGGCGACGAAATCCGGAGTGGGATGTACGACCCTCGCTCCGGTAGAAGACGTCGGAAGCCCGCTGCCCTCATCAAACAAGCACGGAGCTTCATGGTGAAGGGGGCAGCGGCAGAAGAGAGCGACGAGAAGCCCGCCACGTCCAAGTCCTGGATGGGATGTGCGACCCCCGTCCAGGCCGAAAAATTCGAAGGGGGCGGCAAAGAAGAAGGCCTGGCCCCCGCGGCGGAAGACAACGACGAGAAGCCCGGAGAGTGGCGCCCTCCGGCGGAAGACGGCAAAAGAAGCCCTGGCCCCGGGGAGGAGCCAGGCAGAAGCCGGCGACGAAATCCGGGGTGGGATGTACGACCCTCGCCCCGGTAGAAGACGTCGGAAGCCCGCTGCCCTCATCAAACAAGCACGGAGCTTCGTGGTGAAGGGGGCAGCGGCAGAAAACAGCGACGAGAAGCCCGCCACGTCCAAGTCCTGGATGGGATGTGCGACCCCCGTCCAGGCAGAAAAAATCGAAGGGGGCGGCGGCAGAAGACCCTCAAAGTTAAAACCACGTTCACCAGGTGAATGGGTAGGGGTACGATGTACCCCATACTCATTCACATAGGGTGGGGGCCCGAAATCTGGGGGCCACCTTATTAAAGGGGGCTCCCAGATTCTGATTGGCTCCCGCCCGCATACCCCGACAACCAATGGCTAGGGTTGTCGGGAAGAGGCTCTTGTCCCGATCGACATGGGGACAAGAGTGCTTTGGGGTGGGGGGGCAGCGCCCCCCTACCCCAAAGCACACACTCCCCCATGTCGAGGGCATGTGGTCTGGTACGGCTCAGGAGGGGGGGGGGGCGCTCGCTCGTCCCCACCCCCATTCCTGTCCGGCCAAGACTGCATGCCTGGGATGAGGGCTTGGTACGGATCTGGGGGGGAACCCCACGCCGATTTTGGCGTGGGTTAACCCCTCACGTTCCGGACCAAGCCGAAGAGCCTATTGTGCCCCTGGGGGGGAAGCCGCGCCGGTTTCAAATTTGAAATTTGGCGCGGAGTTCCCCTTTAGTGTCGGCGCAGCCCGAGAACAGCTCGGAGCTTGCCGTGCGCCGCTCCAGGCAGTGCAAACACTGCTACGCCGCTTGGTATTTACCAAGATTTTCCCGGCGTACTGAAGAGGCGCACGCAAAGCCCCGATTTATCCCTCTGCGCATGCCCAGTATGCAAATGAACCTTCCGAGGTTCTAGCGTACTTGGCAAGCACACGGGGATCGGGTACCAAAAGTCACTTTCCCTTTCAAATCGGCCCGCCACACACGTTCAAACACATGTCACTACACTTCCCCTGCATCACCCCCCTCCCTCCCCTCATAAACTCCCGCCCGAATCCCCGATGTTTACATTACTAAATGCCGCACGCCAGCTCTGTACTGGCGTGCTGTGCGCCCTCTCCTGGGCGCATTAGGCACTTTAGTAAATGAGGAAACACGCTGCACTGGCAGCGTGTTTCTTTTGTAAATGTCAAAAACAGGTTTACTCCTGCTTGTGCACCATGAGTCTTGGCGCACAGGCTTGGTAAATCAGCCCCATTATCTCACTCTCCATTTAGAGGGACAAAACATCCCAAATATGGCCAGGAACATGGGAATAAGTATTCCTTTTGGCAAATACAGTATGTAAAGTAGATCTAAAAGAATCTCAAAACATCCAAGTGTCATACCATAAACTACCTTGTGGCTGAAATGATCAGGTAAAATGGCTCTAGTCTCTTCCTCAACACTATACAAAGGTTGGTATCGTGGCAGCCTGAGTTAGAACTTTATCATCCTTTTGGCAGATGCAAACGGAAGTGTTTGAAGTTCCACAAACTTGGAAAAGAGATTCAAGGTTGAAGAGACATAGAATTGGCCCTTCTTCTTCTAGGAGAAAAACGATAAACTCATCAGGCTTAATGGCGTCGGAAAAGGACAATCCCGCTGTCCAACGAAGACCATCGCAGTTGTACGAATACAATTAGTCAAAACCTAGATGGAGAGGACAAGTCCATCTGATGAGGGCAGAGACAGCTCCTCCAAGCTGGTGATGCATCCATTGACGGAACTCCAAAATGGTTCCTCCAGAGTTAATATCTAAAATACGACCTGGTCTACATTCAACATGTTGGGGGTCCATTCTGGCGGACCCAGCAGTTGTAACTACAATACATCTCAGTCGTTAGAGGGGATAGATCTAATCCTCTTAAACACTTGAGCAGTACCCACCCTTATTGTCTGGTGATTCTGTACATCCCATACGTATATGCTGTCATGCTGTGTCAGGAAAAGGGAAAATTTTATACTTACCTAACGGTAATTTTCCTTTCCTGATGCAAGCATGACAGCATATAGGTCCCTCCCTTTAAAAAAAAAAAAAAAAATACAGAGGTCTGAAACAGTTAAGTAGGGCCTTCCGCAGTGATAATAAATTACGAGAATGCGGGTATAGGGGAGAAGACCTACTTTTATAGTATAACCGGTCCTGATTGGGCAGGGGGGCGGAGCCTTCCCATACGTATATGCTGTCATGCTTGCATCAGGAAAGGAAAATTACCGTTAGGTAAGTATAACATTTTCCCTTTTAACCACTTAAGACCCGGACCAATACGCTGCTAAATGACCCAAGGGGTATTTACAATTCGGCACTGCGTCGCTTTAACAGACAATTGCGCGGTCGTGCGACGTGGCTCCCAAACAAAATTTGCGTCCTTTTCTTCCCACAAATAGAGCTTTCTTTTGGTGGTATTTGATCACCTCTGCGATTTTTATTTTTTGCGCTATATACAAAAATAGAGCGACATTTTTGAAAAAAAAAACACTATTTTTTTACTTTTTGTTAAAAAAAATCAAATAAACTAAATTTTAGTCAAACATTTAGGCCAAAATGTATTTAGCCACATGTCTTTAGTAAAAAAAAAAAAATTGCAATAAAAAAAAATAGCTACCTAGCGGGAACAGCGACACTAATACAGCGATCAGAAAAATGATCGCTTAGTGACACTGGTAATAGGGAGTGAAAGGGTTGACTAGGGCGGTGATCAAGGGGTTAAAACTTTATTAGGGGGGTGGGGGGGCTATCCTGAACCTAACACTAACTGACTTTTACACTGCCTGTCACACTGACGCTAAATGCAGTGATTAGATCACTGCATTCAGTGACACTGTGACAGGGGGGGTGGGGGGGGCAGATCACAAGGGGTTAAGTGTGCCTATGTGTGTGTATGTCAGTGTAGTGTTCGTGCACACTTACTGTGAGGTGTTTCTCTCGTCGCAGCGGTTGGAAATACCGCTGCGATGAGAGATTACATCACTTCCCCCTTCCTGTGTAAACACAGGAGGAGGAAGTGACAGGGCGGGGGAGCGCAGCGATTGGCTGGGAGCGATACTGGGGGGGGCGGGCAAAGACGGACATCCGCCCGCTCGTCCCGGATCGCTCCCGGAGACACGGGGACCGCCGCACGCCGCGGAGGGGGTCCCGATCGGACCCCTGACCCGCTACTGGGCGAGGACGTAAATTTACGCCCTTGTGCCCAGCAGTGCCCTTCTGTGGCCGTAAATGTGCGTGCGGCGGTCCTTAAGTGGTTAACCACTTCAGACCCGCGCTATAGCCGAATGACGGCTACAGCGCGGGTCTGATCATCCAACCCGCCGTCAAGACGGCCGCCCCTTTGGGCGTTCCCCGCGCCCGCTCCAGAGCACGCTGCGGGGAAGCCCTGTGTTGGCCGTGTCCCTTGGACACAGCCAATCACAGATCGCGGCGAACAGCCAATCAGAGTGGCCGTTTGCGATGCAATCTGTGCGGCGAATGAGAGATGATCTCATAGATCATCTCTCATTGCCGTTTTACACAGAGACAGCGTCCTGTCTCTGGAGAGGAGGAGACCGATCTGTGTTCCTTGTACATAGGGACACAGATCGGTCACCCCCCCCAGTCACACTCCCTCCCCCCACAGTTAGAACACACCTAGGATACAAATTTAACCCCTTCCTCACCCCCTAGTGTTAACCCCTTCAATGCCAGTCACATTTATACAGTAATTAGTGCACATTTATAGCACTGATCGCAGTATAAATGTGAATGGCGCCAAAAATGTGTCAAAAGTGTCCGATGTGTCCGCCATAACGTCGTAGTCCCAATAAAAATCGCAGATCGCCGCCATTTTTAGTAAAAAAAAATAATAAAAAATAATAATTCTGTCCCCTATTTTGTAAGCGCTATAACTTTTGCGCAAACCAGTCGCTTATTGCGATTTTTCTTTTTTTACCAAAAAATATGTAGAAGAATACGTATCGCCCTAAACTTTTTTTAAATTGGGATATTTATTATAGCAACAAGTAAAAAATATTGTATTTTTTTTCAAAATTGTCGCTCTTTTTTGTTTATAGCGCAAAAAATAAAAACCGCACAGGTGATCAAATACCACCAAAAGAAAGCTCTACTTGTGGGGAAAAAAAGGACGTCAATTTTGTTTGGGACCCATGTCGCACGACCGCGCAATTGTCAGTTAAAGCGATGCAGTGCCGGAAGCTGAAATTTCACCTGGGCAGGACGGCGGTATATGTGCCCAGTAAGCAAGTGGTTAAATCCCACCACCTTATGACCCCCATACCATACAAAAAGGAGGTACTTACTATTCGTTAATTCGAATACACCTAACCTTATGAATAACGAAAAAATTTGTCATTTTTGAGTCTTGTCAATAAAATGATCTCTGGAGACCTGTGCACTGCCGAAAAATTCTTTCGTTTTCGTTTCATTCGTTTTTTTGTTTTGTTTTTGGAAATTCCAAAGTTCGAAATTCGGAAATTCTAAATTTTTCGGAAATTCAAAAATTCGGAAATCGGAAAATCTAAAATTCGTAATTTGGTCATTTGAAAATTCGGAAATCCAAATTTTCAGACTTTCAAATTTTCGAATTCTTAAATTTGGAATTCGGGACTAAACGTCACATGTCTAATCCCTGGTGATCCTGCCAAGAGGGTCCTCATTCAGGTACTTCCTGTTAGGCCCTGTAAACACGAGGAGACATGTCCGATGAAAACGGTCCATCAGACCAAAATCCCCGCGGACAGAGAACGCGGTGACGTAGAAGACACCGACGTGCTCGAACAAGGAAGTTCAATGCTTCCACGCATGCGTCGAATCAATTCGACGCATGCGCGGGATTTCGGTCCGCTGGTTGGGCGTACTAACCATCGGACATGTCCGACGGACAGGTATCCAGCGGACAAGTTTCTAAGCATGCTTAGAAACTTTTGTCCGCTGCAAACCTGTCCTCTAGGTCGTACACTGTGGACCAGTTTCCGCGGACATGTCTCCTCGTGTGCACGCGGCCTCAAAGGATAACAATCCCTCAATGAAGAATACAAGTGGCAGCTTCAACACCAGACATTTTTTTTTACTGCATTTTATAAAAGGGCACCAAAAGTCCTGCATGCTGCATCTTTGGCGCACTTTCAGGTGGTGACACCATGTATTACTGCACCAAATGACACTAAGGCCGCGTACACACGATCAGACCGGTCTGATGAAACTGGTCTGAAGACCAGTTTCTTTGGACCAAATTGATCGTGTGTACAGCCCATCGGACCGTTGTCCGTCAGACCAAAGTTTTAAAACTTGCTTTAAAATCTGTCCGTTGGACAAAAACGATGGTTAGTACACAAAAGCTTCGGACCAAAAACCTGCGCATGCTCAGAATCAAGTCGACGCATGCTTGGAAGCATTGAACTTTGTTTTTTCATCACGTCGTTGTGTTCTACGTCACCGTGTTCTGGTCTGATCAGATTTTTGGCCCGATGGAGTGTACACACATAAGACCACTTCAGCCTTGTCCGATGAAAACGTTCCGTCGGACCAGTCTCATCGGACCGGTCTGATCGTGTGTACGTGGCCTTACCCTAGTGATGCCACTGGCAGTAGCACACAGGAAGTGTGCCGCTGCCAGTTACATGTATTTCTGGCACTGGCTGCCAGATGACAATTCCTGTGTTGGTTGGCACCCTTTTTGCAGAAGAGAGGAAGAAGGGCCTGGCTTCCCAGCAGAGCAGAGTGAGGAGGAGGCCCCAAAACCGTAATGGCTTGAAAAGGATCTGCAAAGAAAACAAAATCCCTCCTGAGATGTGTGCAAACCTGATGGCCAACTACAAGCAACGTCTGACCTCTGTGATTGCCAACAAGGGTTTCTCCACCTACTAAGTCATGTCTTACGAGGGGGTCAAATACTTATTTCACTCATTAACCACTTCAGCCCTGGACCATTTGGCTGCCAAATGACCGGGCCATTTTTTGCGATTCGGAACTGAGTCGCTTTAACTGACAATTGCGCGGTCGTGCGACGTGGCTCCCAAACAAAATTGGCATCCATTTTTTCCCCCACGAATAGAGCTTTCTTTTGGTGGTATTTGATCACCTCTGCGGTTATAAATAAAAATAGAGCGACAATTTTGAAAATAAATCTATATTTTTTAATTTTTGCTATAATAAATATCCCCCAAAAAACATAGAAAACAACATTTTTTTCCTCAGTTTAGGCCGATACGTATTCTTCTACCTATTTTTGGTATAAAAAAAATAAATAAAATAATCACAATAAACATTTATTGGTTTGCGCAAAAGTTATAGCATCTACAAAATAGGGGATAGTTTTATGGCATTTTTATTATTTTTTCTTACTAGTAATGGCGGCGATCAGCGATTTTTATCGTGACTGCGATATTATGGCGGACACATCGGACACTTTTGGTGCTATTTTGGGACCATTGTCATTTATACAGCGATCAGTGCTATAAAAATGCACTGATTACGGTGTAAATGTGACTGTCAGGGAAGGGGGTTAACCACTAGGGGGTGAGGAAGGGGTTAGGTGTGTCCTAGGGAGTGATTCTAACTGTGTGGGGGCAGGGCTTACTGTGACACGACAGTGATCACTGCTCCCGATCATAGGGAGCAGACGATCAGTGTCCGGTCACTAGGCAGAACAGGGAGATGCCTTTTTTACACAGGCATCCCCCCGTTCTGCCATTCCGTGACACGATCGCGGGACACCGGAGGACATCAAGTCCGCGGGTCCCGCAGGCACGCTAGGTGGCAGATTTAAAGCAACGTATATATGTATATATATATATATATATATATATATATATATATATATATATATATATATATATATATATATATTGCTTTACCAGCCCATGCCATTCTGCCAACATATATGTGCGTTAGGTGGTTGGCAAGAGGTTGAAATGCAAATTGATTTATAACTTTTTTTTTAAATGCGTTTTTCTGGATATTTTTGTTGTTATTTTGCCTCTCGCTGTCAAAATAACCTGACCAATAAAATTATAGACTGGCCATTTTTTTGTCAGTGGGGCAGACGTACAAAATCAGCAGGGTGTATGCAATAAAAACAGAAATATTTTTATTTATAAATTTCATTGATGAGGAAGGAGGAACCAAAGAAGGAAAAACATAAGCAGAATAAACATCAGTCATAACCTATGGGAAAGACTCACCAAACTCCAGGAATGCGTAGGGCCTGGAGGCCAGGGTGATGGCTGTGCTGTTGTAAGAGGCGGAGAACTCCCAGACCAGTTCTTCCAGGAAGCTGAATGCCGCGGCGGAGGGGTAAGTACTGGAGCAAACCACCACGGAGGAGATGTCACCTGATGAGAGAAAACTGCGCAGACATAGGAGGGTTACAAATATTGCTATGAAATTATACACGTCCACCCCAGACCTGCTACTAGTAGGACAACTCTATACTAGACATGGGCACTGACGAAAAATGTGTTGGTTTTCATTTCATTCGTTTTTTGTTTTACTTTCATTTTTCGTTCATTCGTTATGACCGAAATTCGTTATTTAAACATTTGAATTTGTTATGTTCCATTTGTTTAGATTCAATATTGGTAAATTCGAAAATTTGTAAATTAGAAAATCTGAAATAATAACTAACTACGGTAATAACAAACTCGTTACGATCAAAATTCTTCATTTCAAATAAATTCGTAACTTCGGAAAAATTCTAATTCGTTACATTCCATTTGTTTAAATTTGAAAAAATTAGTAAATTCGAAAATCCGAAATAATAACTAACTAATAACAAACTCGTTATGATCGAAATTCATTATTTCGAACAAATTCGTAAAGTTACATTCGTTTAGATGCAGTGGGGCAGATTCACAAAACAATTACGCCTGTCTAACTGGGGTTAGACAGGAGTAATTTCAAATTTCGTGCGGCGTATCACTAGTTTGAATCCTCAAACCATGATACGCCGGCTTCGGGCTTCGATCCGAGAGGCTTACGTCTTCGTAAGCCTTCGGATCTACGCTGCCATCTATTTGCGGCCGCTGGGAGGAGTTTGCGTCGTTTTGATGCGTCGGGATATGCAAATGTGTTTTTACGGGGATTCACGAACATACGAGCGGGCGTCGCAATCGTTTTCGTCTATTTTCTTATACGTAATGTTAGAGCAGCTTTTTGCTGCTCTAACTTTACGTAGCCCATGTTAAGTATGGCCGTCGTTCCCGCTTCGAATATATTTAAAAAAATTTTTTGTTTACGTAACTCGTCGGGACGTGGATCGCCCGTAAAGTACGCTACATAAACAACGAATGACGTCACGACGTGATTTCGTGCAATGCACGGCGGGAAATTTGCGAACGGAGCATGCGCAGATCGATCGCCGCGGGAACGCGCCTAATTTAAATGTTTCACGCCCCCTACTCGCGCAGATGGATTGCGACGGGAGAAATACACTACGCCGCCGTCGTTTACCGTAGAAAATCTACCTGAATTCCACGTAGAGCAAGGTAAAAAACGGCGGTGTAGTGTATTTCTGATACGCTACGATAATCCATTTCTCTGTGAATCTGCCCCAGTATTCGTAAATTCTAAAATTCGTAAATTTGAAATTTCTAAAATTTGAAAATTCTGAACATTTTGAAATTAGAAAATTAGAAAATTAGAAATTAGAAAATCTGAAAATTAGAAAATCCTAAATAATTACTAACTAACTAATAACTAACCACTAAATTATAGGTATTGGAATTTCCTTTAAAAAATTTCAGTTTATGAGCTTAATGAATACAAATTTATACAAAGTTACGAATTATCCAAAATAACGAATGCCGCATCTAAATGAATGAAATGTAAAAATGTAATAATAATAAAATGTTTTTTATTATTATTAATTATTATTAATTCGTTATGTTCCATTCATTATTTTGAATAATTCGTAACTTTGGATAAATTCATATCTATTACATTCACTAACAGCCAAATTTGAAAGGAAATTCCAATATCTATAATTTAATAGTTAGTATTAGTTATTACAATTAGTTAGCTAGTTATTAGTTCGAATTTTCGTTCTTATAGTCGGATTTTCGTTCATTTGATTTTCATTCTTATTTTGGAATTTACGAATTTTTGATTAGATTCGTTATTTTTAATAATTCATAACTTTAGATATGTTTTATATTTATTACGTTCACTAACAGCCAAATTTTAAAGGAAATTCCAATACCTATAATTGAATAGTTAATAATAGTTATTATTATTAGTTATTAGTTCAGATTTTTAAATTTTCATTCTTATAGTCGGATTTTCGTTCATTTGAATTTTCAGATTTTCAAATTTTAGAATTTACAAATTAACTAATTTACGAATTTTTTAATTTTTTGAACTTATGAATTTTAGAATTCATGAATTTTTTGAATTTTACGAATTTGTTTTTTGGAAACATTTGTTAAATATTTCTGAATTAACGAATTTGTTGAATTTCGTTGAAAAAAACTAATTCAGAACGAAGCAAATTGCACATGTCTACTTTATATCACTGCCAGGAGCAGTTTTAAAGGTTTTAGACAAGCCCAGACACCTGCCAGAGGAGTTTTTGCATTTTTTTTTTCATATATGCTTAATAAAAAAATAAATACATTTTAAGACTGAAGATTAATTAAAACTCTCAAACGCTAAATGTTTTCTGGAAACAGAAACCCTAGAGAATTAGAATGTGTTATGTTACATTCATTTAGATTCGGCATTCGTAAATTCAAAAATTTGTAAATTCGAAAATCTAAAATAATAACTAAAAATAACGAACTCGTTATGATCGAAATTCGTTATTTCAAATAAATTGGTAACTTCGGAAGAATTCAAATTCGTTATGTTCCGTTCATTTAGATGCAGTATTCATAAAGTAGAACATTTATGAATTAGAAAATAAGGAAAATTCGTAAATTTGAAAATTTGTAAAGAATAGGAGGGTTTACCACATGCCATACTACAGATTACCACTTGAGCATTAATGTACCACAGTGGAACATGCACCTGTTTATGGGCCTTAACTCAAACACTGACTTGCCGTGTCCACACAAGACCACATGTGTGTGAACCGACCCTCGTATGACCAGCTGTACTTACTGTATATGAAAGTTGCAGACGTTGGCGGTGCCTCTGGGTGGGCGCTGGGACAGGGTGACGGAAAGTCTCTTTACCCATCTCTTGCACTCCAGAATCTGCATGTTCGGGTGGAAATCTGTGGAGGCGGAGAGAGGGAGGCCATCTTGTAGCCTCACAAGGCAGGCGTAGAGAATCATGGGTATTCACCTTCGTCCCAATCATGAAGTCGGCATCTGGAAACAAGCAGGAGGTTTGTTATAGGGACTCCGATGGGGTTGTATTATGGCACAGGATACAAATATGATTATAATTGTCTGGGGCTCTGTGCCAACACCCAGATACATGTATGGGTCAAGAGTCTTAATGTAGACCAGTGTTTTCCAAACCTTATGGAGACCAGGGCCCGATAAATTGTTCCAAAGCCTACCATGCCCCAACAGTAAAATAAAGTATTTACTGAAATGCTGGAAGGCTCTGGATGAGGCTGGATGTTACTCTGGGAAGTGGGAGGGAGGTTGGGGGTTCCAGATGGGGTTGGGGGACTCTGCAGCCCTTTTGGTGGCCCTGTAGGGATGGGGTTTCTGGAGGGGGCTGGGGGAACTGTGAGCGATGTGGTCTCCCTAGGAGGCTGGAGGCTTTGCAGGGGCACTGTGGGAGACTGAAGGATGCTTGTGGGGCTGAGGGTCTGAAGACTTTGCAGTTGGCTGGGAGGCACTGAGGGGGCTGGGTGTCATTTTGGAAGTTTGGAGAATACTGTAGAGGTTGGGGGCACTGTGGGGGGCTGAGGAATACTGCGGTCCACCATGGATGGTTGGGGGGCACTATGGGAGGTTAAAGGATCTGCAGCTGGCTCTGCAGCAGACATTTGTGGCCCTGTAGGGGATGAGTTTTCTGGAAAGGGCTGGGGAACATTTCAGGGGACAGGGTGTCTGGAGGGAATTTTGTGTGGGCATCATGGGAGACTGGAGGGTGCCTTAGGGGCTGCGGGGCACTGTGGGAGGTCAGGGGGCATAGTGGGACACTGTTGGGAATAAGGCCACTATTGGGGTCTGGAGACTCTGCAATAGGCTGGGAGGCACTGAGGGGGCTGGGTGACATTTTGGATGTTTGGAAAATACTGTCAAGGTTTGGGGGCACTGTGGGGGCTGAAAGGCACTGCGGTCCACTATGGATGGTTGGGGGGCACTATGGGAGGTTAAAGGATCTGCAGCAGACATTTGTGGTCCTGTAGGGGATGAGTTTTCTGGAAAGGGCTGGGGGAAACTTCAGGGAATGGGGTCTCTGGAGGGGACATTGTGTGGGCATTATGGGAGACTGGATGGTGCCTTATGGGCTGGGGGGCATTGTGGGAGGTCAGGAGGCAATGTGGGACACTGCTTGAGATAGGGCCACTATTGGGGTCTGGGGACTTCAGACTAGTAGGTTGGGAGGCACTGCAGGGGGCTGGGTAGCACTGTGGGAGGTTGGAGACCACTGTCAGGGAGGTTGGGGAGCACTGTGGGGGCTGAGGGGCACTGCGGTCCACTGTGGAAGGTTAGGAAGCACTATGGGAGGTTAGGGGAACTGCACCTGGCTAAAGGACTAGTAGGAGGGAGGCTGCAGCTCACCACAGCCTGATGGTTGAGAACCATAGATCTAGTCCTGTCCTTTCTTGGATGATATCTCTTGGCATTGACAATATACAGTACATTAATATAAGCTATTCAACAATATGGTTGAGGGGGGTTCTGGAGTGGGTTAAGGGACTCTGCAGCAGACCTAGTGGTGCTGTAGGTGATGAGTAGGGGATGAGTTTCCTGGTAAGGGCTGGGGAAACTTTGTCAAATGGTGTCGTTGGAGGGTGCTGGGGTCTCTCTAGGAGGATAGGGGCTTTGAAAGGGGCACTAAAGGAGAGTGGAGGGTGCTACAGGGACTGGAAGGGGTCATTGTGGGGTTATGAAGTCTATGCAGTAGGTTGGGAGGAACTCCAGGGGGTTGAGTGCCACTGTGGAAGGTTGAAGACCAATGTCGAAGTTTGGGGGGCACTGTGGGGGCTGAGAGGCACTTCAGTCCACTATGGAAGGTTGGGGGCACTATGGGAGTTTAGGGAATCTGCAACTGCCCACAGCCCAGTGGTTGAGAATCACAAATCTAAAGAAGAGTCCTGTCCTTTTTTGATGATATCTCTTGGCAATAAACATCAAAATACATACTGTATACAACAATATGGTGGAGGGGTTAAGAGGGTTCTGGTGGGTTAGGAGACTCGAGATTTGGTAGCTGCTGGGGAAACTATGGGAGATGGAGTTTCTAAGGGGACCTCAGAAGGTTGGGGTCTTTGCAGCTGAACTTTGAGCAACCGGAGGGTACTGCAGGGCCTGGGGGGCACTATCAGAAGTCAGGCGGCATTGTGAGATACTGTTGAAGATTGGGGGCACTATAGGGGGGCTGGAGGCTCTGCAGTAGGCTGGGGGGCAATGTGGGAGGTTGGAAAATGGAGAGTGCTATGGAAGGTTGAAGACCACTGTGGAAGTTAAGGGGGCACTGTGGGGGCTGTGAGGCACTTCAGTCCACAATGGAAGATTGGGGGCGCTATGGGAGTTTAGGGGATCTGCAACTGGCCAGAGGTGGGGCAGGAGGAAAGCCAGGTGGGGGAAAGAGGGTTCTGGAGGGTTAGGGGATACTGGAAACTTGGTGGCCTGTAGGGGATATGTTTTCTAAAGGGGGCTGGGGAAACTGTGGGAGATGGAGTTTCTGGAGGGTCTGGAGGACTGGAGGGTCTCCTCAAAAGGTTGCAGTCTTTGCAGGTGAACTTTGGGAGACCGGAGGGTACTACAGAGCCTGGAGGGGCACTATCGGAAGTCAGGGGGCAGTGTGAGAAACTGTTGAAGATTGGGGCACTATGGGGGGGCTGGAGGCTCTGCTGGGTTGCAATGTGGGAGGTTGGAGAACGGAGAGTACTATGGAAGGTTTGAGGGCACCATGGCAGCTGGGAGGCACTGTAGGCGGTAAGGGGATCTGCAGCTGGCTAGAGGCCAGAATTAGGTGCTTAAATGACCTCTCACCATACTGTTGTGCTACCAGATGGGGGCGTGTTTAAGCTTATGCAAATACAGACTCTCAGGAAAGTCTGTATTTTCATAGGTATTTCTACAGAGAGAGGCGTGATGGGCCATTGCTACGTGTCTACTATACCGCAATTTATTTGTGATGCCAATACAGGTACACTTTAAAAATATTGTAATTTGAAGTTCACTTAACCACAAAAACTTAATAAAATCATTAAAACTGAAATTCACTTCACCTGAGGCACCCAGGCCAGAGAAGGGTCCTGAGTCTTCCCTGAAAAAGGTGGTGGGTTGACGGGATCCTGACGTGACTTCAGTTCCTTTTGCACAGTTTGGTCAAGACACAGAAGGGGGGAAGGGACATTCAGATTTTTCTTCTCTAAATAAAAAGTAAAAAAAAAAAATGTTACAGCAATTGCCACCGGATACCCGTAAAATTATTCTGATTGGTCAGTCCAGTTTTAAAGTGGTGTTAAACCCCAAACCAAAAATGTAATATATTGCAGCTTACTAATCATTAGATGTGGTGGCTGCATTAGTTCTTTTTTTTTTTCTCTGTTTTCACCTGGTGATCTGGCCAGTAACACTCCTCCTGTATTAGAGCGCCTCCCCAGTCTGGATGATGGGAGCACAGTAGGGCACCTTTGGACAGCAGAGGACTGTTAAATGAATTAGCAGATTTAAATACACTAGAAAATGAAAATGAAGGCTCCCTAACAAAATTGATGTCCTTTTTTTCCCCACAAATAGAGCTTTATTTTGGTGGTATTTGATCGCCCGTGCGGTTTTTATTTTTTGCGCTATAAACAAAAAAAGAGCGACAAATGAAAAATATATATATATTTTTTACTTGTTGCTATAATAAATATCCCAATTTAAAAAAAATATATATATATTTTTTCTCGGTTAAGACCGATATGTATTCTTCTACGTATTTTTGTAAAAATAAGAAAAAAAATCGCAATAAGCGACTGCTTTGCGCAAAAGTTATAGCGCCTACAAAACAGGGGACAGAATTATGATTTTTTTTTTTTACTATTTTTTTTTTTTTTACTAGTAATGGCGGCGATCTGCGATTTTTATTGGGACTGCGAGATTACGGCGGACACATCGAACACTTTTGACACATTTTTGGGACTATTCACATTTATACAGCGATCAGTGCTATAAATATGCACTAATTACTGTATAAATGTGACTGGCATTGAAGGGGTTAACACTAGGGGGTGAGGAAGGGGTTAAATGTGTATCCTGGGTGTGTTCTAACTGTGTGGGGGGAGGGGGGTGACTGGGGGAGGTGACCGATGCGGTGTCCCTATGTACAAGGGACACAGCATCTGTCTCCTCTCCCTGACAGGACGTGGAGCTCTGTGTTTACACACACAGAGCTCTACATCCCTGCTCTGTCACCGTTGATCGCGTGTACCTGATGGACACCGCAGCCGCTGGGTACGCGCATCGAATCCTCAGCGATGCGACGGCACTGTTTTTTTACAATAACAATTACAATAACATGACGTCCAAAGACGTCAACCCGGCAGGATTTTGGGGCAATCTGGCGACATTTTACGGGGCAAACTGGCGGCAATCGATGGGCACAGTGGCGAGAATGGCATGGCACAGTGGCTGCATTTGGCATGGCACAGTGGCGACAATTGCATGACACAGTGGCTGTGTTTGGCATGGCACAGTGATGACAATTGATCGCACAGTGGCGACAATGGCATGGCACAGTGGCGACAATTGATGGGCATAGTGGCGACAATGGCATGACACAGTGGCGACAATGGCATGACATAGTGGCTGTGTTTGGCATGGCACAGTGACGACAATTGATGGGCATAGTGGCTGCATTTGATGGCATGGCACAGTGGCGACAATTGATGGGCACAGTTGCGACAATTGATGGGCACAGTTGCGACAATTGATGGGCACAGTGGCTGCGTTTAGCATGGCACAGTGGCGACAATTGATGGGCACAGTGGTGACAATTTATGGCATGGCACAGTGGTGACAGTTGATGGCACAGTGGCTGCATTTGATGGCATGGCACAGTGGCGACAATTTTATGGCACAGTGGCGAGAATTTGTGGCTGCGTTTGGTGGGAACAGTGGCTGCTTTTGATGGGCACAGTGAGGCTGCAATTGACGTTTTGTTTTTGTTTTTCGTTTGTTTGCGCCCCCCCCCAAAAAATTTGAGCACCAGCCGTCACTGCTTGAATGGGTCTTGTGTGAAGGGGGGGGGTATAAGTTCTGCCATGGCTGCAAAGCATAGCATCGCAGGTGTTGCATTTTAGCAAAATTATCAATCGATATTTTCGGAGGGAGGGGGGGCCCCATCAGGTAACCTGCTCAGGCCCCTGTGATTTCTATCAGCAGCCCTGCCTGTAGGTACAAGTTTAGGTACAGACTTTACTACCACTTTGAAAAGGCACCCAAAATGCTTTGCGATTCTGTTGTGACTTTCGTGTGACAGAATTGGTGACAAACATGCAGGGCGGTCATCAGGGGGGTACAGGCAGTACACCTGTAAAAAAAAAAAGTCTTAATTTCTTTTTTTTTTGTAAAGGAGCCCCCGCTTCTCAATTCCTGGCAGCCCCCCCCCCCCCGCTTCTCAATTTCAGGCGGCAGCCCCCCCCCCCCCCCTGAAGCTGTGTAAGGGGCCCCATAATTCCTGATGGCGGCCCTGCAAACATGCATGACTCACCGAGAAAATCATTTTTTTAACAGGTGTTTGCATACAGGAGAACTTTGATCTTGTGTCTCAATTTGGAGTTCAGCCCCAACAACATACCACTTCTGTTTGTATTCATGTGACCAGGCAGAAATTTGCGGGAGAGAGTCCTGACCCATTCACAGCACCGTAGACACCCGCTATGTCTAGAGGGAGGGCATGACATATACTGGATGCATAAGGGACATTATGTTGTTGATAAATATTAAAGACAATAATATAGCGGGTTTGTATACTTTTTCTTATTATTAAGGTCAGGGCAAAAAAAAGATATACAATTTATAAGTCAGGTAAATTTTAAATATTGCTTAGTAAAAAAAATATATATATATTTTAGCCAGCAGGTGGAGCTCTCAGCTACTTTTCGCAAACTTTACAGGTTCTCCCAGCACCTTTGTTTTAAAAAGTCTATTTTCTTAAAGCGGAGCTCCACCCTAAAGTGGAACTGGCACTGATCAGATCCCTCCCCCCCTCCGGTGTCACATTTGACACCTTTCAGGGGGGAGGGGGGTGCAGATACCTGTCTAAAGACAGGTATTTGCACCGACTTCCGGCCCAGCATTCTCGGGCAGAATGCAGGCATTTCATCACCCCCGTTGTGTGCTGGGAACACTCGGCTCCTAGCACACAGCGGGAGCCAATCGGCGGGCGCTTCACTTCCTGGTTCCCTCACCAACCCAGCAAGTCACCCTACAACAGTTGCAACAATATACATTGTAACACTAAAGGGGCTGTAAAAGTATAATTTTTTTTCCTTTACCTTCACTTACCTCATCCTTCCATTTCTCTTTTAAATGTCCTTGCATTCAGGGCCGGACTTACCATTGGGCTTGACTGGGCTCAAGCCAATGGGCCCCGCCCAATAGGGGGCCCCGGGTGGCAACCCTCTAAAAAACAAAAAAAAACAAAACCCCACTTTCTTTATTTTTTATAAAAAAAAGTATGTTTATATATATATATATATATATATATATATATATATTATTATTATTAATAATAAAGGGCCCAGAGGTCTCCAGGGCCCCCCTTCTTTTTTTTTATATAAAAAAATGTAAATTTTTTATATATATATATATATGTAAAGCCCCCCCCCCCCCGCTTCTCAATTTGCGGCAGCCCCCCCGCTTCTCAATTTCAGACGACAGCACCCCCCCCCCGGTGCTTCAGGGGGCCCATGCCGTAAGCTGTGTAAGGGGCCCCAAAATTCCTGATGGCGGCCCTGCGACCTCCCAACGCGCACTGATTCTGCGGGACTTTCCCGCACAGACCGCTTCTTCCCGAAGTCCCGCGAAAGGGTTAATTTTCCCGCACTGCAATAGAAGGCAGCACAGAAGCAGGAGGAAAGGGAGCGGTGTGTGGAGGGCTGTGGCTGCTGAAGGGAAGAAAGCCGAAAGCCGGGCTAACTGCAAAACCTCCCCCCAGGAGGAACCGGAGCGGTGTGGGGATGTCTGCTAAAGGGAAGAGAGCGGACACATTCCGTGCACAGGTGAGAGTCACCCCCCCCCCCCGCTCAACAACTTTAATGCGCACCCCCCCGCTCAACAACTATGATCCCCCCTCGCTCAACATCTTCGACCCCCCCCCAATTCTCGGCTCCAGGGGGCCCCTTCAACACTCAAGTCCTGCCCTGCTTGCATTGCATGAATCTATGTATTGTGCCCACTATTCAGATGGCCGGCCCCCTGGTGAGCGCCGGCCATCTGAATAACGGCAGCTGGTTGGCTGTGGAAGTGTATATCAGAGCCAGCCGCCGTAACTTAGAGCGGCAGGTTCCTTATCCACAAAGAATTTGCGCCGTAAGTTACGGCGGCGTAGTGTAATTGTGTCGGCGTAAGCCCGCGCAATTCAAATGTCTCAGATGTGGGCGTGATTTATGTTAAATCATCGTGACCCCGCGTAAATTAGTTTTTTTTTTTTAACGGCGCGTGCGCCGTCCGTGGAGGTATCCCAGAGTGCATGCGCAAATTCACGTCGCAAATAGTCAATGCTTTCGACGTGAACGTAACTTACGCAAATCATTATTCGCGAACGTTTTGCGCAAACGACATAAACAACGGAAAATTTGAAGCTGGCCCGGTGTCCATACTTAACATTGCGTACGCCTGTACATACCAGGGGTAAATTTACGGTGGAAAACGCCTTATGTAAACAATGTAAAAAAATGCGCCGGCTGCACGTACGTTCGTGGATCGGCGTATCTAGGTCATTTTCATATTCTAAAATATGACAGAAGCGCCCCAAGCAGCCAGCATAAAAATGCAACATAGATACGGCTGCGTACTAAGACTTACGTCGGTCGGCTGTATGCCACATTCAGGCGTATCTTGTTTTGTGGATACAAAACAACGATACGCCGGCGCATCTTAGAACTTACGCGGCGTATCAATAGATACGCCGCCGTAAGTTCATTGTGGATCTGGCCCACTGTGTCTGACTGTTAAAGCTGAATTCCAGGTATGTGTAATTGTGCACAGTCCATATAAAATGAAGGACAGAGGGATTGGGTTCCTCTGTCGGACAGTTGGGAACTAAGCACTAAAATGGATATACCGATCAAGCGCCGCACCAATATTTTATCCAGCATTGTGTATCTCCACCGCCGTACCATCTGCTCCCTACGAGGTCACAGTAATCCGTTACTCACGGGCGGGCGCTTCGGGCCGCACGTTATCCACAGACTCTGGCAGGTGGCCGGATTCAGCCTGGTGCACTTTCCATGGAAGGATCTCAATCCCGATCCATAATCCTCTTTTCCTCTGTCACACAATCTCCTGATTTCACATTAGAGATCAGAGGGTCACTCATGGACTGTCAGCATCATTGTATCAAAAGCAGAGGAAGGGTTTATTGTCACACATTGATACTTTGTGGCGGAGTTTATTGCAACATCCAGCAGTTTCTGCAGTAAAGCCCCATTCACAGGAGCATACCGACCTGCACACCCATCACAATCACACACTGACACTTGGGGGTCCCAGAATAATCACACACTGACACTTGGGGGTCCCAGAATAATCACACACTGACACTTAGGGGTCCCAGAATAATCACACACTGACACTTGGGGGTCCCAGAATAATCACACACGGACACTTGGGGGTCCTAGAACACTGACACTTGGGGGTTTCAGTACAATGACACACTGAGACTTGGGGGTCTCAAAAAAATCACACACTGACACTTGGGGGTCCCAGAACACTGATACACTGACATTTGGGGGTCCCATAACAATGTTACACTGACACTTGGGGGTCCCAGAATAATCACACACTGACACGTGGGTCTCCCAGAATAATCACACACTGACACTTGGGGGTCCCAGAACACTGAGACTTGGGGGGGGGGGTCCTAGAACACTGACACTTGGGGGTCTCAGTACAATGACACACTGAGACTTGGGTGTCTCATAAAAATCACACACTGACACTTGGGGGTCTCAGAACAATGACACACCGACACTTGGGGGTCCCAGAACAATGACACACTGACAGTTGGGGGTCCTAGAACAATGATACACTGACATTTGGGGGTCCCAGAACACTGAGACTTGGGGATCCCAGAACAATGACACACTGACACTTGGGTGTCCTAGAACAATGACACACCGACACTTGGGGGTCCTAGAACAATGACACACTGACAGTTGGGGGTCCTAGAACAATGATACACTGACATTTGGGGGTCCCAGAACACTGAGACTTGGGGATCCCAGAACAATGACACACTGACACTTGGGTGTCCCACAACAATAATACACTGAGACTTGGGGGTCCCAAAACAATCACACACTGAGAATTGGGGGTCCCATATCAATGACACACTGACGCTTGGGAGCCCCAGAACACAAAAACACTGACACTTGGGGGGGCCCCACATTAATTGGATACTGACAATTGTGGGTCCCAGAACAATGACACACTGACACTTGGGGGTCCTAGAACAATGACACACTGACACTTGGGGGTCCCAAAACAATCACAAACTGAGAATTGGGGGTCCCATACCAATGACACACTGACACTTGGGGGTCCCAGAACAATGACACACTGACACTTGGGGGTCCCAGAACAATGATACACTGACACTTGGGGGTCCCAGAACAATGATACACTGACACTTGGGGGTCCCAGAACAATGATACACTGACACTTGGGGGTCCCATAACAATGACACACCGACACTTGGGGATCCCAGAACACTGAGACTTGGGGGTCCTAGAACAATAATACACTGACACTTGGGGTCCAAGAACATCAAACACTGACACTTGGTGTCCCAGAACACTGAGACTTGGGGTCCCAGAACATTGATACACTGAAATTTGGGGGTCCCAGAACACTGATACACTGAGACTTGAGGTCCCAGAACACTGATACACTGAGACTTGGGGGTCCCAGAACAATCACACACTGACACCTGGGGGTCCAGAATAATGACACACTGACACTTGGGGGTCCCAGAACAATCACATACTGAGAATTTGATTTCCATACCAATGACACACTGACACTTGGGGGTCCGAGAACAATGACACACTGACACTTGGGAGTCCTAGAACAATGACACACTGACACTTGGGGGTCCGAGAACAATGACACACTGACACTTGGGGGTCCCAGAACACTGATAAACTGAAATTTGGGGGTCCCAGAACACTGATACACTGAGACTTGGGGTCCCAGAACAATCACACACTGACACTTGGGGGTCCCAGAACAATCACATACTGAGAATTTGATTTCCATACCAATGACACACTGACACTAAGGGGCTGCGGAACAATCACACTTGGGATCGAAGATTCAGGAAATTGTGATCTTGGAGTGTCATGTATGACCCCTTCTGCTGAGCGATGCAGTTTACAGATCAGTTCCCCGTCCTGAGAGTCAGTCCCTGATATTTAATAGGACAGGCAGGGCTCACTATTAGATAGAGCAGCATTGTGTGTAATGGCTAATATCGGGCCCCATGGACCCACAGAAGCAAAGGAATGTTGCAGGCACTTTTCACGGGTCCCCAACATTTATTACAGGGGGAGATTTACTAAAATTGGAGAGTGCAAAATGTGGTGCAGCTCTGCATTGTAGCCAATCAGCTTCTAACTTAAAAAAAAACAAAAAACCTGGAAGCGGATTGATTTCTCTGCAAAGCTGCACCAGATTTTGCACTCTCCAGTTTTAGTAAATCTCCCCCCAGTGTCCTTTCCTCCAAATCCTGCAACAAATAATTAGAATGCTGCATTCTTCTTCTTCTTCTTCCGGAATGTCGTGTTTGGCTCGCCGTTTTCCTGCACTCCAGACAGCCGAGAGACAGAACGGCCCAACCCATACCAATTACCAACCTCTATATTCCCAGACAGACGGACGGGTCTTTCCCCGTCTGAGTCATACAAACACTGCAGACGTGTCTTCTGCTATATAATGTCATCTGACTATGAGAAAACCCGGAGCGATCATCAGTACAAAGGAGAGAACCTCTACAACTCCAATTCACCCCACAAATACATTCACAGCTTTCATATACAAATGTCCCGCTATAGACTTTAATAGGGATTTTTTTTTTTTTTGCTTCCTGTGAAATAAAGACCGCTCACTGCTGCTCTCTCTAGTTGTGCAGGGAGACTGGTCTTGTCTCCTCCCCTTCCTGTAGTTTTCTGCAGACAGCCTGTAGAGGGTGGAGCCTGATGGGCCCCTCCCACATCTCTGCTCTCTCTCTTTGTGCAGGGAGACTGGTCTTGTCTCCACCTCCTCTTGTAGTTTTCTGCTGGTAGCCTGTAGTAGGTGAAGCCTGATGGGCCCCTCCCACAGCTCTGCTCTCCCTTTTTGTGCAGGATGACTGGTCTTGTCTCCTCCCCTTCCTGATGTTTTCTGCAGACAGCCTGTGGAGGGTGGAGCCTAATGGGCCCCTCCCACAGCTCTGCTCTCTCTCTTTGTGCAGGGAGACTGGTCTTGTCTCCGCCCCTTCCTGTAATTTTCTGCTGGTAGCCTTTAGTGGGTGGAGCCTGATGGGCCCCTCCCACAGCTCTGCTCTCTCTCTCTCTCTTTGTGCAGGGAGACTGATCTTGTCTCCACCTCCTCCTGTAGTTTTCTGCTGGTAGCCTGTAGTGGGTGGAGCCTGATGGGCCACTCCCACAGCTCTGCTCTCCCTTTTAGTGCAGGGAGACTGGTCTTGTCTCCGCCCCTTACTGTAGTTTTTCGCTGGTAGCCTGTAGTGGGTGGAGCCTGATGGGCCACTCCCACAGCTCTGCTCTGCCTTTTTGTGCAGGGAGACTGGTCCTGTCTCCACCCCTTCCTGTAGTTGTCTGCAGGCAGCCTGTAGAGGGTGGAGTCTGCTAGGCCCCTCCCACAGCTCTGCTCTCTCTCTTTGTGCAGGGAGACTGGTCTTGTCTCCACCTCCTCTTGTAGTCCAGTGCTGGGAACAAGGTAATCTAGAGCCCAGGGCAAACATGCCAAAACTGCCCCCCCCCCAAGAATTATGAGCAATATTTGTCTGCAAAAACTCCCCCCAAAAATAAAATACAAATCTGCATGCTTACCCCTAAGCATAACCCCCCCTCCCATGACAAATCTGCCCTTCTGCTGAAATCCCCCTCCCAGCACAAGTCTTTGCCCCTCATCCCCCAACCCCAAATGCAAATGCCCCCCTGGCACAAATCTTATAGCACAAACCCTGAAAATACCCCCCCCCCCCCACCTTACTAGCACAATTCCTTGTTTTCCATCCCCTGCCACCCCCCAAATTCCACCTCTCAAAACAACCCCCTAAAAAAAAAATCACCCCTCCCAGCTCAAATCTTCTACCCCTCAAATTTCCTATCTAAGTACACATCCACTCTCCCCCAATCCCCAATTATGATGATATTATTATTATTGTTATTATTATATTACTAATTTATAAGTAAGAATATATCTACACTTTTTAACCACTTGCTTACTGGGCACGTATACCCCCTTCCTGACCAGGTGAAATTTCAGCTCCCGGCACTGCGTCTCTTTAACTGACAGTTGCGCGGTCGTGCGACGTGGCTCCCAAGCAAAATTGGCGTCCTTTTTTCCCCACAAATAGAGCTTTCTTTTGGTGGTATTTGATCACCTCTGCTGTTTTTATTTTTTGCGCTATAAACAAAAAAAGAGCGACAGTTTTGAAAAAAAATTCAATATTTTTTACTTGTTGCTATAATAAATAGCCCATTTTTTTTTTCAAAAACAATTTTTTCTAATCTAGGCCGATACGTATTCTTCTACATATTTTTGGTAAAAAAAAAAATCGCAATTAGCGACTGGTTTGCGCAAAAGTTATAGCGCCTACAAAATAAGGAACAGAATTATTATTAATTTGTATTATTATTTTTTTTACTAGTAATGGCGGCGATCTGTGATTTTTATTGGGACTGCGACATTATGGCGGACACATCGGACACTTTTGACACATTTTTGGCGCCATTCACATTTATAAAGTGATCAGCGCTATAAATATGCACTAATTACTGTATAAATGTGACTGGCATTGAAGGGGTTAACACTAGGGGGTGAGGAAGGGGTTAAATGTATTCCCTGTATAGTGTTCTAACTGTAGGGGGAGGGGGGGGTGACCGATCTGTGTCCCTATGTGGTACTGCATACACTAGCAGTGACACTAGAACAAATTATCTGAGTTTCCATTGATTCCTATGGGGAAACTCGCTTTGATATACAAGTGCTATGTTTCTGGAACGAATTCTGCTCGTAATCCAAGGTACTACTGTATAATAAATGTTTTTTGGGGGTTTAACCACTTAAGACCCGGACCAAAATGCAGGTAAAGGACCTTGCCCCTTTTTGCGATTCGGCACTTCGTCGCTTTAACTGACAATTGCGCGGTCGTGCGACATGGCTCCCAAACAAAATTGGCGTCCTTTTTCCCCCACAAATAGAGCTTTCTTTTGGTGGTATTTGATCACCTCTGCGGTTTTTATTTTTTGCGCTATAAACAAGAATAGAGCGACAATTTAAAAAAAATGCAATATTTTTTACTTTTTGATATAATAAATATCCCCCAAAAATATATAAAAAAAACATTTTTTTTTCTCAGTTTAGGCCGATACGTATTCTTCTACCTATTTTTGGTAAAAAAAATCGCAATAAGCGTTTATCGGTTGGTTTTCGCAAAATTTATAGCGTTTACAAAATAAGGGATAGTTTTATTGCATTTTTATAAAAAAAAATTTTTTTTACTACTAATAGCGGCGATCAGCGATTTTTTTCGTGACTGCGACAATATGGCGGACACTTCGGACAATTTTGACACATTTTTGGGACAATTGTCATTTTCACAGCAAAAAATGCATTTAAATTTGCATTGTTTACTGTGGAAATGACAGTTGCAGTTTGGGAGTTAACCACAGGTGGCGCTGTAGGGGATGTGTGCCTATGTGTTGTGTTTACAACTGTAGGGGGGTGTGGCTGTAGGTGTGATGTCATCGATCGCGTCCCCCTATTACAGGGATGACGCGATCGATGCTACGGCCACAGAGAAGCACAGGGAAGCCGTGTGTACACACGGCTCTCCCCGTTCTTCCGCTCCAGGGACGGATCGCCGCACTGCAGCGGCGATCGGGACCGCGAATCCCGCGGTCCCGGTCCTGGAGCTTCGGACCTGGTCGCGGGCGCGGGCCCCGCGACCCACGGCTGGGTACTAAAATCAACGTATATATACGTTGATGTGCCCAGCCGTACCATTCTGCCGACGTAAATGTGCAGTAGGCGGTCCTTAAGTGGTTAATACTGCTTAAACAATAACAAAAAAAAAAAACAATAACAAGGGATTATTTAACCCCTTGTCGACCACCCACCGCAGTTTTACAGCAGTAGGTCGGCTCGGCTGCACAAAATCACGTAATATAACGTGATCCCATGTTCGTACAATGTATGAACAGCCATCTGTCATTTCTCCTAGTCAGTCCCACCCCCTTCAGTTAGAACACACCCAGGGAACATAATTAACCCCTTGATCGCCCCCTAGTGTTAACCCCCTTCACTGCCAGTGGCATTTTTACAGTAATCAGTGCATTTTTATAGCACTGATCGCTGTAAAAATGACAAGGGTCCCAAAAATGTGTCAAAATTGTCCGATGTGTCCTCCATAATGTCGCAGTACCGATAAAAATCACAGATTGCCGCCATTACTAGTAAAAAAATATATATATTAATAAAAATGCCATAAATCTATCGCCTATTTTGTAGACGCTATGGGCCAGATTCAGATAGAATCGCGTAACTTTCCGGCGGCGTAGCGTATCTCATTTACACTACGCCACCGTAACTTTGAGAGGCAAGTGCTGTATTCAGAGAACTTGCGCCCAAAGTTACGGCGGCGTAGTGTAAATCTGCAGCCCGCGTAATTCAAAGTAGGCTGGTAGTGGGCGTGCTGTATGTAAACTAATCGTGACCCCCACGTAAATGACGCGCCGAACAAACGGCGCATGCGCCGGCCGTGGACGTATTCCAGTGCGCATGCTCCAAAATCACGTCGGAAATATTCATTGATATCGACGTGAACGTAACTTACGCCCAGCCCCATTCCCGAACGACCTACATAAGCTACGTAAACGACGTACAATTCAACGCTGTTCCGACGTCCATACTTGACATTGGCTGCGCCTCATATAGCAGGGGTAACCTTACGCCGGTCGAACGCCTACGTAAACGACGTATATCAATACGATGGGCGCAACTACGTCAGTGAATCGGCGTATCTACCCAATTTGCATATTCGACGCGTAAATCTACGGAAGCGCCACCTAGCGCCCCGGGTAAATATGCAGTTAAGATCCGACGGCGTAAGAGACTCGCGTCGGTCGGATCTTGCCTAAATTCCAGCGTATCTGATTCTTTGAATCAGGCGCCGAGATACGACGGCGCTCATTCGGACTTACGACGGCGTATCTGGAGATACGCCGTCGTAAGTCCTTTCTGAATCTAGCCCTATAACATTTGCGCAAACCAATCAATAAACGCTTATTGCATTTTTTTTTTTACAAAAAATATGTAGAAGAATACGTATCGGCCTAAACTATATATATATATATTTTTGGGGATATTTATTATAGCAAAAAGTAAAAAATATTATTTATTTTTTTCAAAATTGTCGCTCTATTTTTTGTTTATAACGCAAAAAAAAAAAAAAACGCAGAGGTGATCAGATACCACCAAAAGAAAGCTCTATTTGTGGGGAATAAAAAAGGACTCCAATTTTGTTTGGGAGCCACGTCGCACGACCGCGCAATTGTCAGTTAAAGCGACTCAGTGCCGAATCACAAAAAGTGGCCTGGTCATTAAACAGCAGAATGGTCCGGGGTGAAGTGGTTAAAAAATTGCATATTCTTACTTATCAATTAGTAATAACTAATAACAATACTAATAATAACAGCTGTTTATAAAGTTGCCATGGGCAACTCCCATATTTATCATATCTCTATGGTATGGTGGAAATAATCTCAGTAAAATCAGTAGTAGACGGACTTCACCCACTTCACAAAGACTTCCACCCATTATATTTGTGGATTTTTAGTAGAAAGAAGACATTTTTCATATTTTTTGGTTGGTCCGTCACGTTTCAGTTTTTTTTTATTTATTTTTTCAACATCACAAATCATAAAATCAAATATTGATAAATGCGGATACTTTGTATTCATTGTTTGGCTTTAGATGCAATGGGGTTGATTTACTAAAGGCAAATAGACTGTGCACTTAGCAAGTCCCTAGGGCCTCAGATGGCAACCCCCCCCCTTTTTTTTAAATAAATTGTGTGTGTGTATATATATATATATATGTATATATATATATATATATATTTTTTTTTTTTTTTTTTTTATTAAACGACCCAAGAGGTCACCAAGGGCCCGGAGGTCCCTAGGACTCCAGATGGCAACCCCCATTTTTTTATATATATATATATAATATTTTTTTTTTCATTTTATTAAAGGGCCCAGAGGTCCCCAGGGCATCGGGTGGCAACCCCCCCCCCTTTTTTTTAATACATTTTTTTTATAAAAAAATATATATATATATATATATATATATATATATATATATATATATATATATATATATATATTCTTTTTATTAAACGACCCAGAGGTCACCGGGGGCCCGGAGGTCCCTAGGGCCCCAGATGGCAATCCCCATTTTTTTATATATATATATTTTTTTCATTTTATTAAAGGGCCCAGAGGTCCCCAGGGGCCCGGAGGTACCCCCGCCCCCTCTTTTTTTTTATTTTTTTTAATTTGTAGAGTTATAGGCACCGATACATACTGTACAGTAAAGATCCATTCTCTGTACGGTGCAACAATGTATCATATGCTGCTGATCAGAGAATGCAATGGATCTTTATGTATCAGTATATAACTCTACACCTTCCATACACTGCAACAATGTACCAGATCTGATCAGAGAATGCAATGTATTCTTATGTATCAGTACCTAAAACTACACACCCTCCATACAGTACACTGCAACAATGTACCATATGCTGCTGAGCTGATGATCAGGGAAGGCAATGTATATTTATGTATCATACGCTGATCAGAGAATGCAATGGATCTTTATATATCAGTATACACTCCCTATAACGCTACACCTTCCACACACTGCAACAATGTACCAGATCAGAAAAATACAATGAAACTTTATGTATTATAATATAAGATACATTAAGTTACGTTGTATTCTCTGATCAGCATCTGGTACATTGTTGCACTGCATGATAGATATAGAGTTATAGGCACCGATACATAAGAATACATTGCATTCTCTGATCAGATCCGGTACATTGTTGCAGTGTATGGGAAGTGTGGAGTTAAAGTCAGTATATACTGATACACAAAGATCCTTTGTATTCTCAGATCAGCATATGGTACATTGTTGCAGTATATGGAAGGTGCAGAGTTATAGGCAGTATATACTGATACACAAAGATCCATTGTATTTTCTGATCAGCATGCGGTACATTGTTGCAGTGTGTGAAAGATATAGAGTTATAGGCACTGACATATTAAGATAAGTTGCATTCTTAGATCAGTATCTGCTACATTGTTGCAATGTGTGGAAGGTGTATAGTTATAGGCAGTGTATACTGATACATAAAGATCCATTGCATTCTCTGATTAGCGGCATATGGTACATTGTTGCAGTGAATGGAAGGTGTGGAGGTATAGGCAGTATCTACTGATACACAAAGATCCTTTTGTATTCTCTAATCACCATATGGTACATTGTTGCAGTGTATGAAAGATATAGCGTTATAGCCACTGATACATAAGAATACATTGCATTCTCTGATCAGATCCAATACATTGTTGCAGTGTGTGGAAGGTGCAGAGTTATAGGCAGTATTATAAGGATACATAAAGATTCTTTGATCAGCATATGGTACATTGTTGCAGTGTATGAAAGATATAGAGTTATAGGCACTGATATATAAAGATACATTGCATTCTTAAATAAGTATCTGGTACATTGTTGCAGTGTATGCAAGGTATATAGTTATAGGCAGTATATACTGATACATAAAGATCCATTGCATTCTCTGATCTGCAGCATATGGTACATTGTTGCAGTGTATAGAAGGTGTATGCTGAACATCGTTCTCTGTAAACTGCAACAATGTACCATATGCTGCTGTTTATAGAATGCAATGGGTCTTTATTCTTTATCAGTGCCTATAACTCTAAATCTTTCACACACTGCAACATAAAGAATACATTGCATTCTCTGATCAGGTCCGGTACATTGTTGCAGTGTATGGGAGGTGTGGAGTTATAGGCAGTCTATACTGATACACAAAGATCCTTTGTATTCTCTGATCAGCATGCGGTACATTGTTGCAGTGTAGGAAAGATATAGAGTTATAGGCACTGATACACAAAGATACATTGCATTCTAAATCAGTATGTGGTACATTGTTGCACTGTATGGAAGGTGTGTAGTTATAGGCACTGATACATAAGAATACATTGCATTCTCTGATAAGATCTGGTACATTGTTGCAGTATATGGAAGGTTCAGAATTATAGGCAGTATATACTGATACATAAAGACCCATTGTATTCTTTGAGCAGCACATGGTACATTGTTGCAGTGTGTTGAGTTATAGGCAGTCTATACTGACACATAAGGATACATTGAATTCTCTGGTACATTGTTGCAGTGTATGGAAGGTGTGGAGTCCCATGCAATGTATAGTAACACAGAGAAACATTTATTGATGATTAGATACATTGTATCGGTGTGACGTCACAGTGCCCCCTCCCCCCCCCTCCCTACCTGTCAGTGCCGCACACACAGGACGCAGCAGCTTTGCACACATTTGCAGGCCAGGCCACCGACACTCACCGAGCCTGCGCACATCCATCCATCGCCGCTCTTAAAGTGGCAACGCCGCGTCTCCGGGTCTTAAAGGGGCGACAACCTGCCGTGTTCTGAGACCGTTTCTTTAAATGCAGATTGTCAGACGGCTTCATTTTGTTTTTATTGGCCGGCTGTCCGGGAAGTGCGGGAAACCTTTTTGTTTGCTTGTGATTGGCATTGCCCAGAGGCGATTTACTTCGCATGTGCTGCGCTATATAAGTTCTTCATTCATTCATTCATTCATTGCCCTTCAATGTGCGCCCGCCGCCTTACTCCAGAAGCGAGTTGCCATATGTGTGTAGCGTGTTCTATGCCAGCGAAGGAGTAAAGCTGGATACACATTGTACAATTTTCTGTAGACATGATACAGGAGATGGTCAGAGACTGCAGACATGATACAGGATATGGTCAGAGACTGCAGACATGATACAGGAGATGGTCAGAGACTGCAGACAGGATACAGGAGATGGTCAGAGACTGCAGACAGGATACAGGAGATGGTCAGAGACTGCAGACAGGATACAGGAGATGGTCAGAGACTGCAGACATAGTACAGGAGATGGTCAGAGACTGCAGACATAGTACAGGAGATGGTCAGAGACTGCAGACAGGATACAGGAGATGGTCAGAGACTGCAGACAGGATACAGGAGATGGTCAGAGACTGCAGACATGATACAGGAGATGGTCAAAGACTGCAGACATGATACAGGAGATGGTCAGAGACTGCAGACATGATACAGGAGATGGTCAGAGACTGCAGACATGATACAAGAGATGGTCAGAGACTGCAGACATGATACAGGAGATGGTCAGAGACTGCAGACATGATACAGGAGATGATCAGAGACTGCAGACATAGTACAGGAGATGGTCAGAGACTGCAGACAGGATACAGGAGATGGTCAGAGACTGCAGACATGATACAAGAGATGGTCAGAGACTGCAGACAGGATACAGGAGATGGTCAGAGACTGCAGACAGGATACAGGAGATGGTCAGAGACTGCAGACATGATACAGGAGATGGTCAGAGACTGCAGACAGGATACAGGAGATGGTCAGAGACTGCAGACATGATACAAGAGATGGTCAGAGACTGCAGACAGGATACAGGAGATGGTCAGAGACTGCAGACATGGTACAGGAGATGGTCAGAGACTGCAGACAGGATACAGGAGATGGTCAGAGACTGCAGACATGATACAGGAGATGGTCAAAGACTGCAGACATGATACAGGAGATGGTCAGAGACTGCAGACATGATACAGGAGATGGTCAGAGACTGCAGACATGATACAAGAGATGGTCAGAGACTGCAGACATGATACAGGAGATGGTCAGAGACTGCAGACATGATACAGGAGATGATCAGAGACTGCAGACATAGTACAGGAGATGGTCAGAGACTGCAGACAGGATACAGGAGATGGTCAGAGACTGCAGACATGATACAAGAGATGGTCAGAGACTGCAGACAGGATACAGGAGATGGTCAGAGACTGCAGACAGGATACAGGAGATGGTCAGAGACTGCAGACATGATACAGGAGATGGTCAGAGACTGCAGACAGGATACAGGAGATGGTCAGAGACTGCAGACATGATACAAGAGATGGTCAGAGACTGCAGACAGGATACAGGAGATGATCAGAGACTGCAGACAAATTACAGGAGATGTTCAGAGACTGCAGACATACTACAGGAGATGTTCAGAGACTGCAGACATACTACAGGAGATGTTCAGAGACTGCAGACATACTACAGGAGATGTTCAGAGACTGCAGGCATTGTACAGGAGATGTTCAGATACCGATACTAGTATCGGTATCGGGACCAATACTGAGTATTTGCTGGAGTACTTGTACTCGCGCAAATGCTCCCGATGCCTAAATAGAATACTTTTTTTGTATTTATCAACATGTTCTGTGAAAATTCTTTGAGTTTTTTACTACTGCGTGACAAGAAAATAATTTTTTTTTATTCATTTTTGTCTTGAGTTGGAGTTCTTCATAATTCTAAAGAAAATATCCTTAGTCTGTATTGTGGTTTGAAAACTGTCACATGACATTTAAAAAAAAGTATCGGTATTCGGTATCGGCGAGTACATGAAAAAAAGTATCGGTACTTGTACTCCGTCCTAAAAAAGTGGTATTGGGACAACCCTACTGCAGACATAGTACAGGAGATGTTCAGAGACTGCAGACATACTACAGGAGAAGGTCAGAGACTGCAGACATACTACAGGAGAAGGTCAGAGACTGCAGACATACTACAGGAGAAGGTCAGAGACTGCAGACATAATACAGGAGAAGGTCAGAGACTGCAGACATAATACAGGAGAAGGTCAGAGACTGCAGACATAATACAGGAGAAGGTCAGAGACTGCAGACATAATACAGGAGAAGGTCAGAGACTGCAGACATGATACAAGAGATGGTCGGAGACTGCAGACATGATACAGGAGATGGTCAGAGACTGCAGACATAATACAGGAGATGCTCAGAGACTGCAGACAAAGTACAGGAGATGTTCAGAGACTGCAGACATAGTACAGGAGATGTTCAGAGACTGCAGACATAGTACAGGAGATGGTCAGAGACTTCAGACATAATACAGGTGAAGGTCAGAGACTTCAGACATACTACAGGAGAAGGTCAGAGACTGCAGACATAATACAGGAGAAGGTTAGAGACTGCAGACATAATACAGGAGAAGGTCAGAGACTGCAGACATAATACAGGAGAAGGTCAGAGACTGCAGACATAGTACAGGAGATGGTCAGAGACAGCAGACATAGTACAGGAGATGGTCAGAGACTACAGACATACTACAGGAGATGGTTAGAGACTGCAGACATACTACAGGAGATGATCAGAGACTGCAGACATACTACAGGAGATGATCAGAGACTGCAGACATACTACAGGAGATGGTTAGAGACTGCAGACATACTACAGGAGATGATCAGAGACTGCAGACATACTACAGGAGATGATCAGAGACTGCAGACATAATACAGGAGATGGTCAAAGACTGCAGACATAATACAGGAGATGGTCAGAGACTTCAGACATAATACAGGAGAAGGTCAGAGACTGCAGACATAATACAGGAGAAGGTTAGAGACTGCAGACATAATACAGGAGAAGGTCAGAGACTGCAGACATAATACAGGAGAAGGTTAGAGACTGCAGAAATAATACAGGAGATGGTCAGAGACAGCAGACATAGTACAGGAGATGGTCAGAGACTGCCGCTATGGTCTCCGGCTGCCTCTGGACACAGACAAGAAGAGGAGGAGGAGGCAGAAGAGGAGCACTCTGGTGCTTCAGCGCCCCCACCTCTGTGGCGCCTGGGTGCGCCTGCCCAGGATCGCCCCTGCTTTTAATTTGTATGCAGTCAGGCCGGCCCTTTCACCACACAGTTTAGAAAAATCTAACAACAAAAGTTGTATAGTGTGTGTACCCAGCTTTAGGCTGCATTCACACTTCGCATTTCCACTTACGATTTTGTGTGGGGGCGATTTTCATGCGATTCTGAGTGTCATGCAGTCACTTCAATGGGCTGCCTTATGCGTTTTTGTTACCCAAAAAGAAGCTCCTGCTGTTTTCTGGGAGACAAACTTTGCATGATTTTTAACCACTTGCTGCCCACCATATAGCAATATGACGTCAGCAAAGTGGTTCTGTTATCCTGACCGGACGTTACATGGCGTGATCAGGATAACACGGGGGTGTGCATCGCGGCGATCGAAGGTGCTGTGTGCCAGTCTGACAAGCTGCATCTTCGATCGTGGTAAGGAGCCTATGACGGGAGGCTCCTTACCACGTGATCAGCTCTTACCAATCACAGTTGATCACCATGTGAACCAGGAGGTGCTGGTAAATGGCATTCCCGATCAGTGGTTCTCCATGTCAGAGGGGGGAGGGGTCCGAGCTGATAATCAGCACATTGATTATCAGTGCAGCCCCCATCAGAGGTGCCTATCAGCAGCCAATCACTGCCTATCAGCCTATCAGCTGCCAGCCTATGCCCCTGAAATAACACCTGTCATTGTCCATAAACGGCCAATCAGTGCCCATAAAAGTGGCAATCAGTGCCCCATCAGTAATGCTCATCAGTGCCCTTCAGATGCCACTCAGTAATGCCTGTCAGTAGCTCCTCATCAGTGCTGCCTATCCAGTGCCATTTATCAGTGCCCATCACTGATGGCACTAATAGGTGGCACTGATGGCACTAATAGGTGGCACTGATGGCACTAATAGGTGGCACTGATGGGCAGCACTGACGCCACTGATAGGCGGCACTGATAGGAGGTATTGATGGGCACTAATAGGTGGCACTGACGCCACTGATAGGCGGCACTGATGGGTACTGATAGGTGGCACTATCAGTGCTGTCCATAAGTGCCACCTCTTAGTGCCCATCAGTACCAAATATTAGTGCCCATCAGTGCTGCCTATTAGTGCCCATCAGTGCCTTCTATCAGTGCCCCCTATTAGTGCCCATTAGTGCCGCCTATCAGTGCCACATATCAGTGTCGTCTATCAGTGCCAATCAGTTTTTTCTTTTTTTAATTGCCCTTCAGATGCCACCCAGTAATGCCCGTCAGTAGCTCCTCATCAGCGCTGCCTATCCAGTGCCATCTATCAGTGCCCATCAGTGCCAACCATCAGTACCCATCAGCGCCGGCTATCAGTGCCATCAGTGCCGCCCATCAATGCCACATATTAGTGCCCATCAGTGACTCCTATCAGTGCCACCTATCAGTGCCGTCAGTGCCACCTATCGGTGCTTCCTATCAGTGCCGTTTATTAGTGCCCATCAGTTTTTTCTTTATTTAATTTCGGTCTTTTTTCATTTGTTTACCAAAAAATAAAATAAAAACGCAGAGGTGATCAAATACCACTAACAGGAAGCTCTATTTGTGGGAAGAAAATTATAAAAATGTAGTTTGGGTACAGTGTTGCATTACCGCGCAATTGTCATTTAAAATGCGACAGCGCTAAAAGCTGAAATTTGTCCTGGGCAGGAAGGGGGGAAAGTGCCCGGTATTGAAGCGGTTAAAGGCCCATTTGCCAGGATCTAATACGACTTTGGGCACATAAAGGTTTCCTGATGCCACTTGAGTGCCAGAGAGTGTAAAGTCGCATCAAAGTCTCACCACATGAACAGAACTGTTATACTTTCCTTTTAGCCCCCCAAAAAAACACACAATAAAGCGCATCAAAAATGCGAAACGCACCACGTCAAAATGCATCAACTGCAACCTGCCTAGATGTGGCCCTGGCCTTAATGGTGTATTAAGGAATTCAGAGTCCTGTCCTTTCTCTCCGTCTGGAGTTCAGCTTTTATGGTCGCTGGCAGGTGTAGAATTTGGTGACACAGAGGATCTCTCTGCGGTTGTCTACAAGTCCGTCTGGTCTCAGAACATCAAATAACATCCAGCAGAAGACACAGGAGATGCTGAAGGACAGACATCAAGGTTAATGGCCCCCGCAGCGCCTTCCCACCGGCCCGGGTGACTTACTTGTACAGACGCAGGCGGCTTTCTGCACCGCAGAACCATCCGGTCTGCAGACTCCAGTGACACCGAACACAGAAGGCAGACAGGCCGCTGACACCCTGAGGATGAATGAACCGGCTGCCTTATCAGGAAGGAACGGAGTTTAGAGTCCACACCTAACTCAGCACAACGCTGGTGACAACACACTCCATACTATGACATGAGCCCGGACTTTGTTATGCGATGTCACACAGAAAACGCACAAAGGTTGTTTCTTTTTTTTATATATACTCACCCTGCTGTTCCCTGATATTGCCACAAGTCACCTGAACCCCAAGACATTAATGTTAAGACCTCATACACACACAAAAAATGCTTGTGCTCCTATAGGTTAGTTGCCCCCATCAAAGTGTCCCCATGAAAGTGACCCCATAAATTTGTTGCCCCATCACAGTGTCCCCATAGATTAGCTACCCTCATCACAGTGTCCCCATAGATTAGCTGCCCTCATCACAGTGTCCCCATAGATTAGCTGCCCTCATCACAGTGACCCCATAGATTTGTTGCCCCATCGCAGTGCTCCTATAGATTAGTTGCCCCACCAAAGTGCTCCTATAGATTAGTTGCCCCTATAGATTAGTTTCCCCATCACAGTGCTCCTATAGATTAGTTGCCTCATCACAGTGCTCCTATAGATTAGTTGCCCCTGTAGATTAGTTGCCCCATCACAGTGCTCCTATAGATTAGTTGCCCCCATAGATTAGTTGCCCCATCACAGTGCTCCTATAAATTAGTTGCCCCATCACAGTGCTCCTATAGATTAGTTGCCCCATCACAGTGCTCCTATAGATTAGTTGCCCCATCACAGTGCTCCTATAGATTAGTTGCTCCTATAGATTAGTTGTCTCATCACAGTGCTCCTATAGATTAGTTGCCCCATCACAGTGCTCCTATAGATTAGTTTCCCCTATAGATTCGTTTGCCCATCACAGTGCTCCTATAGATTAGTTGCCCCATCACAGTGCTCCTATAGATTAGTTGCCCCTATAGATTAGTTTGCCCATCACAGTGCTTCTATAGATTAGTTTCCCCTATAGATTAGTTTCCCCATCACAGTGCTCCTATAGATTAGTTGTCCCTATAGATTAGTTTCCCCAACACAGTGCTCCTATAGATTAGTTGCCCCATCACAGTGCTCCTATAGATTAGTTTCCCCTATAGATTAGTTGCCCAATCACAGTGCTCCTATATATTAGTTTGCCCATCACAGTGCTTATATAGATTAGTTTCCCCTATAGATTAGTTTCCCCATCACAGTACTCCTATAGATTATTTGCCCCATCACAGTGCTCCTATAGATTAGTTGCCCCATCACAGTGCTCCTATAGATTAGTTTCCCCTATAGATTAGTTTCCCCGTCACAGTACTCCTATAGATTATTTGCCCCATCACAGTGCTCCTATAGATTAGTTGCCCCATCACAGTGCTCCTATAGATTAGTTTCCCCTATAGATTCGTTTCCCCACCACAGTGCTCCTATAGATTAGTTTCCCTATCACAGTGCTCCTATAGATTAGTTGCCCCATCACAGTGCTCCGATAGATTAGTTTCCCCTATAGATTAGTTTCCCCACCACAGTGCTCCTATAGATTAGTTTCCCCATCACAGTGCTCCTATAGATTAGTTGCCCCTATAGATTTGTTTCCCAGCCACAGTGCTCCTATAGATTAGTTTCCCCACCACAGTGCTCCTATAGATTAGTTGCCCCATCACAGTGCTACTATAGATTAGTTGCCCCATCACAGTGCTCCTATAGATTAGTTGCCCCATCACAGTGCTCCTATATATTAGTTGCCCCTATAGATTAGTTTCCCCATCACAGTGCTCCTATAGATTAGTTGCCTCTATAGATTAGTTTCCCCATCACAGTGCTCCTATAGATTAGTTGCCCCATCACAGTGCTCCTATAGAATAGTTGCCCCATCACAGTGCTCCTATATATTAGTTGCCCCTATAGATTAGTTTGCCCATCACAGTGCTTCTATAGATTAGTTTCCCCTATAGATTAGTTTCCCCATCACAGTACTCCTATAGATTATTTGCCCCATCACAGTGCTCCTATAGATTAGTTGCCCCATCACAGTACTCCTATAGATTATTTGCCCCATCACAGTGCTCCTATAGATTAGTTGCCCCTATAGATTCGTTTCCCCACCACAGTGCTCCTATAGATTAGTTTCCCCATCACAGTGCTCCTATAGATTAGTTGCCCCTATAGATTCGTTTCCCCACCACAGTGCTCCTATAGATTAGTTACCCCATCACAGTGCTCCTATAGATTAGTTGCCCCTATAGATTAGTTTCCCCATCACAGTGCTCCTATAGATTAGTTGCCCCATCACAGTGCTCCTATAGATTAGTTGCCCCATCACAGTGCTCCTATAGATTAATTGCACCATCACAGTGCTCCTATAGATTAGTTGCCCCATCACAGTGCTCCTATATATTAGTTGCCCCATCACAGTGCTCCTATAGATTAGTTGCCCCATCACAGTGCTCCTATAGATTAGTTGCCCCATCACAGTGCTCCTATAGAATAGTTGCCCCATAACAGTGCTCCTATAGATTAGTTGCCCCATCACAGTTGGCGCTCGCAGTTCACTCAGTGTTGTGTTAGGAAAGTGAATGAATATTTGCCTTCCTAACACTGAAGAAAGGACGAGAGAAGACTCGGAGCGTGGAGGACACGGCCGTGACCCGCTGCCCCACCCAGACAGGAAAGTGCCGGGCGGGGGATGCACACTGGGCAGCAATTGATGTGCACACTGGCAGTAATTGATGGGCACAGTGGCAGCAATTGATGGGCACAGTGGCAGTAATTGATGGGCACCCTAGCAGTAATTGATGGCACAGTGGCAGCAATTTATGGGTACAGTGGCTGCGTTTGATGGGCACAGTGGCTGCGTTTGATAGGCACAGTGGCTGCATTTGATGGCACAGTGGCTGCGTTTTATGGGCACAGTGGCTGCGTTTCATGGGCACAGTGGTGACACTTGATGGCATAGTCACTGATACCCATCATTAGAATTTCTTGGCTGGGCTGGATGTGACAATTTGGCGGATGCCGCTCTTTTATTCCAGTGTGACGGATTCTACGGCTTCTTCTTCCTGGTGATATCAGGCCTCCTTTCTCACAAGGTCTCCGGCTCTGGGAAGGATGTTCATGTGGCCGTGGTTGGAGTGCTGAGGCTGGTGGAGGCTTCTCAGTTCATAGTTATAGGAATTATCACTTTTGTGGACTTAATGGGCCAGATTCACAGAGCGATTACGCCTGCGTAACAGGAGATGCGCGGCGTAAGTCTAAATGTGCACGTGCGTTTCGATGCACGGCATCCCTAAAACGAGATACGCAAGAAATGTACTCTTTTTTGACCGGCGTAATTTTGATAGACAGGCGCATCCGTCCGCGCAAAACTGCGCTAGACACACCATTGATTTGCTATTCAAATATGCTAATGAGGGAGTTACGGGGATCCACAAAAGAACGTTGGTGCAGCGCAGGCTACGCGCTGTGCGCAACAGCTGCACGTCCTGTCTAAAATTAGACCATATAAAAGGTGGTATAAAATTAGACAATCCGTCTACATGTCAGCTAAAGCAACACTGTTAGTGAGGAGCTCAGCAGTCACACGTGTTGCACAACAATCTGTATGCCAACATGCCAGGGGCATCCTTTTTTTTTTTTTTTTTTCAAAAAAGGATGTTTATTGAATAGTATAACAACAATACATGGTTACAAATATTACGTCTGTCCCATTTCACTTCCTCTTTTGTACATCCATGCATAAGCGTACAATAATAAAACAACAAGAAAAACAAACCACACAAAACTTCCGGACTGCTGCACTCTCCTCCCGCTAAAACCATCTAATTTTGCATTAGAGCAATGTACGAGCATCAACGAGCTCCCACACTCCCGGCCCACCCCCCCCCCCCATTGTATACAAGGGTGCAATCCACTGCCCCCCCCCCCCTTTCGCAAAGTGCCTCCGATCCAGTCTTAAATCCTCGTCTCTGTCCTTTTATATTAGCAGCCTGTCCAGCACCAGCTCAAGTGGAGCTAAACCTGGGGAATTCAACCAAGGGGCCCACAGCTTTTCAAACCTGCCCCACCGTTTCCTGTGTTGATAGATGTATTTCTCTGCCAGGAGAGTGGATCCCATCTGGGCTATCCACTCCCCCAACCTTGGGGGCTCCGCATCCTTCCAGTGCCTAAGGATGAGTTTGCGGGCCTGAAAAAGGGCCCCGCCAACAGCTTTTTTAAAGTTATCCTCCAGTGGGAGGTCTTCTATAATACCCAGGATACATACTTTAGGGGTTTGTGGTATTTGAATCATGAACACATCACTCAGTGTTTTGAGAACCCCCGACCAGTATAGATGTAACTTGGGACATCGCCACATCAAGTGGATGAGGTCTCCATGGTCCCTAGCACATCTAGGACAGTTGTCATCCCCAGCCAACCCAATCCTATGCAATCTGGCCGGGGTAAAATGTACTCGCAGAACAATGTATAGTTGTGACAAACGGTGTGCTACGTTGAGCGAAGCCCCCTGTATAGCTAGCAACGCTTCTTCCCACTGTACCTCCTCAAAAACACCCACATCTCTTTCCCAGGAGTCCACCACCCTTGATGGAAGGGCCGGCAAGAATGCTGTCAGGAGCATTGCATAAGAGCTTGAAATGAAGCCCCTAAAGCTATTTATCCCAGTCATAAAGTGGAAGATCGGGGCAGGGGACAATATCCAAGGGTTGTTCCCAGCCTGGGCCCCGACGGCATGCCTCAACTGCAAGTAGGAAAAATGCATTGTCTGGGGAAGATCAAACTTCTCTCGGAGCTCCGCGAAAGAAAGCAGACGGCCCCCAGAGAAGAGTGTGTAACCCCATACCTCCTCCAATGCTCACCACAAGTCAGAGACATAAGTTCCTCGTAGTATCGGTTGTTCCGAATCGGGCTGTGTCCTGTAAACCCCTCTATGTTCTGTAATTGGCGGGTTTTATTCCAGACTTTCTGCATTAATGCATATGTAGGGAAAAGTTTGTTGGACTTCGCGCATTGTAACGACTTGAGACCAGTCACCATAGTATCCATGTCGGTCATGTGAATGACTATGTCGACCACCGGGTCCCCCCGTCCCTTACTCATAGCCTGGGCTATATGTTGTAGTTGTGCTGCCAGGTAGTACACCCAAGGGTTTGGGAGAGAGAGCCCCCCCACCTCCTTCGGTTTTTGTAGTTGCTCTAGCTTAATCCTGGGGGGCTTGCCAAGCCAGAGGAACGTCCGGAATAGGGAGTTAATAATTCAAAAAATCCTGAGGGGGACAACCATGGGGGTGTTGTGCAAAATATACAGCAACTGAGGCATAAACACCATTTTTGTGAGGTTTACTCTACCGACCAGGGACTTTTTCAATTTTGACCATATTTTAATTTTGTCTCTAATCCTGCCCACTAAGGGAGTGAGATTTAGGGTGACGTAATCAAGCGGTTGTGGGGTAACCCAAACACCCAGATATTTGAATTTAGTCGCCACAGGGATGTCTAATAGCGTGCGATCCTGAGGACCCGACGCACCCAGAAGCATAATTGCGGACTTAGTCCAGTTTATCAATAGACCCGAAAAGGACCCGAAAGTCTGAATTACCGACATCGCCTCCCGGAGAGAGCCCGACATGTCACCCAGTAGTAGCATGGTATCGTCCGCGTAGAGCATAATTTTTTCATGTGTCAACCCGTACTGGAACCCCACAATTAGGGGGTTAGAGCGCACCAGAGCAGCCAACGGTTCTATGGCAACCGCGAACAGCAAGGGTGAGAGGGGGCACCCCTGCCGAGATCCCCTATATAGCGGGAAGGGAGAAGACACTCTGCCCTCCTCCCTAATAACCGCCAGGGGGGAGTCATACAGGAGCTGCACCCAGGATTGGAACACCGGCCCAAACCCAAATCTGGATAATGTCGCCCACAGGTACTGCCATTCAATGCTGTCGAATGCTTTGTGGGCATCTAGAGACAGCAATGCTCTATCCCCCCGTTATCCGCCGTCGATTGCATATTAACAAACAATCTCCTAAGGTTAATGGCTGTAGATCGCTCCGGTATAAACCCTGATTGATCTGTGTGTATTATCGCCGTGATCACCTTATTCAGCCTCATTGCTAATACCTTTGCTAGTATTTTAATATCACTTTGTAGAAGTGAAATCGGCCTATAGGAACCAGGGTCCAATGGATCCTTTCCTGGTTTGAGTAGGAGAACTATGCTTGCTTGTCTCATGGAGTCCGGAAGTCGCCGTGCCTCCCTGGCTGCGTTCAAAGTGTGAAGCAGCCTCGGGAGTACAACGCTCCCATACTGCTTGTACACTTCGATCGGTATGCCATCATCCCCTGGGGCCTTAGAACTGGGAAAAGAATTGGCAGCCTCCGTCATCTCCTCAATGGTGATGGGAGTCTCAAGGGACTCCGCTTGGGACTGCCAGGGGCATCCTTGCTCATAGCTATACTACTGGAGCAAAGAAGGAGGAGGGCACGGAGGAGGGCAAAGAGGAGGGCACGGGAGAGGATATATCGCACACGCATAGACCTCTTTGGCATGAGTGATTCTGAGGTGTCTCGCATCTTCAGATTCACCCCTCATGCCATCCTTGAATTAACCACAACCCTGCAGGAGGACATCACCAGCCCAACACACCGCTCACATGCAGTGCAGCCACTGGTCAAGGTCCTGGCAACACTCCATTTCCTTGCCAGTGGCTCTTTTTAAAGAACAAGTGGAGTGGTGGCTGGGATGTCACAATCCTCCATGAGCAGATGTGTGCACCAGGTTGTCCCTGCAATCCTCAGACGTATGGCCAACCAAATCATCAAACCAACCACTGAGGACCTGCGGCTGAAGGCAATGACAGATTTCTACAGCATTGCCAGATTCCCATGCACTGTGGGGGCCATTGATTGCACACATGTGGCACTCCAGCCCCCCCATGAGACAGAGCACATATACCGCAATCGGAAGCATTGGCATTCAATCAACGTACAGGTGATAGTCGATGCCCAAGGCCTCATATGGCACGTCCGTGCCAAACACCCCGGATCCAGCCATGACAGCTACATCTACAATCAGAGCCCCATCCCAATGGAATTCGAACAGAACGTGTATGGGGACACCTGGCTGGTTGGTGAGTGACATGGGTGGCAGGCATTAATGTCCCCCCCCCATGATGCACACATCACAAGGGGCACATGCATGACTAACATCCTCCTGTGTTTTTCCTTACAGGTGACTCTGCATATGCACTGGGACCCCATCTCATGACTCCTATCCGGAACCCCCAAACCCCAGGAGAGGAAAGATACAATGAAGCCCACGCCCAAACACGTGCAGTGGTGGAGCGCACCTTTGGCCTCCTGAAGTCACGTTTCCGATGCCTGGATAAGTCTGGGGGTACCCTGTTGTATTCCCCAAACTTTGTGTGCCAGATCATTGGTGCATGTTGCATTCTGCACAACTTCGCAGTGATAAAGGGCCTGCAGATTGACCTACACGATGACCTGACCCCTGAACCAGACAATCCCCCCCCTAACCGAGGTTACCCCGTCTTCTGAGGGAAGAGCAGCCAGGAGACAGCTCACATTAGGCATCTTTGCACGTTAAACACACACATTAAAGCGGATCTCCACCCTAAAGTGAAGATCCGCTGATCGGAACCCTCCCCCCCTCCGGTGTCACAATTGACACCTTTCAGGGGGGAGGGGGGTGCAGATACCTGTCTAAAGACAGGTATCTGCAACCACTTCCGGCCCGCAGTCTCGGGCAAAAGACGGGTTTTTTGGCGACATCCCGTCGCCCCCCCCGTTGTGTGCTGGGAACTCTCAGCTCCCAGCACACAGCGGGAGCCAATCGCCGGGCGCAGCGCGACTCGCGCATGCGCCGTAGGGAACCGGGCAGTGAAGCCGCAGCGCTTCACTTCCTGGTTCCCTCACCGTGGATGGAGGGGGGAGCAGCAGGGTGACGAGCGATCGCTCATCCTCTGCTGCGGACGCCGCTGGACTCCAGGACAGGTAAGTGTCCTAATATTAAAAGTCAGCAGCTGCAATATTTGTTGCTGCTGGCTTTTAATATTTTTTTTATAGTGGGCCATCCGCTTTAATCATGGCATAATGAGAATGCATGCATGCACACCACTGTGGTCCCTAGCACAGACACATCACATCCTCACCTAATTGGATTAGCACAAGCCCACCAAATGAGGGTGACACCCCTTTTCCGGCAGGAATATCACCCCCACATTCCAAAAACATTCACAACACAAAAAAAAAAAAAAAAAATTGTCCAGCAAAAAAAAAAAAAATTTGCAGCAAAAAAAAAAAAAGGCAAAATAATAATAATAAAAAAAACTGAAAAAAAAAGGGGGAAAACAAATTAATGCCGCTGGCGTGAGCCGCGCCTGGGGCGCCCACGGCCCCGGCTCCTCAGGGGAGACTCATGGGGAGGGGGGGTAATCCGGAGAAGGAGGAGCAGCCCCTGGTCTCTGCCCACCTGGCGGCCTACCCTCCAAGGCCACGGCAATTCTGTTCAGGCCAGCACCTAGTGTTGCCGTGTTGGCCTGGGTGAGGGCCCTCACATCCTGCCCAACGTCTGCTGTTGTAGTCTGCAGTACGTTTAGGCAGTTTGTAAGAGCCCGGGAGTGGCAGTCCAGGTCCCCAAGCGTATCCTTTGTGGAGGACAGGCTTTCCTCCATCCGCCCCAAAGTCTGGCTGACCTGTCCCAGATGGCGGGTCTGAAGGGACTGGTCCCTTCTCAGATTGGCGGGCAGAACCTCGGCCACCCCCCTGGTCTTCTGGGACGACTTCCTGCCTCCAGCTGAGGCTTGTGGCCGGGGAGAAGGGGAGCCCCTTGGGAGGGGAGCCCTGTTGGGGGAGGAGTGGGAGGGGCTAGCCCTTATGGAGGGCTGGCTGCTGCCAGCCAGAGAGGAAGACTCCTCCAAAAACAACAATCCACTGGCTGACATGACATCCTCCTCCTCCTCTTCAACCTCCTCCGAGGACTCCGGCCTTGTCTGGGGGTCCTCATCAGGCTGCTGTCCTGGGGATGGTGCGGTCAGCCCAGATGGCCCAGCACCCTCCTGCACATCTGTGGATGACACAAAACATTCACCGGTTGGAGGATCCACACACTTGCCACATATTCCCCCCCCCCCCACATGCTACACACCTGATAGGGCAAAAAAACCTTACCTGGCATCACGCCTTCATGACTGGAGTCATAGCCAGGCAGGCCCTCCACCTGTTGTCTATGAAAGGTCTGGGCCACCGCACGCTCCTCCGCTGTCAGCCTAACAGGGCATGGTGGGCCCCCTCCAGTGCCCCTGGCATGGGCTGGCAGTTTGGCCAGCTTCTTTCGGACCAAACGCCGTAGATCATTTTCGATCCCCTCGCGTGTCCGGGTCTCCCCCCCCCCTGCTGAATTCACCTGGTCAGTAATGTTCTGCAAAATCTCCCTCCTCCTGGCCGGGGTGGTGTTGGCACTCTCCGGGCCGTGGAGGAAACGCCCATATTGGGAAATGGTCCGGGCAAGAATTTGTTTCTCCCCCAAAGTAAAATGTAACTTCCTCTTCCTCTCAGTCATACTCATACAACAACTCTCTCCCAAATAATCAGCAAAAATCACTCACAAAAACAAGCAGGAAAAATCAAGCAACAAAACAAACAAACCAAAATCTATCAACCAAAAAGTCTCACAAGCAGTCACCAAAAAACACTATCAAATATATTCTACAAAACACTAGATCACACAGTCCACAAATATAACAAAGACAAGTCACAACGCAACAAACAACAGAACAAAAGCACCTTGCTGTATAGGGAGGGATACAAAGGGATGTACTTTTGCAAAGGAAGTGCGTTTGTCTCTGTCTATTTATGCTGTCTGCGTAGTTCACTAAGTTGCCCGGGTCCACTTCCAATTTCACTGATTGTGCCGTTCCCGAGTTGTGAGCATGCGCACAGAGGTGCTGACCATGGTCTGCTTCATGTGCGCATGCGCGAGCCGGCCGGCCCTTCATTTGCATGGGGTCACGGCTCATTTCAATGTAACACGCCCACGTCCTTCCCAATTTGAATTACTCCGCCTTGCGCCTCTGAAATTACGTTGAACCGGCGCTAATTTCTGCGCAAATCAAACGAGAATACGGTGATTGCGCCGCTACATTGCGACAGTCTAACGTAAAGGAGGTGTGCTACGCCAGTCAAAAAATGCGCCGATGTACGTGAATCTGGCCCAATGTCTTTTATAATTTGAAAACTTTTTTTATTATTATTTTTTTTTTTTATTATTATTATTATTTATTAACCACTTAAGGACCCCCGCACGCACATATACGGCCACAGAATGGCACGTACAGGCACAAGGGCGTAAATTTACGTCCCCGCCTAAGTGCGGTTCGGGGGTCCCATCGGTCCCAGCGCTCCCAACCTGTCACTTCCTCCTCCTGTGTTTACACAGGAAGGAGGAAATGATGTATTCTCTCATCGCAGCGCTGTTTCCCAGCGCTGCTGATGAGAGAAGACATCACAAGTAAGTGTGCACCAACACAACACTGACACACACTCACATGGGCATATTAACCCCTTGTGATCGCCCCCCCCCCCACCCCCCTGTCACAGTGTCACTGAATGCAGTGATCTAATCACTGCATTTAGTGTCAGTGTGACAGGCAGTGTAAAAAACAGTTAGTGTTAGGTTCAGGATAGCCCCCCCACCCCCCCTAATAAAGTTTTAACCCCCTGATCATCGCCCTAGTTAACCCTTTCACTCCCTATTGCCAGCGTCACTAAGCGATCATTTTTCTGATCGCTGTATTAGTGTCGCTGTTCCCGCTAGGTAGCTATTTTTTTTTATTGCGATTTTTTTTTTTTACTAAAGACATGTGGCTAAATAAATTTTGGCCTAAATGTTTGACTAAAATTTAGTTTATTTGATTTTTTTTTTTTAACAAAAAGTAAAAAATAGTGTTTTTTTTTCAAAAATGTCGCTCTATTTTTGTATATAGCGCAAAAAATAAAAATCGCAGAGGTGATCAAATACCACCAAAAGAAAGCTCTATTTGTGGGAAGAAAAGGACGCAAATTTTGTTTGGGAGCCACGTCGCACGACCGCGCAATTGTCTGTTAAAGCGACGCAGTGCCGAATCGCAAAAACACCTTGGGTCATTTACCAGCGTATTGGTCCGGGTCTTAAGTGGTTAAGAGGAAAATATTTAGAATCTTACAGTATAGCACATACTTACATTGATCCAAGGTAAAAAAAAGTATATAAAAACTGCCGTACCCGGAATTCTTTTTTTTTAACCTTCTTTATGGTCCAGAGAGCTCCAAGACGTTGATCCTGTAATAAAACAAATATTCAATACAAAATATTCCGAGCAAAAGAACAATTACATTTTGTGTACACGCCTGACAAGATCCAGGATGTAGCCAGTGAAATATAGACACCTGACCTGCCCACATCCGTGTCTGGTATATAATGTCACCCCATCCTCAGCGTGGCACCAATGGTGGACCCCTGCCAAAACAATCCTCCTGTAATGAAACCCTTTGTTTCAGAGAACTCAGCAGCTGGCAATATGTCAGAGAGACACCGATCCAACTCCGATCCAACGCTTTAACGCTAAAAGGACTCACCTTTGATGAGAAACCGGCACCTGACAGCCAACCATTTAAGGCAGGGGTGTCAAACTCAATTTCATGGTGGGCCGCATCAGCATTATGATTGCCCTCAAAAGGGCCGGTTGTATCTGTAAGATTAGATGTCCAGTGTCGCCCCTCACCATATATTAGATGTCAAGAGCCGCCCCACCATCAGAAGTTGAGTCCCCCACTCTCCCTTACATCACAGTACACCCCCATTCCTTATACTGCTGCTGGGAAGAAGCTGGATGCATTGCTTGAAAGAAAAAAGTAGGGGTCTGGAGGAGGACCAGAGGAGGGCTCAAGCTCTCCTGCAGCTACAGGAGAGGTGCAAGGGCCACATGAAATGGCCTGGAGTGCCGGATTCGGCCCGCGGGCCTTGTGTTTGCCACCTATGATTTAAGGGGTCCATATTAATAATAAATAAATAATAATGAATAATTATTAATAATAATTAATATTAATTAAAAAAAAATAATAGACATAAAAAGTAAAAATAATATAAAAAAAATGAAATGTAATAGTAAAATATTAAGTATGTAATAATATTTTATGTATTACTAATAAATATTAATAATAATTTTAATTAACGCTAATTAATAATTATAAATACTATAAAATAAAATATACATTAAAAATAATATTAAAAAAATGAAATGTAATAGTAAAATATTAAGGGGCAGATTCACGTAGATCGGCGCATTATCATTCCGGCGTAGCGCACCACTTTTCCGTTAGACTTGCGCAATCTAGCCGCGTAATCCGGCGATTCACGTAGCTTTTACGCAAGAGCTTGCGCAAACGTAAGGTTTTTTCCTGAGGCGTAAGGAGGAGTAATACAAATTGGGAAGGACGTGGGCGTGTTACATTGAAATGAGCCGTGACCCCATGCAAATGAAGGGCCGGCCGACTCGCGCATGCGCGCGTGAAGGAAACCATGTCAGCTCCGTTGTGCGCATGCTCACAACTCGGGAGCGGCGCAATCAGTGAAATTGGAAATGGACTAGGGCAACTTTATGAACTACGCAGACAGCATAAATAGACAGACACAAATGCACTTCCTTTGCAAAAGTACATCCCTTTGTATCCCTCCCTCTACAGCAAGGTGCTTTTGTTTGTTTGTGACGTGTCTTTGAGATATTTGGGGACTGTTTTGCAGAGTGATTTTTGTCTTTTATGTCTTTGTTGTTATTTTGTTTAAATTATATTTTTGCTGGGCATTTATTATTTTTGCTCGTCATTTATTTAATTTTTTTGGTTCTGTTTGTGTATGATTTTGGAATGTGGGGGTGATATTCCTGCGGGAAAAGGGGTGTCACCCTCATTTGTGGTGGAGAAGTGATCGCCAGGTCTGTGTGAATGGTGTATGAATGTACAGTGACATAATTGGAGCCGTGGCATGGCGTTGCAGCTCACAAGTCCTGCATGGTGGACTGGTGCCAATCCAATGTGATGAGGATGTGGGGTGTGTGTGCTAGGGACCACAGTGGTGTGCATGCATGCATTCTCATTGTGCCATGATTAATGTGTGTGTTTAACGTGCAAAGATGCCTAATGTGAGCTGGCATGAGATGGGGTCATGAGATGGGGTCATGAGATGGGGTACCAGTGCATATGCAGAGTCACCTTGAAGGGAAAAGACAGGAGGATGTTAGTCATGCATGTGCCACTTGTGAGGTGTGCATCACGGGAGGGGATAGTCATGCCTGCCACCCATGTCACTCACCAACCAGCCAGCTGTCCCCATACATGTTCTGTTGGAAATCTGTGGGGATGGGGCTCTGATTGTATATGTAGCTGTCATGGGTGTCATGGGTGGTGCCATGTGTTGGGCTGGTGATGTCCTCCTGCAAGGTTGTGGTAATTCCAGGATGGCATGAGGGGTGAATCTGAAGATGCGAGACACCTCAGAATCACTCATGCCATAGATGTCTATGCGTGTGTGATATATCAAGTGAAGAGTGAGGGGCTTGTATCAGATAAGAATATTGTATTAGATTAATTTAAATTGTAAATTTTATATAAGCAAATAAAAAAATTAAAAAAAACATCTCCCGTGCCCTCCTTAGTGCCATCCTCCGTGCCCTCCTCCTTCTTTGTTCATCTAAAGTCAGTAGTATAGCTATGCGCGACGATGCCCCTGGCATGTTGGCATACAGATTGTTGGGCAACACGTGTGACTGCTCAGCTCCTCACTAACAGTGTTGCTTTATCTGACAATTAGACTTTTTTTCAAAATTTAGACCAGCTTTTAGGTCCTCTAACTTTAGACAGAACATTTTGCAGTTGCGCACATCGCGTAGCCTGCGCAGCAACTGCGTTTTTTTGTGAATCCCCGTAACTCCCTCATTAGCATATTTGACTAGCAAATCAATGGTGTGTCTAGCGCAGTTTTGCGCGAAGGCAAGCGAAGGTCTAATTCAATTACGCCGGACCAAAAAACGTAGATTTCTGGCGTATATTGTTTTGTGAATCGCGTCCAACTATACGCACGCGCACATTTAGACTTACGCACGCGCAACAGCAGTTGCGCAGGCGTAATCGCTCTGTGAATCTGGGCCTAAGTATGTAATAATATTTAATGCATTATTAATAAATATTAATAATAATAATTTTAATTAATGCTAATAAGTATAAATACTATAAAACAAAAAATATTGGAAATAATGATGTATTAATATTTAATTAATTATTAATAAATAGTATTATTAATACTCTTAATTAAGACTAATTTATAATTATTACTAATATAAATTTATATATATATATATATACACTATTTATTAAGTTATTATCCACAAATATGAATAATAATCTTAAATGAATACTAATTGATAATTATTAATCATTATAAATAATATAAAAAAATAAAATTAAATAATAATGATTTAATTCACAGGTGTCAAACACAAGGTCGCTGGGCCTAATCCGGCCCTCCGGGCCATTTCATGGGGCCCTCGCGCCTCTCCTGCAGCTGCCTCCCTTCTCTGGTCTACTCCAGACCCTTAGGCCCAGATTCACAGAGCGATTACGCGTGCGCAACTGCTGTTGCGCGTGCGTAAGTCTAAATGTGCGCGTGCGTATAGTTGGACGCGATTCACAAAACAATATACGCCAGAAATCTACGTTTTTTGGTCCGGCGTAATTGAGTTAGACATTCGCTTCCCTTCGCGCAAAACTGCGCTAGACACACCATTGATTTGCTAGTCAAATATGCTAATGAGGGAGTTACGGGGATCCACAAAAAAACGCAGTTGCTGCGCAGGCTACGCGATGTGCGCAACTGCAAAATGTCCTGTCTAAAGTTAGAGCACATAAAAGCTGATCTAACTTTTGAAAAAAAGTCTAATTGTCAGATAAAGCAACACCGTTACTGAGGAGCAGACCACACACACGTGTTGCACTACAATTTGACTGCCAACATGCTAGGGGCATCGTCGCTCATAGCTGCACTAGTGAATATAGATGACCAAAGAAGGAGGAGGGCACGGAGGATGGCACGGGAGAGGGTATACCGCACCCGCATACACCTGTTTGGCATGAATGATTCAGAGGTCTTTCGCATCTTCAGATTCCCCCCTCATGCCATCCTGGAATTAACCACAACCTTGCAGGAGGACATCACCAGCCCAACACACCGCTCACATGCAGTGCAGCCACTGGTGAAGGTCCTGGCAACACTCCATGTCCTTGCCAGTGGCTCTTTTCAGCGTACAAGTGGAGTGGTGGCTGGGATGTCACAATCCTCCATGAGCAGATGTGTGCACCAGGTTGTCCCTGCAATCCTCACACGCTTGGCCAACCAAATCATCAAACCCACCACTGAGGAGCTTCGAATCAAGGCAATGGCAGATTTCTACCGAATTGCCAGATTCCCACGCACCATCGGGGCCATAGATTGCACACATGTGGCACTCCAGCCCCCCCATGAGACCGAGCACATGTACCGCAATCGGAAGAATTGGCACTCCATCAACGTACAGGTGATAGTTGATGCCCAAGGCCTCATATGGCACGTCCGTGCCAAACACCCAGGGTCCAGCCATGACAGCTACATCTACAATCAAAGCCACATCCGAACAGAATTCGAACAGAACGTGTATGGGAACACCTGGCTGGTTGGTGAGTGACATGGGAGTCAGGCATGACTATCCCCTCCCGTGATGCACAACAGAAGTGGCACATGCATGACTAACATTCTCCTGTCTTTTCCTTTACAGGTGACTCTGCATATGCACTGGGACCCCATCTCATGACTCCTATCCGGAACCCCCAAACCCCAGGAGAGGAACGATACAATGAAGCACACATCAAAACCCGTGCAGTGGTGGAGCGCACCTTTGGCCTCCTGAAGTCACGTTTCCGATGCCTGGATAAGTCTGGGGGTACACTGTTGTATTCCCCAAACTTCGTGTGCCATATCATCGCTGCATGTTGCATGCTACACAATCTCGCAGTGAGGAAGGGCCTGCAGGTTGAGCTACGTGATGATCTGACCCCCCAACCAGAAAATCAACCCCTAACCGAGGATACCCCGTCTTCTGAGGGAAGAGCAGTCAGGAGGCAGCTCATATTGGGCATCTTTGCACGTTAAACACACACATTAATCATGGCACAATGAGAATGCATGCATGCACACCACTATGGTCCCTAGCACACACACCCCACATCCTCATCAAATTGGATTGGCACCAGTCCACCATGCAAGACTGGTGAGCAGTAACGCCACGTCAAGGCTCCAATTATGTCACTGTACATTCATACACCATTCACACGGACCTGGGAATCACTTCTCCCTGGTCCTGGGGAACCCTTCTCCACCAAAATTGAGGGTGACACCCCTTTTCCAGCAGGAATGTCACCCCCACATTCAAACATCATTCACAACCCAAAATATGCCAAAAAAGTCAAACAAACAAAAATGCATAGAAACAAAAAATGCATAGTAAAAAAAATTGCTTAGAAAAAACAAAAAAAAGCAGAGAACAAAAATAAAAAAGCTTTCAAAACAAACAAAAGGGGGAAAAAAAAATTATTGCCCTCTGCCTGAGCCACGCCTGGGGCGCCCCCGGCCACGGCCCCGGACCCTCAGGGGAGACGCATGGGGGAGGGGAAAAGCCGGGGAAGGAGGAGCAGCCCCTGAGATCTGCCCACCTGGCGGCCTGCCCTCCAAGGCCACGGCTATTCTGTCCAGGGCAGCACCAAGTGTTGCCGTGTTGCCCTGGATAGCCTGGGTAAGGGCCCTCACATCCTGCCCAACGCCTGCTGCTGTAGTTTGCAGGTCATTTAGGCAGGTTGTGGAGGCCCGGGAGTGGGAGTCCAGGTTACCCAGGCTATCATTAATGGAGGACAGGCTCTGATCCACCCGCCCCATAGTCTGGCAGAGCTGTCTCAGAAGGCGGGTCTGGGTGGCCAGGTTCCTTCTCAGACAGGCGGGCATGAGATTGGGCGCCCCCCTGGTGCTTTGGGATGACCTCCTGGCTCCAGCTGATGGTTGTGGCCGGGGAGAAGGGGAGGCCCTTGTGAGGGGAGCCATGTTGGGGGAGGAGGGGGGGGGGCTGACCCTTAGGGAGGGCAGGCTTCTTGCAGCCAGAGGGGAAGAGTCCGCAGAAACCAAAGGGCCAGTGCCTTCCATGGACTCCTCCTCCTCATGATTCTGCTCCTCCTCATGATCGTCCTCCGCATGATCCTCCCCCTCCTCTTGTTCCTCCTCTGCGGACTCTGGCCTTGTTGGGGGGGCCTCATTAGGCTGCTGTCCTGGGGTTGGAGCGGTCAGTCCAGATGGCCCTGCACCCTCCTGCACAGCTGTGGATGACACAAAACATTCACAGGTTGGAGGATCCACACACTTGCCACATATTCCCTTTCACCCCCTCCCCCACACATGCTACACACCTGAGAGAAATAAAAACCTTACCTGGCACCGCGGGGACCGGACTTGTGTCAAAGCCTGGCAGGCCCTCCACTTCATGCCGGTGAAAGGTCAGGGCCACCACACGCTCCGTCTCTGAAAATCTAACCCGGCATGGTGGGCCCCCTCCTGTGCCCCTGGCATGGGCATTTATTGCGGACAGTTTTTTTTTCACCTCACGCCGGAGGTCATTTATTTTCTTTTCTATCCCAGAGCGGGTCCGTGTCTCCCCCTCCCCCGATGAATTGACCTGCTCTGTGATCATATCCAAGATCTCCCTCCTCCTGGCCGGGGTGGTGGTGGCACTCTGCGGGCCGTGGAGAAAACGCCCATAGTCGGTAATGGCCCGGGCAAGAATTCTTTTTTCCCCCACAGTAAAATTGAGCTTTCTTTTTCTCTCAGTCATACTTCCAAACAAACTCACTAGCAGTCACCAAAAATCTGTCACAAATACAAGCACAACCAATCAGACAAGAACACACACAAAGAGAAAAAGAACAGCCAAAAATCACACTAGCACTCAGCAAGAAACACACACAAAAAAATCAGATGAAAAAATAAAGCAAGAAAACAAACGCTCAGAAATATATCAATCAAACAAACAGTCTCAAACACTTATCAAAATACACTTTCACAAAACTACCAACAAGCACAAGATCACACAGAACACTAATCTGACAACTACAAAACACACTCTAACGAACAACAGAGCAAAAGCACTTGATTCAATGGGAAGGGACACAAAGGGATGTACTTTTGCAATGGAAGGGCGTTTGTGTGTGTCTATTTATGCTATCTGCGTAGTTCACAACGTTGCCCTAGTCCATTTCCAATTTCAATGATTGCGCCGCTCCCGAGTTGTGAGCATGCGCACAACGGAGCTGACATGGTTTCCTTCACGCGCGCATGCGCGAGTCGGCCGGCCCTTCATTTGCATGGGGTCACGGCTCATTTCAATGTAACACGCCCACGTCCCTCCCAATTTGTATTACTCCTCCTTACGCCTCCGGAAAAAACCTTACGTTTGCGCAAGCTCTTGCGTAAAAGCTACGTGAATCGCCGGATTACGCGGCTAGATTGCGCAAGTCTAACGGAAAAGTGGTGCGCTACGCCGGAATGATAATGCGCCGATCTACGTGAATCTGCCCCTTAGTTTCTGCTTTCAAGCAATGCATCCAGCTTCTTCCTAGTAGCAGCATAAAGAAAGGGGGGTGCACTGTGATGTAAGGGAGAGTGGGGGACTCAACTTCTGATGGTGGGGGGGCTCTTGACATCTAATGTAAGGGGAGGGGATGCGCTGGACATCTAATCTTACAGCTACAACCGGCCCTTTTGTGGGCAATCATAGAGCTGATGTGGCCCACGATAAAATTAATGAATAATGATAATCTTAATTAATACAAATTAATAATTACAAATTATATAAAAGTATTTAGAATATGAAACACAATTATAAATATTAAAATAATTATTAATAAATATTAATATTCTTAATTAATACTTATTATAAATAAGATAAAATAAAAACAATAAAACATAAATATAATTGATATTAATATTTAATCAACTCACTACTAATAAATATTATTAATAATCTTAAATAATACGAATTAATAGTTATAACTCATTATAAGTAATATTCAAAAATTTATGAATTAATTAACTATTAACAAATATTAATAATAATAATCTTAATAATTATAAATAATATACCAGTATTTAAAAAAGCAAATATAATTATGAATTATTTATTAATATTTAATTAATAAACATTATTAATAATACTCTTAATTAATAATATTTAAAAAGTATTAATCATTATAAAATAACATACAATAAAAATACAAAAAATTATTATTAATGTTTCATTAACAAATTATTATTTTTTATTTATTTTTCAGGACACATTGGGCTTTTAACTGTTGGCAAATGGTAATGGAACGCCTGATTCCGGGTCATCTGATCGCTGTGGTAGCCTCTGATTGGCTACTACAGTGATCAGTCACTGTGAAGCCCGCCCTTGTGTTTCCCTTCGTCTCTCTCTGTGAATAGAGAGGGAAGATACAATGTACAGTATCTCTCTCTCCTTGCAGAGAAAAAAAAAAAGTGTGTAAAAAAATAAGTAAATAAATAATACAAAATAAAATAAATACCTAGATCAAGATATGATCTAGGTCAGTGCCAGGGTTAGTGTTTAGGTAAAAAGTCAAGGTTAAAGGTCAGGGCTAGTATATTTTGGGCAGTTTTTTTTGTAACCACTTCAGCTCCAGAAGATTTACCCCCTTTCATGACCGGGCCATCTTTTGCGATTCGGCACTGCGTCGCTTTAACTGACAATTGCGCGGTCGTGCTACGTGGCTCCCAAACAAAATTGGCGTCCTTTTTTCCCCACAAATAAAGCTTTCTTTTGGTGGTATTTGATCACCTCTGCGTTTTTTTTTTTTTTTTTACGCTATAAACAAAAATAGAGCGACAAGTTTGAAAAAAAAAAAAAACAATATTTTTTACTTTATGCTCTAATAAATAACCAATAATTTTTAAAAAAAATCGAATTTCTTCATCAGTTTAGGCCAATATCTATTCTGCTACATATTTTTGGTAAAAAGAAAAAAAAAGTGTATATTGATTGGTTTGCACAAAAGTTATTGGGCCAGATTCAGGTACAATTGCCCTGGCGCAGAGTATCAGAGATACACTACGCCGCCGTATTTTACCTGGCTCTAAGAATTCTGGTAGGTTTCGGCCCGTAAGGTACGACGGCGTAGTGTATTTCTCACAGCGGAATCGAAATACGCGATTAGGGGGCGTGAAGCATTTAAATTAGGCGCGTCACCGCGGCGATCGAACTGCGCATGCTGCATTCAGAAATTTCCCGCCGTGCATTGCGCGAAATTACGTTGTTACGTCAGATTTTTTTTTGAGTAGCGTCGTTTACGCACATTCCTATTCCTGGATGACTTACGCAAAAACAAAAAAAAATATTGAAATTTGACGCGGGAACGACGGCCATACTTAACATGGCAAGTCTAACTATAGACCGGATAATAGCAGCTTTAACTATTCGCCGGAAAAGGCCGAATAGTGACGACGTTGGAGAATGCGACGGCCGATCGTAACTTTGTGGATCGCCGCAAAAAGCTAATTTGCATACCCGACGCGGAAAACGACGCGAACTCCACCCAGCGGGCGCAGAAATATTGCAGCTTAGATCCAAAGGCGTACATTTTTAGGATTCAAACTAATGATACGACGCAGGTAATTTGAAAGTACGCCGGCGTATCAGGAGATAGACCGGCGTACTGGCTCTGTGGATCTGGCACATAGCGTCTACAAACTAACGGATATTTTTATTCATCTTTTGTACTAGTAATGGTGGCGAGCAGTGACTTATAGCGGGACTGCGATAGACCAGTGGCGGCTGGTGCTCAATTTTTTTGGGGGGGGCACAAATGAAAAAAAAAATATCAATTGCAGCCTCACTGTGCCCGCCAATTGTCACCACTGTGCCATCAAATGCAGCCACTGTGCCCAGCAAACACAGCCACTGTGCTATTAACTGTCGCCACTGTGCCCATCAACCACAGCCACTGTGCCATCAATTGTCACCACTGTGCCCATCAACCACAGCCACTGTGCCATCAATTGTCACCACTGTGCCCATCAACCACAGCCACTGTGCCATCAATTGTCACCACTGTGCCCATCAACCACAGCCACTGTGCCATCAATTGTCACCACTGTGCCCATCAACCACAGCCACTGTGCCATCAATTGTCACCACTGTACCTATCAAACACAGCAATGTGCCATCAATTGTCGCCACTGTGCCCATCAATTGTCGCCACTGTGCCCATCAACCGCAGCCACTGTGCCTTCAATTGTCACCACTGTACCTATCAAACACAGCAATGTGCCATCCATTGTCACCACTGTGCCCATCAATTGTCGCCACTGTGCCATCAATTGTCACCACTGTGCCCATCAAACGCAGCCACTGTGCCATCAATTGTCACCACTGTGCCCATCAAACGCAGCCACTGTGCCATTAATTGTCACCACTGTGCCCATCAAACACAGCTATTGTGCCCATCAATGTTCGCCACTGTGCCCATCAACCGCAGCCACTGTACCTATCAAACACAGCAATGTGCCATCAATTGTCGCCACTGTGCCATCAATTGTCGCCACTGTACCCATCAAACGCAGCCACTGTACCCATCAAACGCAGCCACTGTGCCATCAATTGTCACCACTGTGCCCATCAAACACAGCCACTGTGCCCATCAATTGTCGCCACTGTGCCCATCAATTGTCGCCACTGTGCCATCAAACGCAGCCACTGTGCCATCAAATGCAGCCACTGTGCCCATCAATTGTCGCCACTGTGCCCATCAATTGTCGCCACTGTGCCATCAAACGCAGCCACTGTGCCCATCAAACACAGCCACTGTGCCAATCAAACACAGCCACTGTGCCATTAATTGTCACCACTGTGCCCATCAATTGTCGCCACTGTGCCATCAAACGCAGCCACTGTGCCATCAAACGCAGCCACTGTGCCCATCAAACACAGCCACTGTGCCCATCAAACACAGCCACTGTGCTATTAACTGTCGCCACTGTGCCCATCAACCACAGCCACTGTGCCATCAATTGTCGCCACTGTGCCCATCAACCACAGCCACTGTGCCATCAATTGTCACCACTGTACCTATCAAACACAGCAATGTGCCATCAATTGTCGCCACTGTGCCCATCAATTGCCGCCAGTTTGCCCCTCAAATAACGCCAGATTGCCCCCTTAAATGCCGACAGATTTCCCCACTTACCTTTCTCGTGTCAGCCATCCTCCTCCTCCATGTCGCTTCAGCCAATCAGGTGACCGGGAACCAGACCCGGTAAACCTGATTGGCTGAGAAGCGTGTCAGTGTTAACCAGGGAACGCACACCCTGTGCATTCCTCTGGTTAACCATTTGGAAGCCGATTGAAGCCCACAGGCTGTAATTGGGAAGCCTATCAGAGCCGCTGGTTTAGATAGACACTTTCAAAACACACCCACCGCTGGTATTCAGATGGCCGGCGCTCAACCTTAACTCTAACCTCTTACCCCAACGAAAAAGAAAATAATAATAACTGTATAATATTAATAATAATAATTATAATAATTAAAAAAAAAAGCTAATGTAAAAGCTTAAAAGAAAAAAAAAAAAAAAGACGGAAATGCGTGGCAACAAATGACGATGATAATTTTCTCTATTGGCTAATAAAAAAATGGCAAAGCTCAAAAAACGCTGTATAAAAATGCGCAAGTCGTGCATAAAAACGCACCAACATTGCGTGAAAAACGCTCAAAGACGCTATGCTGAGGTGTGAACGCAGTCCAAATGTGCTAAAAGAAGCTCATGTACCACATTTTGCTTGTGATCTTTTTTCGCCCTTTTCGTGCATTGTTTTAGCACGACAGCCGCGTTTGGGGGCGCCATTAAAAAGTAATGGCACTGCAATTGCGTAGCGCTTTTCTCTCGCAGGTTTGTAGAAACGTGCCCCATTCCTGCCACGGCCCGACCGTAAACAGGGCCTACGGGTTCAAGTATTCTCCCATGGAACCCCCCTTCCAGAAAACCTTCACTAAGAGGAATATGGTGCCCGCCATTCTAAATATTCTAACTACCCCTAATGCTCATCCTCGGGCTTCAACATGTATGTGTTGGGTGGTCACCAGAGCAGGAAGAGAGGGGAGATCTTCCTACGGGGACGCTAGTTCTGGAGGCAACTTAGGATTCTCTCTCACTTCCTGTTCTGACTTTGGGACAGGAAGTGAAGGGAAATTTCCCCAATGGGGACACACATGGCATAAAAAAAAAAGTTTTGCATGGGGTGGGGAGGGGGGGTGTACTCCACTAATGCACCTTGGCCCTGCCCCTTCCCCCAAAACTACAACTCCCAGCATGCACTGCTAGCCTATAGTAACCATGAACTATCCTGATAGCTCCAATCTCTAACCAGCCACCCCCCACAGGGAACTACAAGTCCCAGCATAACCACCCAGGAGAGTAACTGCTGACTGCTCCAGAGTTATTATTACATCGGGCCAGACAGGCAGTGCGCGGGGCAGCCCTGGTGACGTCACGACGACTTCCCGGCATGCAGCGCGGCTGAGGACCCCGAACAGAGACTGCGGGAGGAGGAAACGGAGACGGCGGAGAGAGGTGATTACCGAGAGACCCCCCAGAGGGCGTACCGAGCACCGCGTACTACCGGACACCGAGATACCCCATAGATAGTCCCATATATCTGCCTGTACACTCCATGTATGACTCTGTATACACACCTATAAATATACACCCCTATAGACTCCATATATGGTCATGTGTACATTGTGTATACGCCCCTATATATATATATCCCCCTGTATACACCCCCCCTATATATATATATCCCCCTATGGACTCCATATATGGGGGTGACTACACTCCAAATAATAATAATATAGATTCCATATGTAGAAATGTATTCATTGTTTCCACCTTTATATATACATTCTATATATGGTCCTGTGAGTGTGTACATTCCTATATGACCCCAAATAATATATATATATATGCTGCGTGTAGGGCTCAGGAGTGTGTTGCGTACAGAGTGCAGGAGTGCGCTGGGTTCAGGTGTGCATTGTGTTCAGGGGTGCGCTGCGTACAGCAGTGTGTTGCGTGCAGGGTTCAGGGGTGCGTGCAGTAAGTGTGTTGCATTCAGGGTTTAAAGTGCATTGCGTGCAGGAGTGCGTTGCGTGGACGGTTCAGGGATGCGTGCAGGAATAGGTTGCTTGCAGGAGTGCATTGAGTGCAGGGTTCAGGGGTGTGTTGAGTTCAGATGTGCATTGCGTGCAGAATGCGTTGCATGGAGGGTTCATGGTTGCATACAGCGTGCAGGAGTGCGTTGCATGGAGGGGGGTTCAGAGGTGCGTGCAGGAGTGTGTTGCATGGTGGGTTCAGGGGTGCGTGCAGGAGTGTGTTGCATGGTGGGTTCAGGGGTGCGTGCAGGAGTGTGTTGCGTACAGAGTGCAGGAGTGCGTTGCGTTCAAAGTACTCTGTGCAGAAGTGCGTTGCGTGGAGGGTTCACGGGTGCTTGCAAGAGTGTGTTGCGTGCAGGAGTGTGTTTGCGTGTTCAGCGGTGCGTTGGGTTCAGATGTGCTTTGCTTGCAGGGTTCAGTAGTGTGTTGCGTGGAGGGTTCAGGGGTACATTGCGTGCAAGGATGTGTTGCGTGGAGGGTTCAGGGGTGTGTGCAGGACTGTTTTGCGTGCAGAGTTTAGGGTTGCATGCAGGGGTGCGTTGCTTGAAGGGTTCAGGTGTGCGTACAGAGTGCATTGTGTACAGAGTGCGTTGCGTGCAGGGCTCAGGGGTGCGTTGCATACCGAGTGCAGGAGTGCGTTGCATGGAGGGCTCAGGGCTGAGTTCTGCGCAGGGTTTCCAGGGTTTGTTGCGTGCAGGGTTCAGAGGTGCATTGCGTGGACGGTTCAGGGGTGCGTGCAGGAGTTTGTTGTGTGCAGGGTTTAGGGGTGCTTGCAAAGTGTTTTACGTGCAGGGTTCAGGGGTGCATTGTGCTCAGTATTTCCAGGGCGTGTTGCGTGCAGGTTTCAGAGGTGCGTTGCTTGGAGGGTTCAGGGGTGCGAGCAGGAATGCGTTGTATTCAGGGTTTAGGGATGCGTTGTGTGCAGGAATTCCAGGGTGTGTTGCGTGCAGGGTTCAGGGGTGCGTGCAGGAATGCGTTGTGTGCAGGGTTCAGGGGTGTGTGCAGGATTGCATTGCGTGCAGGGTTCAGGGGTGCATGCAGGAATGTGTTGCATGCAAGGTTTAGGGGTGCGTGCAGGAATGCGTTGCATGCAGGGTTCAGGGGTGCGTTGTGTGCAGGATTTCCAGGGTGTGTTGCGTGCAGGTTTCAGAGGTGAGTTGTGTGCAGGGTTGAGGGGTGTGTTGGGTGCAGGTTTCAGAGGTGCGTTGCGTTTAGGGGTGCGTGCAGAAATGCATTGTGTGCAGGGTTCAGGGGTGCGTTGTGCAGCATTTCCAGGGTGTGTTGCGTGCAGGTTTCAGAGGTGCGTTGCGTTTAGGGGTGCGTGCAGAAATGCGTTGTGTGCAGGGTTCAGGGGTGCGTTGTGCGCAGGATTTCCAGGGTGTGTTGCGTGCAGGTTTCAGAGGTGCGTTGCGTTTAGGGGTGCGTGCAGAAATGCATTGTGTGCAGGGTTCAGGGGTGCGTTGTGCAGCATTTCCAGGGTGTGTTGCGTGCAGGTTTCAGAGGTGCGTTGCGTTTAGGGGTGCGTGCAGAAATGCGTTGTGTGCAGGGTTCAGGGGTGCGTTGTGCGCAGGATTTCCAGGGTGTGTTGCGTGCAGGTTTCAGAGGTGCGTTGCGTTTAGGGGTGCGTGCAGAAATGCATTGTGTGCAGGGTTCAGGGGTGCGTTGTGCAGCATTTCCAGGGTGTGTTGCGTGCAGGTTTCAGAGGTGCGTTGCGTTTAGGGGTGCGTGCAGAAATGCGTTGTGTGCAGGGTTCAGGGGTGCGTTGTGCGCAGGATTTCCAGGGTGTGTTGCGTGCAGGTTTCAGAGGTGCGTTGCATACAGGGGTGCGTGCAGGACCATCCGCCTGGAAGAAAACCCCTGGGTTTTTAAAAAAAACCTAAAGACCCATCTCTTCTGAAGGACCAGGACGACACTGGAAGCAAAGCGCCTTGAGGCGATGAAGTTCGCATTTTTTGTGCTATACAAGTTACTCACTCACTTTCATTCAGGAGTGCGTTGCGTTCAGGGGTGTATTGCGTGCAGGTTTCAGAGGTGCGTTGTGTTCAGGGATGCGTGCAGGAATGTGTTGTGTGCAGGGTTCAGGGGTGCGTTGTGTGCAGGTTTCAGAGGTGCGGTGTGTGCAGGGTTCAGGGGTGCGTGCAGGAATGCGTTGCATGCAGGGTTCAGGGGTGCGTGCAGGAATGCGTTGCATGCAGGATTCAGGGGTGCGTGCAGGAATGCATTGCGTGCAGGGTTTAGGGGTGCGTGCAGGAATGCATTGCGTGCAGGGTTCAGAGGTGCGGTGTGTGCAGGATTCAGGGTTGCGTGCAGGGTTCAGAGGTGCGGTGCGTGCAGGATTCAGGGTTGCGTGCAGGGTTCAGAGGTGCGGTGCGTGCAGGAATGCGTTGTGTGTAGGGTTCACGGGTGTGTGCAGGATTGCGTTGCGTGCAGGATTCAGGGGTGCGTGCAGGAATGTGTTGCATGCAGGGTTCAGGGGTGCGTTGCATGCAGGGTTCAGGGGTGCGTGCAGGAATACGTTGCATGCAGGGTTCAGGGGTGCGTGCAGGAATGAGTTGCATGCAGGGTTCAGGGGTGCGTTGCATGCAGGGTTCAGGGGTGCGTGCGGGAATGCGTTGCATGCAGGGTTCAGGGGTGCGTTGCATGCAGGGTTCAGGGGTGCGTGCAGGAATGCGTTGCATGCAGGGTACAGGGGTGCATGCAGGAATACGTTGCATGCGGGGTTGTGTGCAGGAATGCGTTGCATGCAGGGTTCAGGGGTGCTTTACATGCAGGGTTCAGGGGTGCGTGCAGGAATACGTTGCATGCAGGGTTCAGGGGTGCGTGCAGGAATGCGTTGCATGCAGGGTTCAGGGGTGCGTTGCATGCAGGGTTCAGGGGTGCGTGCAGGAATGCGTTGCATGCAGGGTTCAGGGGTGCGTTGCATGCAGGGTTCAGGGGTGCGTGCAGGAATGCGTTGCATGCAGGGTTCAGGGGTGCGTGCAGGAATGCGTTGCATGCAGGGTTCAGGGGTGCGTTGCATGCAGGGTTCAGGGGTGCGTGCAGGAATGCGTTGCATGCAGGGTTCAGGGGTGCGTTGCATGCAGGGTTCAGGGGTGCGTGCAGGAATGCGTTGCATGCAGGGTTCAGGGGTGCGTTGCGTGCAGGGTTCAGGGGTGCGTGCTGGAATGCGTTGCATGCAGGGTTCAGGGGTGCGTGCAGGAATGCGTTGCATGCAGGGTTCAGGGGTGCGTTGCATGCAGGGTTCAGGGGTGCGTGCAGGAATGCGTTGCATGCAGGGTTCAGGGGTGCGTTGCATGCAGGGTTCAGGGGTGCGTGCAGGAATGCGTTGCATGCAGGGTTCAGGGGTGCGTGCAGGAATGCGTTGCATGCAGGGTTCAGGGGTGCGTGCAGGAATGCGTTGCATGCAGGGTTCAGGGGTGCGTGCAGGAATGCGTTGCATGCAGGGTTCAGGGGTGCGTTGCGTGCAGGGTTTCCAGTTGAGTAGATGGATCCTCTGTCTGGAAGGGTCCTCAGGCAGACAGGAATAAAGTCTCAGAGTTGTGGGATAAAATCTTATTGGAGGTTGCAGAAGCCGATGTGTCCCACCTGAGCGAACCTTCGGGTGAAATATCCCCCTTTTTGGGTGGACTGGCCCTTTAAAGGATTTGCAAGAAGTCCTCCGTTATTTGCTTTGCATTGCTGATTTCCCTACGTTGTCCCTGCAGATCCTCTCGGTATTGGGGGGGGGGGGGGAGGGGGAGGGGGAGGGGGAGGGACACACAGTGTGTTCTTTTATTTACAAATAAGGAAGTTGATGTGTCGGTGTACCTGGAGGAGGAGATTGGGGGAGGAGGCAGAACCGGCTGTACTGGATGTATGAGGGCGTCAGGTGTCTTCTGTGCATCGCATTTCTCACCGACCTTCCGAACCTCCAGCATCTTCCACACGGTGACATCTTTTCTGTCTCCTTCCCATTGATTTCAGAGTTCTAGATCAGCAAAGATGGGAGAGAAAGCCCGACCCCAGTGCTACTTCGACGTAGAGATCAATCGGGATCCTGGTAAGTAGCCTTTTGTTTTTTTGTTTTGTTTTTGATTTTTTCTTGGCTGGTTCTTTGGTGGCACGTTTTGAATTTTTTATTTATTTTTTATGAACTATCCCTTGTTGGGAATATGGGATGGTTGGGGATTGCATACTGAATATTGACTACTATTTATATTTTATTATTTATACCGTTTTTATACTTCTTAAAAATAGTTTGCATTTACTATTTTTATTTTTATTTATTTTTTATTGAAATTTCTAGAAATTTACTTAACCACTTCAGCCCCGGACCATATTGCTGGTCAATGACCAGGCCACTTTATGCGATTCGGCACTGAGTCGCTTTAACTGACAATTGCGCAGTCGTGCGACGTGGCTCCCAAACAAAATTGGCGTCTTTTTTTCCCCCCCCACAAATAGAGCTTTCTTTTGGTGGTATTTGATCACCTCTGCAGTTTTTATTTTTTGCGCTATAAACAAAAATAGAGCGACAATTTTGAAAAGAAAAAGTATGTTTTTTATTTGCACTAACATACAATTTTTCGTACAGTACTCAGTTTTCTCTATCACAATTGCACTAATACGGCTACAATCACGTCAAGTATGATGAAAAAAAATGCAATATTTTTTACTTTTTTCTATAATAAATATCCCCAAAAAAAAAAATAAAAAAAAAAAAAAAAATATATATATATATATATATATATATATATATATATATATATATATATATATATATATATATAAAAATGTTTTCTCAATTTAGGTCGATACGTATTCTTCTATCTATTTTTCATTAAAAAAAATCGCAATAAGCGTTTGGTTTGCACAAAAGTTATAGCGTTTACAAAGTAGGGGATAGTTTTATGGCATTTTTATTAATATTTTTTATTTACTAGTAATTTTTTTTTATCGGTACTGCGACATTATGGCGGACACTTTTGACACATTTTTGGGACCATTGGCAAAAGTTATAGCGCCTACAAAATAGGGGACAGAATTATTATTTTGTATTTTATTTTTTTACTAGTAATGGTGGCGATCTGCGATTTTTATTGGGACTGCAACATTATGGCGGACACATCGGACACTTTTTACACATTTTTGGCGCCATTCACATTTATACTGCGATCAGTGCTATAAAAATGCATTAATTACTATAAAAATGCCACTGGCAGGGAAGGGGTTAACACTATGGGGCGGGGAAGGGGTTAAGTATGTTCCCTGGGTGTGTTCTAACTGAAGGGGGGGAGGGGACTGACTTGCGGAAATGACAGATCGCTGTTCATACATTGTATGAACAGACAATCAGGCATTTCTCCCCCTGACAGGACCGGGAGCTGCGTGTTCCAGCTTCTCGCTCTGTAACAAGCGATCGCGGGTGCCCGGCGGTGATCGCACCCGCCGGGCACGCGTGTCAGGATCGGGGGCAAGATGACGTATAGCTAGGTGCTCTCGCCCAGCCAAGCCGACCTGCCGGCGGCTGGTCGGCAAGTAGTTAACCACTTGCTTACTGGGCACATAAACCCCCTTCGTGCCCAGGCGAAATTTCAGCTTCCGGCACTGCGTCGCTTTAACTGACAATTGCGCGGTAGTGCGACATGGCACCCAAACAAAATTGGCGTCCCTTTTCTCCCCACAAATAGAGCTTTCTTTTGGTGGTATTTGATCGCCCGTGCGGTTTTTATTTTTTGCGTTATAATGAAAAAAAGAGCGACAATTTAAAAATATATATATATATTTTTTACTTGTTGCTATAACCACTTAAGACCCGGACCAATACGCTGGCAAATGACCCAAGGGGTTTTTGCGATTCGGCACTGCGTCGCTTTAACAGACAATTGCGTGGTCGTGCGACGTGGCTCCCAAACAAAATTTGCGTCCTTTTTTTCCCACAAATAGAGCTTTCTTTTGGTGGTATTTGATCACCTCTGCGGTTTTTATTTTTTGCGCTATAAACAAAAATAGAGCGACAATTTAAAAAAAAATGCAATATTTTTTACTTTTTGCTATAATAAATATCCCCCAAAAATATATAAAAAAACATTTTTTTTCCTCAGTTTAGGCCGATACGTATTCTTCTACATATTTTTGGTAAAAAAAATCGCAATAAGCGTTTATCGGTTGGTTTTCGCAAAATTTATAGCGTTTACAAAATAAGGGATAGTTTTATTGCATTTTTATTAATTATTTTTTTTTTTACTACTAATAGCGGCGATCAGCGATTTTTTTCGTGACTGCGACAATATGGCGGACACTTCGGACAATTTTTACACATTTTTGGGACAATTGTCATTTTCACAGCAAAAAATGCATTTAAATTGCATTGTTTACTGTGGAAATGACAGTTGCAGTTTGGGAGTTAACCACAGGTGGCGCTGTAGGGGATGTGTACCTAATGTGTGTGTTTACTACTGTAGGGGGGTGTGGCTGTAGGTGTGACGTCATCGATCGCGTCCCCCTATTACAGGGATGACGCGATCGATGCTCCGGCCACAGAGAAGCATGGGGAAGCCGTGTGTACACACGGCTCTCCCCGTTCTTCCGCTCCAGGGACGGATCGCCGCACTGCAGCGGCGATCGGGTCCGCGAATCCCGCGGTCCCGGTCCTGGAGCTTCGGACCGGGTCGCGGGCGCGCGCCCGCGACCCACGGCTGGGTACTATAACCAACGTATATATACGTTGATGTGCCCAGCCGTGCCATTCTGCCGACGTAAATCTGCAGGAGGCGGTCCTTAAGTGGTTAATAAATATCCCATTTTTTTTTTTTTTTTTATATTTTTTTTTCTCAGTTAAGGTCGATACGTATTCTTCTACGTATTTTTGTAAAAAAAAAAAAAAAAAAATCACAATAAGTGACTGCTTTGCGCAAAAGTTATAGCACCTACAAAATAGGGGACATAATTATGATTTTTTTTTTTATATTTTTTTTTTTACTAGTAATGGCGGCGATCTGCGATTTTTATTGGGACTGCGATATTGCGACGGACACATCGGACACTTTTGACACATTTTTGGCGCCATTCACATTTATACAGCGACCAGTGCTATAAAAATGCACTAATTACTGTATAAATGTGACTGGCATTGAAGGGGTTAACACTAGGGGGTGAGGAAGGGGTTAAATGTATTGCCTGGGTGTGTTCTAACTGTATGGGGGGAGGGGGGTGACTGGGGGAGGTGACCGATGCTGTCTCCCTATGTACAAGAGAAACAGCATCTGTCACCTCACTGACAGGACGTGAAGCTCTGTGTTTACACTCGGAGCTCCACGTCCCTGCTCTCTCACCGACGATCGCGGCCGCCGGGTACACGCATCGGATCCTCGGTGATGCGTCGGGACTGTTTTTCCCCGCCGCGCGCCACCCTGTGGCGCGCGCGGGGAATTACAAGCAAATCACGTCCAAAGACGTGACCCCGGCGCCTCAGGTCCGCGCTGTTCACGTCTTTGGACGTGATGCGGGTTTGAAGTGGTTAAGGAAAAAAAAAAAAGCTCAATTAGCAACATGGAAATGTACAATAAAGCACAATTTAAAAAAAAATCGAAAGTATTCAAACAAGCAGATCTTGGTTCTTTGAATGTTCAAGTGCAAAGAAATGATTTGAGGTCTTATAGATCCCAGATCTCTCCATAAAGAGTACCTGTCATATGCCTATTGCTGTCACTAGGATGTTTACATTCCTTCTGACAGCAAAAAAAGGCGATCCCCCAAACATAAATAAAAAACAATAAAATCAAAGCAAGAGTAAAAATGTGAAATAAATTACTTTAAAATAAATAAAATAATAATTTACATAAGAGGAAAAAAACAAAAAAACACAATTGGCAACATGGAAATGCACGATAAAGCCCATTAGTGCCCGAAGTATATTTAGGGATCTGCCCATGTAAATTTAAGACGGGTTACTGTGAAAAACATAAAAAATTATTTACAGGTGCACATTGGTGATTGAGCAATAATAATCATAAGTATAAAGGAAAAAAAAGAAAGAAATGGGGGGGAAAAAAAAAAAGAAGGGGGGCGACTTGGGCCTATCGGCAATCAATGCCCAGTCACGTCTGAATGTCAGTTTTACAATGCCTCATGTAGGGCCGAAAAAACGAATTGATTAATCGACAACTAATCGGTTATGAAATTAATAATTTAATGCATTAAGGTGAAAAAACTTGAACCTTTACAACCCCTTTTTAAAGTGGTTCTAAAATAGTTTTATTTTTTTATTTTTTTAGCACTGATCATTGTATTGGTGTCACTGGTCCCCATAAGTGGCAGTTAGTGTCCGCTTTGTCTGCCGCAATCCCGCTATAAATCTCCGATCGCCGCCATTGCTGGTAAAAAAAGAAATACAGTAGATAAAAATTCCATAAAACTATCCCCTATTTTGTAGACGCTATAACTTTTGCACAAACCAATCAATATAAGCTTTATTGCATTTTTTTTAATTTTTTATTTTTTTTGCTAAAAATATGTAGCAGGATATATATTGGCCCTAATTGATGCAGAAATAGTTGTTTTTTGTTTTGTTTATATTGGATATTTTTTATAGCAGAAAGTAAAAAATATATAACAAAAAATATATATATATTTTTTTATATGTATATAGATTCAGATACACTTAATATTGCGCTGCGTAATCGAAATACTCTACGCTGCCGTATTTCACCAGGCTCTACACCGAATCCTGGTAGATTTTTGCCCGTACGCTACGGCGGCGTAGTCTATTTCTCGCCGCGGAATCGAAATACGCGATTGGGGGGCGTGAAGCATTTAAATTAAGCGCGTCCCCGCGGCGATCGAACTGCGCATGCTACGTTCAGAAATTTCCCACCGTGAATTGCGCGAAATCACGTTGTTACGTCATTTTTTTTGGAGTAGCGTCGTTTACGAACATTCCTATTCCCGGACGACTTACGTAAAAAATAATAAAGACGTCGGAAAACGTAGAAATTAGACGCGGGAACGACCGCCATACTTAACATGGGCTGTCTAATATTAGAGCAGCAAAAAGCTGGTATAGTGTTACGCAAAAAAGATGACTAAAGGTGCCGTAAGAGATTGCGATTGAAGATCGTAATTTCGGGGATCACCGGCAAAAGCTCATTAGCATACCCCGACGCGGAAAACGACGGGAAGTCCACCCAGTGGCCGCAATTTTATTGCAGCGTAGATCCGAAGGCGTACGAACACGTAATCCAGTCCAATTGAAGCCCGCAGCCGTCTATTCGTGGTTTGAGGTTTCCGACTAGCTAAAAAAAACGCGTAATTTGAAATTACTCCAGTCTAACACCAGTTACACAGGCGTAATCGCTCTGTGAATCTGGCCCAAATATTTTACACACACACACACATATATTTTTTTTTTTTTTTATTGTCCTATTTTTGTTTATAGTGCAAAAATTAAAACCGCAGAGGTGATCAAATACCACCAAAATAAACCTCTATTTGTGGGGAAAAAAAGGACATCATTTTATTTGGCTACAGCGTCACATAACTGCGCAATTGTCCGTTAAAGTAATGCAGTGCCGTTTCACAAAACATGGCCTGGTCAGGAAGAGGGGGGTAAAAACCAGAGGTTAAGTGGTTAATATAATTTTAAGTCACTGGGGAGAGTTCAGGAGCAGCAAGTTCTATTTGTTTCAGAAATTTTGACTGAAAATATAAAATGGCAGTGTGACACCATAGCCCTACAGGTGTCAAACACAAGGCCCGTGGGCCGAATCCGGCCCTCCAGGCCATTTTATGTGGCCCTCGCACCTCTCTTGCAGCTGCAGGAGAGCTCCAGCCCTCCTCTGATCCTCCTCCAGACCCCTACTTTCTGCTTTCAAGCAATGCATCCAACTTCTTCCCAGCAGCAGCATAAGGAAAGGGGTGTGCACTGTGATGTAAGGGAGAGGGGGGACTCAACTTCTGATGGTGGGGCGGCTCTTGACATCTAATGTAGGGGGAGGGGATGCGCTGGACATCTAATCTTACAGATACAACCTTTTGAGGGCAATCATAATGCTGATGCAGCCCACCATGAAATTGAGTTTGACACCCTTGCCATAGCCGATTGATTTGCTATTACAAGCAGCAGGAGGGGAGGTCCCCCTTCTCCTGCTGCCTGCTATGACTCGCCTGTACCACCAGCAGACCCGAGCGACCAGGCTGTGCGCGTCCGCCGGGTGGTTCGGAAAGCTGATCAAAGCCGGGTTTAGCTTTGATCGGCTCTCTGCTGTAATAATGTGACATCACTTCTGGTTTACCCAGATGTGAATGGCGCAATAAAAAAAAAAAAAAATCAAGAGCTTTCAAAAACGCAGATCTTGGTGTTTTTAATGCTTTCAGGTGCAAAGGAGAGATTTGGGATCTTTTATAGACTCCAGATCTCTCCATTAGGCCCCTTTTACACTTGTGCAACCTGAAAGTGGTGCGATTTTTGCAGCGACTTGAAGCAATGTCTGTATAATGTTGAGGTCTAGGGACCTCGACTACTTTTAAAGTCACACAAATATGAACGGTACTCATTGAAAATCATGGGGTACAACTTGTCATGTGACTTTGCAGTCCCAAGTCGCAGGACAAGTCGCACAGGTGTTAAAGGGGCCTAAAGAGTACCTGTCACCGGGATGTTTACTTTCCTTGTGACAGCAATAAAAGTGATTAAAAAAAAAATAATATAAAAAAAAAATGAAATCAACAATGTAAAAATAAATAAAGTGCCCCTGTCTTCCCGTGCTCACATACAAAGGCAGACGCCCGCGCAATCCCACGTGAAACTAAACTTTTTTTTTTTTTTCTGGTAACGGAGATGGATTAGAACCCCCGGCAGTTTTTATTGCTGGCTGTGCTTACATTGAGGAGATTCACCCTCTTGATTTACCATTACCACTAAAAGTGTGAAAAAAAAACACATTTTGGGTTGTCCCCAGAAAAGTAATAGAGGGGAAATCTTCCAATGGGGACACTAGGTCTGCTGACCTAGGGGGGTCCCCAAGAGATTCCCTTAATTTGCAAGGGATTTCCTCACACTCCCTGTTTGGCTATGGGACAGGAAGTGAAAGGAAATCTCCCAAAAAGGACACAGATGGCGGGAATTTTTTATTTATTTTTTTAATTCAGCAGCTACAAAAAGTGACTTTTAATAATCGGACACTCGCCTGTCCCACAGTCCAGCGATGCGGGTGTACGAAGCCTCGCTTCTCTCCACGGCGCCGGCATTCTTTCCGTTGGGCAGCCAGGCTGTGGCTTCACAGCTAGGCACGCATTGCGCATGCACGCTGTAAATGGCCGGTCAATCTTCTGGGACCCGTGACATATCTCAGAAGATTGCAGGGAGGGAGAGGTGAACTTCCTTCCGGTGCCACAGAGCCCCGGGAGGAAGTGGGAGCTGGATGCCTCTAAAAAGAGGGTATCCGCTCCCCCCCAAAAAAAATGACATGTCAAATGTGGCAAGTCAGGGGGTCACCGTCACTTAAAGCGGAAGTTCAGTTTTTGGGTGGAACTCTGCTTTAACCACGTGCTGACGGCCATACGACTTTGTACGGCCGCAGATTCTAATTCCCCGGGTCGCCGTCTTTTTACGGCCTCCAGTCCTCCGCGCCACAGGGGGGCGAGCGTCGGCGGCACGTGCTCGCCGCATCACTGAGATGCCGATGCGTGTGCCTGGCGCCCAAGATGTCCGCCAGGCACTCGCGATCGGCGGTACACAGACAGGGCTGTGGAGCTCTGTGTGTAAGCGCAAAGATCCACATCCTGTCAGGGAGAGAAGAGACTGATGATGTGTCCCTTGTACATAGGGACACAGATCGGTCACCTCCCCCAGTCACCCCCCCCTCCCCCCACAGTTAGAACACAATGCAGGGTACATATTTAACCCCTTCCTCACCCCCTAGTTTTAACCCCTTCAATGCCAGTCACATTTATACAGTAATTAGTGCATTTTTATAGCACTGATCGCAGTATAAATGTGAATGGCGCCAAAAATGTGTAAAAAGTGTCCGATGTGTCCGCCATAATGTTGCAGTCCCAATAAAAATCGCAGATCGCCACCATTACTAGTAAAAAATAATAAAAAATAATAATTCCGTCCCCTATTTTGTAGGCGCTATAACTTTTGTGCAAACCAGTCGCTTATTGCGATTTTTTTTTTTTTACCAAAAATATGTAGAAGAATACGTATCGGCCTAAACTGAGAAAAAAAAAGTTTAAAAAAAAAAAAAAAATTGGGCTATTATAGCAAAATTGTCGCTTTTTTTTTTTGTTTAAAGCGCAAAAAATAAAAATCGCAGAGGTGATCAAATACCACCAAAAGAAATCTCTATTTGTGGGGAAAAAAGGACGCCAATTTTGTTTGGGAGCCACGTCGCACGACCGCGCAGTTGTCTGTTAAAGCGACGCAGTGCCGGACGGAAGCTGCAATTTTACCTGGTCAGGAGGGGGGTATCTGTGCCCAGTAAGGAAGTGGTTAAGTTCTGGTTTATCAGATCAGTTTTGGTTTCCTTCTTTACCATGACGGTGACATTCTGTGTTCTCCGGGGAGGGGAATACAAGCTGAGCCTGTACAGAAATGCGTCTTCTTCCATCTTTGCAGCAGGCAGGAACTCCTCCTGTATAAGAGGTCTTTGTAGGATCTCTGCCAGCATTAGATGACTGTTAGCGCCCTCTTCTGGAATGTGCTTCTCTGTGCGATCTGCATAGCCTGGGGCAAAGCTGATTCGCCATCAGAAAGGCTGGAAATAGCAATGTGGAGACATTCCGACACGTGGCGTCCTCCTCTCCTCCTCCTGCAGCTGCTGATGTGGTTATTGAGCGGCTGGAGAATGTGCCTCTCATTACCATACTGGAGAGGGGATACCAGACAGCAGCGTACATTAGAACAACAGCGCCCTTGTTATAGGATCTGATTTCCATGAAGGAGATACTGAGAAGGTTGTGGCTTCCTGTCCAGAGAGGAATGAGAGGGCAGCAAAAATTATTAACATATTTTATTTCAAAAACATTTTCATATTTGTATATAAAATAATCCCAGGTGCTCCTGCCATGACGATCCTTGGTCAGGCACTTCCTGTTATAGGGTGACAACGCGCTCTCTAGGTTCCAGGTTTTCCCCATCGTACGTGCTTCTGAGGGAGACTACAAGTCCGTCAAACCAAAAAGTTTAAAAAGTTAAAATTACATTAACGGTGTTGTAAAGTTTTTTTTTTTTTTTTTTTAAATAGGTTCCTTTAACCACTTGAGGCCCCGCTTATCGTCAATTGACGGCAGCTTAGTGGAGCTGAATATCCAAGCCGCCGTCAATTGACGGCATCGTGTTCTCCGGCCACTGAGGGACGCGCGTGTCCCCGAGATGCCGATGCGCGTGCCTGGCGGTCGCGATGTCCGCCAGGTACCCGCTGATCGGCAGTTTTAGAGCAGGGACGTGAAGCTCTGAGTGTAAACACAGAGCTCCACGTCCTGTCAGTGAGAGGTGACAGATGCTGTTTCTCTTGTACATAGGGAGACAGCATCGGTCACCTCCCCCAGTCAGTCCCCTCCCCCACACAGTTGGAACACACCCAGGACTCACATTTAACCCCTTCCTCACCCCCTAGTGTTAACCCCTTCACTGCCAGTCACATTTATACAGTAATTAGTGCGTTTTATAGCACTGATCGCTGTATAAATGTGAATGGTCCCAAAAATGTGTCAAAAGTGTCCGATGTGTCCGTCGCAATATCGCAGTCCTGACAAAATTCGCAGATCGCCGTATTACTAGTAAAAAAAAAAAACGCGGCAAAACACTGCGAGATTCGCGGCAAAAACTGGCATTTTAAACGCCGTTTTTTGCGTTTGAAAACTTGAGTTTACAAGTGTTTGCATTTGCTTCTCGTGTGTATGGGGCCTAACTCCACACAGTAATGCAAGGCTTTTTCCCTGGTGTGAAGAAAGCCCCTTGAGGGGGGAGGGGGTGAGCAGGACGCCCACTAACACACAGCTCCTTTCTCTATCTGCAAAGTAGAGAGCGTCCTGACTTGCCTGCTCGCCCCCTCAAGAGGCTTTCTCCACACCAGGGAGAAAGCCTTGCATTACTGTGTGGAGTTACAGACAGAAGAACAGGAAGTGAGGATTTCTCAGAAGAAAGAACGATATTTAAAAGCAAAATGGAAGGATGAGGTAAGTGAAGGAGGACTGCACTAAGGTAAAGGAAGCTATTTAGGGAAAACATTTTTTTCCTTTACAACCCCTTTAAGCTAGTACATTGTTGGTTCACTTACCTTTTCCTTCTAAATGTTTTTTTTTCCTTTGTCTGAATTTCTCACTTCCTGTTCCTCCTCGGTAAGCTGTTCTGGCTGACTAACCCCCCATAGATGATGGGGGCAAGCTTACAGGAAGTGAGAGATTCAGACAAACCAAAAAAACTTTTAGAAGGGAAAGGTAAGTGAACCAACCATGCACTAGCCCTAAGGAACCAATTTAGAAACTAAAAAACAAACCTTTACAACCCTTTTAAGAGCCTGTTTATTTTAATTGGGTTCAAATCGCACCAAAGACGTGCATACACAAACTTTTTTTGCAGCTTCAATTACTGGACTTCTTTAACACTTCAGCTGTCAACAGGAGAGACCCGCTGACAGCTCAAGGAACGAAATCTGAAAGTATCAGTTTCAGGTATCGGAGCATTTGCACGAGTACCAATACTCAGTATCAGCACCGATACTAGTAATGGTGCAACCCTACTTTGAACCATGCAATCCAGTGCATTTGGCGTGTTAAAGGGGTGTTCCAGACTTTTCTTATGTTTATTAAAAGTCAGCAGCTACAAAAAGTGTAGCTGCTGGCTTTTAATAAACATTCACTTACCTTCTCCACGGTTCCAGCGACGGGCTGGCTGGGGCTCCGCTCCTCCCCTCCCCCTCTCCGGCCGGCTTCTTCATTCCAAGTGTGGGCACCCGGCTGTGATAGCTTTCGGCTTCACGGCCGGGCACCCACTGCGCATGCGCGAGCGGCGCTGCGCCGTCCCATTGGACAGGCGATCGCCTGTGACGTGTCCAAGGCGATCGCCTACAGGGAGGGGCTGGTGTAGGCGATTAAGCTAATCGCCTCACCAGCCCCTCGGCGGAAGGAGGAAGTGGGACAGGAAGTCCCACTCCTCCTGAAGCCCCCACCCCCCCCCCCCCAAAAATGACATGCCAAACGTGGCATGTAAGGGGGTGAGAAGTGGGTTAAGCGGAAGTTCCATTTTTGGGTGGAACTCCGCTTTAAGATTGCATTAACACCCGCTGCAGATCTCAAATAAATAATATTACTTTGACAGCAGAGCAACTTTAACGACTTGCCCACTGTTCACTTTTACCCCCTTTTTGCCCAGGCCAATTTTCAGCTTTCAGCGCTGCCACATTTTGAACGACAATTGCGCGGTCATGCAACACTGTAGCCATCATATTTTTATCATTTTTTTTCACACAAATAGAGCTTTCTTTTGGCGGTATTTATTTTTTGCTAAATAAACAATAAAAGGCAATATTTTTTTATTTATTTTTTTGCCGTGATTTTATAGCGAGGTTTTGACACGTTTTCAGGGAATGTCTGTGTAAATTTGAGGTCTATCGACCTCAACTCGCGTCAGTCGGACCAAAGTTGTGCGGGGACTACTTTGAAGTCGCACAGATATGGTTATCATTGGAAATCATGGGGGGGGGTATGACTTGTCATGCGACTTTGCGCTCTCAAGTCACAGGACAAGTTGCACAAGTGTGAAAGGGGCCTTAGTTTCTGTTTATGACGTTTGGAAATAAGTAATTTTTCTCCTTCGCTGATGTGCGCTAATATGCAGCACTGATAGGTGGAACTTATAGGTGGCACTGATTGGCAGCACTGTTGGGGTTACACTAATCACCAGTGCACATCTCTGCTGTGAGGAAGTGCCGGTGATCGGCACTCCTCTCGGCACGAGGAAGGGAATGCCGATAACTGGAATTTCCTTGTTTTACATGTGATCAGCTGTGATTGGACACAGCTGATCACATGATTAAAGAGCCTCGTCATCGGCTCTTTACTGGGATGGGTAATGCGCTGTTTTCCAGAGACAGGGTTGGCGCGCTGCACGCCCCTAGAGTGTGAGTATGTCCTCCCAGAACGAGAGTGCCGCAGCCCGCACGTCATTTGACAATACGGCAGGCGAGCGGGAGGCAGTTTTTTTTTTACTAGTCTGAAAATGCACATTTTGGGCCCAAAGATTACATAAAGACTAGTTCACCTTTTTGTTAACTTTTTTTAATTTTTTAATTTTTTATTTTTTTAAATTTCAGCTCCCCTATGTACCAGTATAGCACTAGTGTACTTTCTTTTTTGTTGGAAAAAATAAAACAACCTTTCTTTTATTGTACACACGCTTACCTCACTGTCTTCATGGCCGTTTAAAAACGCTCATCCATTACTTCTGCCTTACTTCCTGGACAGACTTTAGGTCATGACACAGGGAGGAGTTGACCAGCTGAGGGTAGATGATGCAGAGTGTGTGCTAATGAGATCAGCTGGTCAAATTCTTCCTTTCTATTTGATTTATCAATAAACAACTATTGAAACAGAGATCAGCTGGTCAACTCCTTCCTGTGTCATGACCTAAAGCATGGGTGCTCAACCTGTGGCCCTGCAGCTGTTGCGGAACTACAAGTCCCATTATGCCTCTGCCTTTGGTAATCGTGCTTGTAACTTTCAGCCTTGCACTGCCTCATGGGATTTGTAGTTCTGCAACAGCTGAAGGGCCACAGGTTGGGCACCAATGACCTAAAGTCTGTCCAGGAAGTAAGGCAGAAGTGATGGGTGAGTGCTTTTAAACAGCTAAAGAGAGTGAGGTAAGCGTGTGTAGAGTCAATGGAAAGCGGTTTTATTTTTGCAAAAAAAAGTACATTAGTGCTATATTGGTACATAGGGGAGCTGGAATTTAGAAACAAAAGAATAACGTGACCTGGGCCTTTAAAACTTCATAAAAAGAATTTATTTTCCTGAAATCGGAGACTCTGGACAATAAAATGGTCGTAGTTGCAATTTTTTACTGTCACACAATATTAGTGTTAGCTGTCTATCAAATATTATTATTCCATAAAAGATGTTCTCACATTAATTTTAGCGCATATATATATATATATATATACAATATTATACCCAATTTTTTGATAAAATATACAAATAATGGGTTGTGTCAAGTAATAGGATACCTAACATGTCAAGCCTCAAAACCCAAAATTGTCTATAGCACAGGTGTCAAACACAAGGCCCGCGGGCCGAATCTGGCCCTCCCAGGCCATTTCATGTGGCCCTCGCACCTCTTCTGCAGCTGCCGGAGAGCTCCAGCCCTTCTCTGGTCCTCCTCCAGACCCTTACTTTCTGTTTTTAAGTAATGCATCCAGCTTCTTCCCAGCAGCAGCATAAAGTAAGGGGGGTGAAATGTGATATAAGGGACTCAACTTCTCATGGTGGGGGGGCTCTTGACATCTAATGTAAGGGGAGGGAAATGCTCTGGACATCTAATCTTACAGATACAACCGGCCCTTTTGAGGGCAATCATAATGCTGATGCTGCGCACCATGAAATTGAGTTTGACACCCCTGGTCTATAGGGTACTCTTTAACCACTTGTCCTCTGCCCACCGTCAAATGACGGCGGGCGGAGGACTCCATTATCCTGACATCACGTCATATGTCCCTTTAAAGCCGCGGACGCACGCGCGTCCCCGCCTCTCTGCGGGGATCCCGTGCGAGTGCCCGGCGGCAACGATCGCCGCCGGGCACACGCGATTGCTCAGTAACTGAGCGGGGACGTGGAGCTCTGTATGTAAACACAGAGCTGCACCTCCCTGTCAGGGAGAGAGGAGATCGATTGTGTCCCTTGTACATAGGGACACAATCGGTCACCTCCCCCAGTCACCCTCCCCCCACAGTTAGAACACTCATAGGACACACATTTAACCCCTTCCCTGCCCCCTAGTGGTTAACCCCTTCACTGCCAGTCACATTTATACAGTAATCAATGCATATTTATAGCATTGTTCACTGTATAAATATAAATGGTGCCAAAAATGTCAGAAAAGTGTCCGAAATGTCCGCCATAACGTCGCAGTCCCAATAAAAAAATCGCAGATCGCCGCCATTAATAGTAAAAAAAATGCCATAAACTATCCCCTATTTTGTAAACACTATAAATTTTGCGCAAACCAATCAATAAACGCTTATTGCATATTTTTTTTTACCAAAAATATGTAGAAGAATACGTATCGGTCTAAACTGAGGAAAAAAATTTTTTTTTTATATATTTTTTGGGTTATTTATTATAGAAAAAAGTAAAAAATATAGCATTTTTTTAAAAAATTGACGCTCTGTTTTTGTTTATAGCGCAAAAAATAAAAACCGCAGAGGTGATCAAATACCACCAAAAGAAAGCTCTATTTGTGGGGGAAAAAAGGACGCCAATTTTGTTTGGGAGCCACGTCGCACGACCGTGCAATTGTCAGTTAAAGCGACGCAGTGCCGGAAGCTTAAATTTTGTCTGGGCAGGAAGGGGGTGAAGGTGCACAGTAGGCAAGTGGTTAAAAGCCTTTACAGCACCTCAATTGTAAGGCCCCTTTCACATGGGGCAGTGAAGGTGCGCTGGCGGTATAGCGCCGCTAAAAATAGCGGCGCTATACCGTCGGATTTGCCGCGAGTTGCGGCCGCTAGCGGTGCGGTATTAACCCCCGCTAGCGGCCGTGAAAGGGTTAATACCACCCGCAATGCGCCTCTATATAGGCGCGTTGCGGGCGGTATTGCCGCGGTTTTCCATTATTTTCAATGGGAAGGAGCGGTGAAGGAGCGGTATACACGCCGCTTCTCTCACCGCTCCAAAGATGCTGCTGACAGGAGATTTTTTTTCTCTCCCGCCAGCTCATCGCCTCAGTGTGAAAGCCCTCGGGCTTTCACATTGAGGTTGCTGGGGCAGGAGTTTTTCAGGCGGTATAGCAGCGCTATCTTTAGCGCTGTACCGCCTGAAAAACTCCTCAATGTGAAAGGGGCCTAAGGTTAACTGTGCATGATGGCACTTTGGCTTGCACCACAATACTTAACCCCCCTCATTGGCTGAGACGGCAACATGATGCCAATGGCTCCCGCTGCTGTCAGCTGATGAGAAGAGAAAGGGGGCGTGGCTCTGTGTCTGAATGGATGCTGGGAGCTGTGATGACTCGGCTCGGGTGCCCCCGTAGTAAGCTGCTTGCTATGGGGGCACGCTACAGGGGGGAGGGGCCAGGAGCTCAGAAGAGGGACTCGAGAAAGGAGGATTGGGGCTGCTCTGTGCAAAACCATTACAACAGATCGGGTAAGTATAATATTAGGGGATGTCCCGATACCGATACTAGTATCGGGACCGATACCGAGTATTTGCGCGAGTACTTGTACTCGCGCAAATACTCCCGATGCCTGAATAGAATACTTTTTTTTTGAGTGCGGGTGGAGAGCAGTCCTTGTATGGGGGAGAGGAGAGCTGCTGCCGCCTTAGACAAAAACAAGTCAATCCCCCTCCTCCCGCTGCTGCTGACATCTGCTTACTATGTGCTGGAGGAACACAACAGCTGTCATTTGCATTTGAATAGCTGTTTTTCCCCGCCGCGCCGACAAGTATAGCCCCTCCCCCTTGCCCGGGCACTGTGATAGACAGATCACCCGTCCGACGTAAGTATCGGTATTCGGTATCGGCGAGTACATGAAAAAAAGTATCGGTACTTGTACTCGGTCCTAAAAAAGTGGTATCGGGACAACCCTATTTAAAATGTTTATTTTTACCTAAAAAAAAAAAAGACGAGACTTTACAATCACTTTAACAAATCACTAGCATTTTTCTGATGAGTCGTTTCTATAATACTTTTGTATTTATTTATTGTTTCCTCTGCAGTTGGCCGTATTGTGTTTCAGCTCTTCTCCGACGTCTGTCCTAAAACTTGCATGAACTTCCTGTGCCTGTGTACAGGTAGGTGAAGGTGGCATCTTACTATAAAAGAGCCCCCAGCAATCTGTGGAAAGTGTTCTTCTCTTTCTTTTTTTTTTTCAGATGATAGAGTTTAGAAATCAAGATCCGTATGTATATAAAACGTAACGCTAACCCCAGACTGAACACACTTTAATCACGTCTGCTGGGAATAATGTTACCCGTTACCAATGATGGTTGCTTTGCCTATTCTTGTGCCCGCAGGTGAAAAGGGAATTGGAAAAGTGACAGGGAAAAAATTATGGTATAAGGGCTCCACCTTCCATCGAGTGGTGAAACACTTTATGATCCAGGGTGGCGACTTCAGCGACGGTAAGGAGACGCGATGGAGAAATAAAATCTTTGTTCAAGAGCCCATTTCATTGGTGTTTTCAGGGGCCAACTGAATATATATGCCTGCAATGTGACTTCTTTTCATTCAAGTATTTACAGTTTCTTAACAAAGTAGTAAAAAAGCTTTAGAAGAAACTAACACTGAGTAGCTGCAGGTATTGTGGAGCAATTCATTCTCAAATTTCACAGCAGAAGCCCTGAAGTCATTTAAGTCATCCTCTCAGGAGCTCAGCTCACTCAGCTTCCAACAGACTCTATTAAAAAAAAAAAACGTCCGTACATACCATTTTCGGCATGTAGTCTCGGTCGGGGTAGGGCGTGCCTACTTGATTGACAGGCATCCGATCGACGCATACAGCGCGTCACGAGATGCCGAAAGAAGCCGAGCGTTGGTGCGCATGCGCCGTATAGAGCCGCACCAACGCTCGGCTTCTTTCGGCATCTCGTGACGCGCTGTATGCGTCGATCGGATGCCTGTCCCCATCCATCATACCCGGAAGCTGCGGTGAGGCAGCATGAAGAAAATGGTATGTACGGACGCATTTTTTTAAAACTACCAGCCGATTCTACATGTAATTAAGAAGAGAAATGCAATGTTAAAAGTTTCTTTTTAGGGTAACAACCCCTTTAAAGGGACACTAAAGTCAGGGATTTAAAAAAAAAAAAAATAACAAACATGTGATACTTACCTCCACTGTGCAGTCCGTTTTGCACAGAGTGGCCCGGAAAGCTGTCTTCTGGGGTCCCTCGGCGGCTGTCTGGACTGCTCCGCGCAAAAGCTTTCCCTCTTCATGCGAGGGCGCTCGCACGGAGGAAAGCTTTTGCGAGCGCGCTCCCGTGATACAGCGGCGGCCATAGCTGCCGACTGTATCACTCGGCTCCGCCCCCCAGCGCGCCGCGTCATCTGCTCTGATTGACAGCAGCGCTAGCCAATGGCTGCGCTGCTATCAATCCGCCCAGCCTAGCCAATCAACGGCCAGGCTGGGAACCGAAGAGGACGACGTGGACGCGCCCGGGAGATTCGAACGGTCAGGTAAGTACAACGGGGGCTCGGGGGGGGGCGGTGCTGCTAGATGTTTTTTTACCTTCATGCATAGGATGCATGAAGGTAAAAAAACTTGTAACTTTACAACCCCTTTAAGTGCTCGGATAATCCGACTGCTTGTACGCTCATCTGACAATTGTCGGATTTTCCGACAACAAATGTTCCGACAACAAATGTGTGCTGCTGGATTATCCGATCGAGTGTACTCAAGTCCGTAAAAAAATAAAAATAAATCCAAAGTACAAACACGCATGCTCAGAAGCAATGCTTAACATAGCACAACATTAGCAGAAGTTGCCCACAGGGTGGCGCTAAAGAGCAGAAAAAACACGTAGTTTCTGTTTGTTGGCCGACATTTTTTTTTTGCCTTTTTGTATACGGAAAAAGTTCATGGCCAACGCCCTTCGGACACAATTCCACAGCTTTGTCCAATGGAAATCTGATCGTGTGTACGAAGCTTAAAGCGGAATTCCGGCAAATAGTTTTTTTTAAGTCCGCAGCTACAAATACTGCAGCTGCTGACTTTTAAAATAAGGACACTTACCTGTCCAGGGAGCCCGCGATGTCCTCACCCAAAGCCGATCTGTCTCTTGGGTGGAGGCGCCGCCATCTTCATTAAGGGAATCAGGAAGTGAAGCCTTGCGGGGCTTCACTTCCTGGTTCCCTACTGCACATGCGCGAGTCGCACTGAGCGATCCCACTGGTACCTGCTGTCTTCTGGGACCTGTGTGTCTCCCAGAAGACATCGGGGGCGAATGAAGTGGCATAGACAGCCGTGGGTGGCTCGGCTATCTATGCCCGTAAGTGGGAGAAAAATACCTGTATTAGACTGGTATCTGCTCTCCCCTCCCCCTGAAAGGTGCCAAATGTGACACCGGTGGGGGGGGAGGAATCCGAAAAGCAAAATGTCAAATTTTTGGGTGGAACTCCACTTTAATAGTGTGTACGGGGGTCTAAGGCTCCGTTCACATATGCTGCGGCAGGAGGTCCAGTACGTCCCCGTTCACTAATTCAGGTGCGAATTGGCACCTGAATTGGCCTGGACGACATACAGGACCCTTCTTTAAAGCGGAGGTTCACCCAAAAAACAAGTATGACATTACATTCAGTATACCTCAAACATGTACAGTATGCCGGTTTTTTTTTGGGGGGGGGGGGGGGGGGGGGAGTGTACATATGGTATTATCTGTGTTTTCCTCCCGGCTTCCGGGTATTCACTCCTGCGGGAGTGGACTTTCCTGTGCAGGGCCACAATGTCATCTGGGACTTCGCCCATATGATTAACGTGCCTGAGTAAAACTCCCCCCGGTGGATAAGGCGCGTCACAACTTTCCGAAAGTAGCCGAACTGGGAGTCGGCTCTGTACGGCGCCTGCGCACCGACTAGGAGCTATGTAGAGCTGACTGCGCAGGCGCTGTATAGAGCCGACTCGCAGTTCGGCTACTTTCGGAAAGTCGTGACGCGCCTTATCCACCGGGGGGAGTTTTACTCAGGCACGTCAATCATATGGGCCAAGTCCCAGATGACATTGCGGCACTGCACAGGAACGCCCACTCCCGCGGGAGGGAGTAGCCGGGAGGAAAATACAGATAATACCGTATGTACACCCCCCCCAAAAAAAACAGCATACTGTACATGTTTGAGGTATACCGAATGTAACGTTATATACTTGTTTTTTTGGGTGAACCTCCGCTTTAATACGCGCCGCGGCCACCCCGGCGCTGTGTGAATCTGCTCCATTGAAACCCTCATCCAAATCGCATATATGTGAACCCGGCCTAAGTCTACTTTCACACAGGTGACCTTGTGGCTTTTAAAAACAGGCTGTCGACCCCCCCCACCCCCCACCCAAGCGGCCATGGTGCCGTTTAGATGAGTATCGCGGTACGGCAATTTTAGCGCTACAGTTTGGCACAGGGTATCGCCTGCCTCAGACTCGCGTGTAAGTCAATGGGTCAGCCACGCCACCTTCTAATTAAAATGAAATATAAATATATTGATGTTGTAAAAAATAGGATGGAAGCCTTTTATATTCAGCTACTAAATTCTGCTGTTCCCCCTTAGGTAACGGGAAAGGCGGAGAGTCGATCTATGGCGGTTTCTTTAAAGGTAAGCCCTCCGTTGTGTTCTCGTCTCTTATTCTCCCTTTTTTTTTTTTTTATTCGCACAGAAAAGCGTAGAAGTGTGTAAAGCGGCCAGCGTTAGACGAGTTTCTCGCATGACTTCTAATGTTGCATGAAAGCCAAGTGCATGTACTCGGCCTATAAGTTTATTTTCTTTTTGTTTGTTTTTTTGTTTTTATTTTTTTTTTGTCATGTCCTAGCTGCCTAGTTTTAGAGAAGGGACCTCTAACTGTTCTGGTTTATCAGTGTCAATTTTCAGCATGGAGGCTAGGCAACTTTTTCATGAAAACTCCTCTATCTTCCTGCCTAAAACTGTCAACGTATTCTTTTGTTTATAGAGATTGTGGTCTTTTGCAATATGAGAAGGTAAGAAAACATAAGCTCAGTAACACAATTCACTATTTTTTTTTTTTATTCCCTCCCCCCCTCCCCCCTGCACCCTCCCCAGTTAAAGGGATTCTGTCCTTCATCATGTTGGATTGTCTGTAAAAGAATTAAAAAAAAAAAGGTTTACAGTTTTGGAAGGAAAAAAAATAACAATTCTGATGAGTTTATCGGCCATTTTCTCCATCTTCTCTGTACTTTTGTCAACAATGTTTTTGGTTTGTTACTCTAAAAAATAAAAAATAAATAGTGTGGATAGGAAATTGTTGCCATTGCAGCTGTAGACCAAGAGGGTAATGGAATTACAGTAAAACCTTGGTTTGAGAGCGTTTTTGAAAGACAAGCAACATTTTTAAATACATTTTGACTTGATATACAAGTGATGTCTTGATGGGGTGTACTCACTTTTGTGAGATACTGTGTACAGTAAAACCTTGAATTATGAGCATAATTCGTTCTGGAGACATGCTTGTAATCCAGAGCACTTTTATATCGAAGCAAATTTCCCCATAAGAAATAATGGAAACTCAGATGATTCGTTCCATAACCATTTTTGACTTGATATACAAGCAAAGTCTTGATGAGGTGTACTCACTTCCTGATATCCTCTGTTGTATTGGCAGAAACCCCCCCCCCACTTCTGTGGCCAAAGAGACCCAAGCTGACCAATGAAGAAAATAATTAATATGACTCTAGATGTGCATGTTGTAAAGCATGGGTGCTCAACCGGTGGCCCTCCAGCTGTTGCCGAACTACACTTCCCATGGGGCATTGTAAAGCTCTGACATTCAAAGGCATGATGGGGAATGTAGTTCCTAAACAATGGCAGGGCCATAGTTTGGAGACCCATGCTGTAAAGCATGGGTGCTCAACCTGTGGCCTTCCAGCTGTTGCAAACTACACGTCCCATGAGGCATTGTAAAGCATTGTAAAGCTCTGACATTCAAAGACATGACAAGGCATGATGGGAAATGTAGTTCCTGAACAACTGGAGGGCCATAGTTTGGAGACCCCTGCTATAAACCATGGTTGCTCAACCTGTCAGCCTTGCAGCTGTTGCAGAACTACAAATCCCATCATGCCTTTGCCTGAGGGAGTCATGCTTGTAACTGTCAGACTTGCAATGCCTCATGGGACTTGTAGTTCTGCAACATCTGTGGGCCTGCCAGTTTGACACATGTGCTGTAAGGTAACTGACCCTGGGGGGGGGGGGGGTAACTAGGTCTGCTTGTGAACTGACCCCGGGGGGGCGAGTAACTAGGTCTGCTTGTGAACTGACCATGGGGGGGCGGAGGGGTAACTATATCTGCGTGTGATAGCGAGGGGTAAGTCCGTCTTCTGTGCTTCTACGCTGCTGTGTGGCCATATTGGCAAGGTCTATACCCACTGAAGGCTTTCTTTTTTTGTTTTCTCTAAACAGTGTACTCTAAATAGGTAAGTGTACACAGCTGGATGCTCCTTAGACTTTCTTTCCATTCTAGTTTTGCCGTATAATGTCATTTCTTCCAACATTTTATATTCCTGGGAAAACTGACACACCACACTTCTCTGCAACAAAAAAAGTATTCTGGTTTGTTTTCCTGAACACGGGTTGTTAAGGACTGTTCTAACCTCAACCTTTTCCAAAACTAGGCTTTGAAGTTCCCAACTTTGGATAATTTTTTTTTCTTTTTTGTGGCTTGTAATCGCCCTTTGGCAACTTGGGCTTTCTTTTCTTTACTTTTTTTTTTTGTGAAAGTGCGCTGATCCTTTTCGATCCTTTGCCCTATAACCGAACCAAATACATCCCCCTCCTCTCCACAGATACATATTTATCCTGATCTGATTGCTGCTATTTTTTTTTGTTTTTTGCTTAGTTTTGTTTTGTTCACCTCCCGAACCTCACTGTCCTGGCTGTATCTGCGCCTTCAGCAGGAACTGGCCGATAATCTACCCATGTATGGGAAGGCTGAATGTACCAAGTTTATCGATTTGATCAACTTTGGTACCACCAGCCTGCTGTATTATGCATGCATTAAAGGAGATGTCCAGCCTGAGCTTTTTAGGCTGGGCTTCTCCTCTGGGTCACAGAAGTGCAATTTGTTTTGCATTCCTGTGCCCCGTTTTTAGCGGAGAGTGGTCTGAAGTCCACTCTCCGCTGACGTCAGTCGGGGCAGCATATCATCCCGACTTCCAAGTTGGGATCCACCAGCTACCCTGATTGATGGCAGTCTCAGCAAGCCGATGAGGCAGCCACTCCCCGCTGCTCAGCGCTCCAATGAGCGCTGAGAAGTAGAGCAGAAGCTATGCTGACTGATGGAGTTGGACGAGTGTAGAGTTGGTGCAGCAACTATGCCCATCCTTCACCTCCTCCTGCCCAATCACAGAAGCCTGTGTATTGTGTGAACTCATTCACACAATACACAGGCTTCTGTGAATGGGCAGCAGAGGAGGGGGGTGGGCCTTCTCCTCCTGACAGTCAGCATCGCTCTTCTCAGGGAGGAGTGAGAACCGAGCCATCAACTGGGTTTGGTGGCTCGGTTCTCGGTGCAGAGATGCCAGGGGACAGATGCATTATCGGTCTGATGCTCAATCCACCTAGGTAAGTATAACTAGGAAAAGAAAAACACCTTTACTTCTCCCCGGTGGGGACGGCTTCCATACGTGAGTCTGTGAGAGAGGAGAGAAGCTATGCCCACCCCTCTTCTCTGCTGTGTATTGTGTGAATGAGTTCACAACCCAATACACAGGCTTCTGTGATTGGGCATGTGGAGGGGAAGAGTGGGCATAGTTGCTGCACCAACTCTACACTTGTCCAGCATCAGAGATCTGGAAGCTAAGCTGCTGCAGCACAATAAGGCTCTCAGATATTGATAATAGAGTTAAGCCCCGGAGGTGGCTGGCACCTCGTTGGACCTAACTCATAGAGTGCCTTCACTTTTTACAGAGGAGTTGAATTCTTGGAATTCAGCTTTTACTTTGATATTTTGGAAAATGTTGCAGGAAAACTGGCAAACAATCCTGAAGTTTAGCTGGAACCTACCAAGAAGCCAGTAGATGTTTCCACTCGGCATACTGGATTTTCAACTGAAGTCTTGTTTTTCTGTGGACTGCCTTATTATTTATTTTTGACATATTTGTCATTTTTTTTTTTTTAATATTGCATTGTGATATAGCTTAGATCTGCTTTCTGAATGGGATTCTATCTCCAGAGCAGCTCTGTGTGATATTACAGGGATAAGTCCTCCTGTGATAACATAGTCAATGTTGCAAGAGAGCTTGTACAGCCATACACATCTCTATCACATGAGAGTGTCTGTGTTGGATCTGGAACACGGCATAGAGGCGATCTGTTGCTGATTTTGGGATATGCATTCGTGGCAGTTGTGCTGCTTAAAGTATATCTTAAAGGGGTTGTAATGTTTTATTTTTTATTTTCTTAATAGGTTCCTTTAAGCTAGTGCATTGTTGGTTCACTTACCTTTTCATTCGATTTCCAAATGTTTACAATTTTTTTTCTTTGTCTGAAATGTCTGACATCGAAGGAGAAGGAAACAACAAAGGGGTTGTAAAGTAATTTTTTTTTTTTTTAATAACAAACATATACTTACCTCCACTGTGCAGCTTGTTTTGCACAGAGTGGCCCCGAACCTGGTCTTCTGGGGTCCCTCGGCGCCTGTTTTGCCCCCCCCCCCCCGCAAGCAATCAACACCTTAATGCGAGCGAGCTTGCATGGTGTTGAGTTCCCCTCGCGCGCCGCGTCATTGGATGTGATTCATAGCAGCGCAAGCCTATGGCTGCGCTGCTTTCAATTTATCCAGTGTAGCCAATCAACGGCCAGGCTGAGCGGTGAAGAGGATGTTGGGGGCGAGCGCGGGACTTTCGAGGGATCAGGTAAGCATAACAGGACTCGGGGGGGGGGGGGGGGGGGGGGTATTGTCGGATGTTTTTTCACCTTAATGCATAAGATACATTAAGGTGAAAAAAAAAACATTTACCTTTACAACCCCTTTAACCACTTCAGGCCCGCGCTACCGTCGGATGACGGCAACAGCGCGGGCCTGAATATCCAACATGCCGTCATTTGACGCCATGTCATTCAGGCGTTCCCAGCGCGCGCTGTAGAGCGCGCTGCGGGGAAGCCCTGTGTTGTCCGAGTCCCTTGGACACAGCCAATCACAGATCGCGGCGAACGGCCAATCAGAGTGGCCGTTTGCGATGCGATCTGTGGGCGAATGAGAGATGATCTCTCATAGATCATCTCTCATTGCCGTTTTACACAGAGACAGCGTCCTGTCTCTGGAGAGGAGGAGCCTGATCTGTGTTCCTTCCTACATAGGGACACAGATCGGTCACCCCCCCCTCCCCCCACAGTTAGAACACACCTAGCATACACATTTAACCCCTTCCTCATCCCCTAGTGTTAACCCCCTTCAATGCCAGTCACATTTATACTGTAATTAGTGCATATTTATAGCACTGATCGCAGTATAAATGTGAATGGCGCCAAAAATGTGTCAAATGTGTCCGCCATAACGTCGCAGTACCAATAAAAATCGCAGATCGCCGCCATTTCTAGTAAAAAAAAAATAATAAAAAATAATAATTCTCTCCCCTATTTTGTAAGCGCTATAACTTTTGCGCAAACCAGACGCTTATTGCGATTTTTTTTATTTTTTTTTTACCAAAAATATGTAGAAGAATACGTATCGCCCTAAACTGAGAAAAAAAAATGTTTTTTTTTTTTAATTGGGATATTTATTATAGCAACAAGTAAAAAATATTGTATTTTTCTTCAAAATTGTCGCACTTTTTTGTTTATAGCGGAAAAAATAAAAATCGCACAGGCGATCAAATACCACCAAAAGAAAGCTCTACTTGTGGGGAAAAAAGGACGTAAATTTTGTTTGGGAGCCACGTCGCACGACCGCGCAATTGTCAGTTAAAGCGACGCAGTGCCGGAAGCTGAAATTTTACCTGGGCAGGAGGGGGGTGTAAGTGCCCAGTATGCAAGTGGTTAAAGGAACTTATTTAGAAAATAAAAAACAAACCTTTACAACCCCTTTTAAACCAAATCAGTTTTTTCCCCCTCCCATTTTGATAAAGTAGGGGACAAGTAAAACCCTTATCAGATTTTCTTGTCATCTGAGTCCAATTGCCGTTATTTTCCTTCTCTTCCTGTCCTGTAGACCCAATAGGAACTGAGAGGAGATCTCTCTGAAGTGGGGGAAACTCCCTCCATGGATGTTTTTACAGCAACTTTTTTTTTTTTAGCCTTTTTTACAGCTCAAAAACGCCTGTCCGTGTTTTTTTTTTTTTTTTTTTCGCGGCAGCGTTTTTTAGCGTTTTTTAACGTCTGGCGTTTTTACAGCTCTAACGCTGGAGCTTCAGAATGCACTGGTCCTTGTTTTTTTTTTTGCAGCTTATGAAATGCTCAGCCATCTACAGCTCAAAAACGTCATGGTGGGCATGAAGCCATAGACTAACATGGAGAGCCGTTTTTAAGCTGCAAAAGATGCTCAGAAAAGTGGCTGTAAAAACGTCCATGGAAATGAAGCCTTAGGGCTCTTTCACACGGGGCGGATCAGTAATGATCCGCCCCGTGCACCTCCGTTTGCTCAGCGGGGATCGCTCCGTTGATCTCCGCTGAGCTGCCGGATGACTGGGCAGTCCCCGCACACTGTGCAGGGACCGCCCTGTCTTTTCTCCGCTCTCCCCTATGGGGAATCGGATGAACGCGGACCGTCTGTCCGTGTTCATCCGATCCGCCAGACGGAAGGAAACGTAGGTTTTTTCCTCCAGCAATACTTTGGCGGATCGGATGTCAGCGGACATGTATGTCCGTTTTTCATCCGACAACGGATGGATGAAAAACGGACATACGGGAACGTCCGTGTGAAAGAGCCCTTAGTTTTCACCTTTTATTTTTTAGCAATAGAATTGCATTGAGTGGCCCCGAACCTCCGCCTCTCGGGTCCTCCGCAGGTGCGCCTGCTATCTGACCAGTGACCGCAAGGGAAGCCGCTTCCCATTTCACACTGTATTCTGTTTTGTTGACAACGCAAGATTTGGGGTTTTCTCATCAGTTTTAGTCCATTGGAGGACACCAGGATAGATAGAGAGGGTGCATATTCCCAGATATCAAAGAAAACCTGACGGGGGTTCTAACCCTTCCCCACTGCACCCCAAACTGGAAAAAAAACGCATCTGGATATACTTTATCATCGCTAGTAGATGGGTGTCCATGCTATTATAAACCCTAGTGTTGTGTACTTGTTTCTTGATGCGGGCACAGAATGGCAATGGCATCCAACGTGTGCCCCTGCGCTCTTCCCGCTAACCCAGAAATACGGGGGGCTTGTATTTACTAACTGAAAGAAAGAAGACATTTTGGATTTTGAGCAAATAGTCCAAATTTCATTCTCTTGTTTTCTTACCTGCGCTAGTAAAAGAAAGGCAGATTTCTGATGGCGCTGCTGTCCATTTCCTTTTCTTTTCACCCCCCCCTCCCGGAGTGACAGGTGCACAGACTTTTAAAGTACCCATAGACAGAGGGTGAATGTCTGTCATTCATGGATAATTCTTTTATTGAGTGTTCGTTGAAAAGAATGTTGCTAGGTACGTAGCCGTCTACCACGCCGACTGACATTCTATTCACATCGTCCACATTTCTCACTCTGCTTTTATGTACTAACTCTTGGAATGTGTCAGCTACATGTTGGTCCCAAATTGGTATGTCTCATGCCAAAGGCCCCTTTCACACTGGGGCCGGAGGTGGAGGCGCTATTTTTAGCGGCGCTTTACCATCGGAATTGCGGTGGTATTTAGCCGCTAGCAGCCGAAAAAGGATTAATACCGCATTGCTGTTGGTATAGCTGCGGTTTCCCATTGCTTTTGGTATAGCTGCGGTTTCCCATTGCTTTCAATGGGAATGAGCGGTATACACTCCGCTCCTTCACCGTTCCAAAGATGGAGCAAGCAGGACTTTTGGAGTGGTCCTGCTAGAGCACCACTCCAGTGTGAAAGCCCCCGGGGTTGTAACTGTGGGGAATGAGCTGACTGAAGTGGTAAAAGATTGGTCGGAGGCGTGTTGGGCTTCCCTGAAGAGATGAGTTTTCAGGGATCGCCTGAGGCCAGCCAGAGTAGGGGATAGTCGGACAGGTTGAGGTAGAGAGTTCCAGAGGATGGGAGAGGCTCTGGAGAAATCCTGGAAATGAGCGTGGGGGGAGGAGACAAGGGAGCTTGAGAGTAGGAGGCCTTTGGAAGAGCGGAGAGGACGGTTTGGGATATGTTTGGAGACAAGATTGGGGATGTAGCTCGGGGCAGAATTGTGAATGTCTTTGTATGTTGTGGTTAACATTTTAAAATTGGGTGATCGAGAGCCAGTGTAGGGATTGGTGGAGAGGGGTTGGCAGACACTGAGCGGCTGGTAAGGTGGAGAAGTCTCTCAGCACCATTCATGATAGCCTGAAGAAGGGAAAGCCTATGGCGAGGTAGGCCAATGAGAAGGGAGCTGTAATAGTCGAGGCGAGAGATAACAAGGGAGTGAATGAGTATCGAGGGGGTGGCTTCATTAGTAAAAAAAGGGCGTATTTTAGAGATGTTATGGAGGTGAGGTCTACAGGCTTTTGACAGCGTTTGGATTTGGGGCTCAAGTCTAGGATTACACCTATTACCCTGGCATTTATGGTTGCATTGTTGTTTTTGATGGAAAAGTCATGGAGGGGGGGCACGGGTGGGGATATTATCAGCTCGTTTTTTTTGTTTAAGGAAGTGGTGCAACATCCAGGCTCATGACGGTAATGCTAGAGGAGGCTGAAGAGTGAGGTGAGGAGTAGACGGATTTGACTGTCATCAGCCTATAGATCAGTGGTTCTCAACCCTCTAGTCCTGTGACCCCTTGATAAAATTTCCCAAGTTGTGGGGACCCCTAACAGTAAAATAATTTTCTTAGCGTGGGCACCCAATGCAAGTCAATTAATTTGCACCCCCTAACCCACAGGCATTTAGTGCTACCTGAGTCCTTTTAATGGCAACTATATTCACAGGTAGTGTTACTCATTGTGTCTCTGGTTTCACCGCGTCTCCGACTTTGAGCAGTGACACATATGTAGAATCAGGAGATGGGGTCTCCTCCAGCCCCTCCCACTTCACACTCCTCACCAGTCAGCTGACCTCTAGTCTCTGCCCCCCAGCCATGCCGTGAACTGAATAGGCGCCTGCGATGAGGCTGAGTGGACGGCATGGCTGGGGGGCAGAGACTAGAGCTCCAGAGACAGCCCAGCTGGGTGACTGGAGCCTCCAGGGACAGTCCTGCTGGGCGGACGCTAAAAGGCTGGGAGAGCGGTGCAGGCTTCAGGAACAGCCCAGGATTCGGTGACCCTTGGAAAATCATCATTCGACCCCCAGGTTGAGAACCACTGCTATAGATGGTATTGGAAGCCGTGAATAGTTATCAAGTGACCAAGGGAGGAGGTGTAGATAGAGAAGTGGTCCAAGAACAGAGCCTTGGGGGACCCCCACAGAAAGGGTCAATGTAGAGGAGGAGACAGAGTTGTAGGTAACACTAAGGTAGCGTTGTATTAGGGAGGAGAACCAGGATACAGCTATATCTTTAATACAGTAGCCTTTGTATTATGTGAACACATTATCAAAACTTTGTAAAAAGTGCAGGCATACTATGAGTTGAATCCAGTGAGGGTGCCTGCCACCCCCTGGACTTGGCTCTGTTATTTAAATCTGTGCTCCAGGAAGATAGCTTCTGGAGCTGCAACAAGCTTTGGTCTCAGCTTCTTTAAGTGTAGAGTTAATACAGCTGATATGGATCGCTCTTCCGCTTCCTGCCCATTCACAGAAGCTTTTGTTCTATGTGAATGCATTCCTAAAATACAAAGGCTTCTCTGAATGGGCAGCAGAGGGGTGTAGCAGGTATAGCTGCTCTGAGAAACTTATGGCTGTAAGAGAGGAGAAAGGCACACAGAGTGTAATTCCTGGTAGAGCAATAAAGCTATCAGATATAAAGAATAGAGATAAGCCCAGGAGATGTCGTGCAGCTCCTTGGACTTGGCTCATAGTCTGCCTTCACTTTTTAGAAAGTGGCTGCATTTCTAAAATGTAGCTTTAAAATTAGGAAACAAATGTATAGTGCTGGAGTTTGAGTTCTTGTACTACAGAAGACTTTCTTCTATTCTTTGCATAAAATACAGGTGGTCTGTAATCCCAGTGCCCTGAAATTGCTGCCTCTGCACTAAAATACAATGCAGTGTTGTCAGCCCCCCTAAAATTTCAAAGGGAGACCAGTGTTTTCCTTTAAAGAACAGAAATGCCCTTCATTGTAGGATGGGGGCAGCCTTTTCTACTCTACCTATTTTTATTTGTCACACCTCGAACGTATTTAGCTGATTTTAGGCTTTAAAGCTGGGAATTTAGCAATTTTGTTAAAAAAAATTGCTGACCTACTATGAGTTAGGTCCAACAAGGTGCCTGCCACCTCCTGGACTTATCTAATAATATTTACATCTGACAGGTTTATTTGTGCTCCAACGTGCTCTGATCTGACCTCCTTCAAGTGTAGAGTCGATGCAGCTGCTATGCCCGCCCCTTCCCTTTACTCCTGCCCAGTCACAGAAGCCTTTGTATTATGTGAACTTGTTCAAAGGCTTTTGTGACTGGACAGGGGGAGGGGCGGGCATGTGTGTGTGCGTCTCTCCTCTTGCAGTCCCGAATGTATCCTGCGGGGAGCTCAATAAACCTGGCAAATATAAAAAAAATAGAGATAAGTCCAGGAGGTCACATGCACCTCGTTGGACTTAACGCAATAATATGCCTGCACTTTTTACAAAGTGTCTGAATTCCTGGAATTCAAGTTTTAAAGTCTGTTGCAATCATTCATACACCATACACATGCTAAAGTTCATCTGAAGTCTTTGGGTACCTTCACAGGTTTGTCGCAAAACCAAACACACAGCGCAGGTGTAGATAAGGCGGGACACCGATGGGGGCAGCAATGTGTGAGCTTTTCCGAATTGTGCTGATAAATCTGCGGGACACTATAACAGAACGAACGATCTGCTGTACAACCGATCTCTTTATCTTGAACGTATCCTACATGTAACGTGCCTCTGTCCTATATGTGCGCTTTGTTTTTTTTTGGGGTTTTTTGGCTAACCTCTTGTGTGGAAGGGAAGAAAATCTTTGTTTTTTAGTGACGATGAGGGAAATAAATACTACTGATTACTGATGTCAGTCCTTCCCAGCTCTCCTGAACACACACACCATAACACCATAGCTGGGTGCAAGTCTTTGAAGCGTCTTTGTGTATTCATTACTCAAACTGATCCTCTGTTCATCAGCAAACTACTAAACATTATATTTTTCCATTTCTTGTTTTTCTTTCTCTTTTTTTTTTTTTTCTTCTTCTTCTTGTAGATGAAAATTTTATTCTCAAGCATGACCGCGCCTTCCTCTTGTCCATGGCAAACCGCGGGAAGCACACCAACGGCTCTCAGTTTTTCATGTAAGTTTGTCAAAATAACGACCCACTGACTTTAACTGCTTCAGATCCGCGCTATAGCCAAAAGACGGCTACAGCGCGGACCTAATTTGCCGGGAGGGTGCCCATGGACGTCGTCCCGTTATCAAGCCGATCACTGGCGGCTGTCGGAGGGACATCATTCCCGATCAAGGAGAGCAGCCGTCTGCTCATCGGTGCCACCTTCCGGTTTCACCTACCAGTGCACAACAGTGCTGCCTACCGGTGCCACCCATCAGTGCCCACAGTGCTGCCCATCAGTGTCACCAGTGCCGCCTTATCTGCCCCCATCAGTGCCGCCTTATCTGCCCCCATCAGTGCCGCCTTATCTGCCCCCATCAGTGCCGCCTTATCTGCCCCCATCGGTGTCCCGCCTTATGTGCCCCCATCGGTGTCCCGCCTTATCTGCCCCCATCAGTGTGCAGTTAACACGCCGCTCGCTCCCGATGCTTATCCAGGCCACTCGCTGTATCAGATGGGGGACCCATCTCAATAGAACAGCGCTGCCCATCTGCCCCCCCCCCCCCCAAAGGTGCCAAATGTGATTGATTGACAAGTGTTTATCTGATTTTTTTTTTTTTCTTTATGCTTTGTGTAATTCATTCTTTCTCTTATTCTTTACATTATGAAGAACAACAAAAGCTGCACCACATCTCGATGGGTACGTTCATCTTTGTTGTCTTTCGTTTATTTGAATTTTTAACATGTATCATCTCTGTTTCTAGGAAAGTTGACCAGAAGCCGAGTACAAAAAAAAAGGGTTATACGCAATCCAGCCATAGATGGTTCCAATCTCGGCAGGCTGGTTCAGCAGGGGCCGGGCCTAGTTTTGAACTATTTATAGACGGGCTAATTGTATCCTTGATGATGGATGGAGCGACTTGGATACAATCAGCATGTCCGATTTTCGTTCATGCAATAGCTGGCAGCATCTATAGCTGCTAGCAATAATCACTGTGCATTCGGCCAGTGTGGCTGTGTTATGCTTGACATGCACTTAATTGGTTCCCCCCAATCACCCGATCACTGTGACCGCCAATCACACATGAACGTGAAGCCCATGTAATGCCATGTGGCAGGCGCAAGTACGTTTGTGAATCGGCCTATCTCCCTCATTTGCAAATTTGCATTGGAAATCAATGGGAGTGCCAAATGCGTCCAGCGTAACTATGCGCCCACGCTACGTCGGTCGGATGAAGTCAGTTTTTAGGCGTATCTTAGTTCTGTGGACACGGCGCACAGATACGACGGCGCATATGTACACTTGCGTGGCGTATCTCGAGATACATCGGCGTAAGTGCTTTGTGAATCCGGGCCAAATTTTATTCCCTAGGGCCTCTGCTAAAATATATATATATATATATATATATATATATATATATATATATATATATATATATATATATGATGTTTGGAGGTTCTGAGTAATTTTGTAGCAAAAAAAAAAAAAATATGATTGGGGGTTCAACCTGTGGCCCTCCAGCTGTTGCAGATCTACAAGTCCCATGAGGCCTTACAAGGCCGTCAGTTGAACAAACATGACTCCCAATGGCACAGGCATAATGGGACTTGTAGTTCTGCGACAGCTGGAGGGCCACAGGTTGCACACCCATGCCTTACTGTATCCAAAAACAGATGGAAAAGAAAAGGTTTTAACTTTTAGTTACATTGTCATAAGCAGCCATCCCCAGATAACAGTGTGTATCTGTCCCGTGTTTTGCAGTGTCCATGTGGTGTTTGGACTTGTTATTTCTGGTTTCGAGGTGATCGAACAGATCGAGAGCCAGAAGACCGACGCAGCCAGCCGACCGTACGCAGACGTGCGAATTGTGGACTGCGGCCTGGTGGGCTCTAAATCTACCAAAGATGGTGAGTTGCTTTCTGGGCAAATTGTAAAATGTCATTATAGTTTTTCCGAAAATTCATGGGCGACAGTCGTTTAGGTTGGTTTTGCCAACATCTGTAGTTTAGTCTTCTGGGAGCGCTCTCCATTGGGGTCCTGCAGGCTTATGGCCATTTCACCCATCTTCCAGAAAATGCTCATACAGTAAGCGCATGCTAAGAGTTTTATAAAGCAAGGATGTTTGGATGCAGCATCTGTCCCCCCCCCGGCGCCTCTGCACTGAGAACCGAGCGATCAACCATTGCCGATGGCTCGGTTCTCTTACCTCCCTAAGCAGGGAGCTGGACGTCTCTTTTTAACCACTTTAAAGTGACTGTAAACAATTACCTTGTAAAACTACCCATTCAGTTTGAAATAGAAATGAAAGGCAAAACTTTTGTGAATAGATATAAAAAAAGGGGGGGGGTAAAAATAAAGTTTTTAATTTTTTTTATAATGTTTTTATTTTTTGTGATCACATTCCCTCTTTTCTAAGTTGCATAAGAGAGTGTCCTCCTTCGTCCTCCTTCCTGTTCCTCCCTCCTTCCTGTTCCTCCCTTCTTCCTGTTCCTCCCTTCTTCCTCCTTCCTGTTCCTCCCTTCTTCCTCCTTCCTGTTCCTCCCTTCTTCCTCCCTCCTGTTCCTCCCTTCTTCCTCCTTCCTGTTCTTCCTCCTTCCTGTTCTTCCTCCTTCCTGTTCTTCCTCCTTCCTGTTCTTCCTCCTTCCTGTTCTTCCTCCTTCCTGTTCTTCCTCCTTCCTGTTCTTCCTCCTTCCTGTTCTTCCTCCTTCCTGTTCTTCCTCCTTCCTGTTCTTCCTCCTTCCTGTTCTTCCTCCTTCCTGTTCCTCCCTTCTTCCTGTTCCTCCCTTCTTCCTCCTTCCTGTTCCTCCCTCCCTTCCTCCTTCCTGTTCCTCCCTTCTTTCTCCTTCCTGTTCCTTCCCTTCTTCCTCCTTCCTGTTCCTCCCTTCACCCTCCTTCCTGTTCCTCCCTTCACCCTCCTTCCTGTTCCTCCCTTCACCCTCCTTCCTGTTCCTCCCTTCACCCTCCTTCCTGTTCCTCCCTTCACCCTCCTTCCTGTTCCTCCCTTCACCCTCCTTCCTGTTCCTCCCTTCACCCTCCTTCCTGTTCCTCCCTTCACCCTCCCTTCTTTCTTTCTTTCTTTCTTTCTTTCTTCCTTCATTTGCTGCTCAGTGATTTCAGTATTCTGGTCTGCATCTCCCCAAGGTAATACATAAAATCTGGCCTGTTAGTGGGTCTAGAGGACAGGAGTTGAGAACTACTGCCTTAGGCGAATACCGCGCACACTGCCCGCGGTGTCTCCCGGCATATGTACATGACATATCCCAGGAGGCATAGGCTCCTTTCTCATTCCTCCTTCCTCCCTTCCTCCCTCCCTTCTTCCTCCCTTTTTTCTTCCTCCTTCCTTTCTTCCTCCCTTTTTTCTTCCTCCTTCCTTTCTTCCTCCTTCCTTTCTTCCTCCCTCCCTTCTTTCTTCCTCCCTTCTTCCTCCCTTTTTTCTTCCTCCTTCCTTTCTTCCTCCTTCCTTTCTTCCTCCCTTCTTCTTCCTTTCTTCCTCCTTCCTTTCTTCCTCCTTCCTTTCTTCCTCCTTCCTTTCTTCCTCCCCTTTCTTCCTCCCTTCTTCCTCCCTTCTTCCTCCCTTCTTCCTCCTTCCTTCTTCCTCCTTCCTTTCTTCCTCCCTTCTTTCTTCCTCCCTTCTTTCTTCCTCCCTTCTTTCTTCCTCCCTTCTTTCTTCCTCCCTTCTTTCTTCCTCCCTCCTTTCTTCCTCCCTCCTTTCTTCCTCTTTCCTTTCTTCCTCTTTCCTTTCTTCCTCCCTTCTTCCTATTTCCTTTCTTCCTCCCTTCTTCCTCCTTACTTTCTTCCTCCCTTCTTCCTCCTTACTTTCTTCCTCCCTCCCTCCCTTCTTCCTCCTTCCTTTTTTTCTTTCTTCCTCCCTTCTTCCTCCTTCCTTTTTTTCTTTCTTCCTCCCTTCCTCCTCCTTCCTTTTTTTCTTTCTTTCTCCCTTCTTCCTCCTTCCTTTCTTCTTTCTTCCTCCCTTCTTCCCCCTTCCTTCCTTCGTCGTCCTTCCTGCTCCTCCCTTCTTGCTCCTTCCTTCTCCTCCCTCCTTCCTTACTCCCTTCCTCCTCCTTTCCCCCCCTTCCCCCTTCCTCCTCCTCCTTCTCCTCCCTTCTTCCTTTGCTGACATATCTCAGGCGCATAGGCTTTCATTGAAGAACAGGATGAGGGGGGGCGGGCTGAACCAAGAAGAGGCGGCAGACCTCTTGATGACGTCAGATAGAACATGGTGGCGCCGAACAGAGCTGTGGCCTGGTATGCAGATACCACCATTAGGTAAGGGGGGCAAAAACCACCGTTGGGTAAGTGGGGCAAGAAATAAAATGGTGAAGTAGGCCGGAGTTCCTCTTTAAGGTAAAGTCTCATGGTTTGTATTCTATTTATTAAGATAAAAAACCCTCGGAGCACCCCTTTTCTTACCTGAACTCAATCTTCCAGCGACGAGCAGTCCTCATTGGATTGATTGATAACAGCAGAAGACATTGGTTCCTCCTGCTGTCTGTGTCTATGGACTCGGCAGCAGGACTCAGGAACTCACCCACACAGGTGCCCCCATGGAAAGCGGCTCTCTTCATTGGTTGCCCCCACGGAGGAGAGGCCAGGAGTGCCGTCGGGGGACTCCAGAAAAGGAGGATTGGGACCCGCTCCGTGCAAAACCGTTGCACAGAGCAGGTAAGTATATGTTTATTTTATTTTTTTATGACAAACCTTTCCAATCACTTTAAGCTTTTAGAACTACTGTTGCCATGCATGAATTATGTGATTGTGCTGTTTTTGTTTGTACCTATTGGAATGTGTTGGATTTCCACATCATCAATAAAACGGTCACTTTATATTTTCTCATCTTTAAGTTCCAGAAAAGGTCAAGCAGGCCACCTCTGCATCTGAGGAGTCCGATTCCAGTACAAAGTCCTCTTCGTCGTCCTCAGAGTCGTCCTCTTCTGATAGCGAAGAAGAAGCGGAAAAAAACAGGAGGAGAAAGCGCAAGAGGAAAACCAAAGTGAAGCACTCAAAGAAAAGACGCAAAGAGAATCGACAAGAGGTCAAGGAGGACCATCCCCCGAATCAGCACAGGTATGGTGGGGCTCCGGAAATTTCTAGACGGATCGCTTGCCTTCTATAGTGCATTTGGATACCCTATACTACCCTAACCTGACACTATAATACCCTATACTACCCCAACCTGCCACTATACTACCCCAACCTGCCACTATACTACCCCAACCTGCCACTATACTACCCCAACCTGCCACTATACTACCCCAACCTGCCACTATACTACCCCAACCTGCCACTATACTACCCTATACTACCCTAACCTGCCACTATACTACCCCAACCTGCCACTATACTACCCCAACCTGCCACTATACTACCCCAACCTGCCACTATACTACCCTAACCTGCCACTATACTACCCCAACCTGCCACTATACTACCCCAACCTGCCACTATACTACCCCAACCTGCCACTATACTACCCCAACCTGCCACTATACTACCCCAACCTGCCACTATACTACCCCAACCTGCCACTATACTACCCCAACCTGCCACTATACTACCCTATACTACCCTAACCTGCCACTATACTACCCTATACCACTATACTACCCCAACCTGCCACTATACTACCCTAACCTGCCACTATAATACCCTAACCTGCCACTATAATACCCTAACCTGCCACTATAATACCCTAACCTGCCACTATAATACCCTAACCTGCCACTATAATACCCTAACCTGCCACTATACTACCCCAACCTGCCACTATACTACCCCAACCTGCCACTATACTACCCCAACCTGCCACTATACTACCCCAACCTGCCACTATACTACCCTATACTACCCTAACCTGCCACTATACTACCCCAACATGCCACTATAATACCCTAACCTGCCACTATAATACCCCAACCTGCCACTATACTACCCCAACCTGCCACTATACTACCCCAACCTGCCACTATACTACCCCAACCTGCCACTATACTACCCCAACCTGCCACTATACTACCCCAACCTGCCACTATACTACCCCAACCTGCCACTATACTACCCCAACCTGCCACTATACTACCCCAACCTGCCACTATACTACCCTAACCTGCCACTATAATACCCTAACCTGCCGCTATAATACCCTATACTACCCTAACCTGCCACTATAGTACCCTATACAGCACTAGCTTGCCACTATAATACCCAATACTACCCTAACCCGCCACTATAATACCCTATACTACCTAGACCTGCCACTATAATACCCTATACTACCCTAACCCGCCACTATAATACCCTATACTACCTAGACCTGCCACTATAATACCCTATACTACCCAGACCTGCCACTATAATACCCTATACTACCCAGACCTGCCACTATAATACCCTATACTACCCAGATCTGCCACTATAATACCCTATACTACCCAGATCTGCCACTATGATACCCCATACTGCCCTAACCTGCCACTATGATACCCCATACTGCCCTAACCTGCCACTATGATACCCCATACTGCCCTAACCTGCCACTATGATACCCCATACTGCCCTAACCTGCCACTATGATACCCCATACTGCCACTATGATACTCCATACTGCCCTAACCTGCCACTATGATACCCCATACTGCCCTAACCTGCCACTATGATACCCCATACTGCCCTAACCTGCCACTATGATACCCCATACTGCCCTAACCTGCCACTATGATACCCCATACTGCCCTAACCTGCCACTATGATACCCCATACAGCCCTAACCTGCCACTATAATACCCCATACAGCCCTTACCTGCCACTATAATACCCCATACAGCCCTTACCTGCCACTATAATACCTTATATTGCCCAGACCTGCCACTATACTGCCCTAACCATCTTAATGGCACCCCAATCGTGGTGCGATAAATCACGCTGCCGTCGTGGCAAATCGCAACACGGGACACTGTCGCTCAATATAAGGTCCTGCTCCTTTTTGAGCGGCAATCTTGGCACACTGTGATTTTGGGGGGGAGGGGGGTGGGCAAATATAGCATCCCCCTGGGTGCCAAATGCCCTAGGTACGCCCCTGAGCAGAACCATGGTACCATCTGTTACATTGCAATCTCTAATAAGCAGGACTATCGCACCCCATGCAACATTGTACTCTCTTATAGGCAGGACCATTATAACCTCTGTTACTTTGTAATTGCTAATGGGCAGGACCATCACACCGGTGCAATATTGTAATCTTCAATAGGCAGGGTTCTCGTACCTTCTGTTACATTGTAGTATCTAGTGGACATGGCCCCAATACCCTCATGTCGGGGATGGCAGGCCTTGTAATTGTCTCAGTGCAGGTTGTAATATATGTGTATTGATTACGGGGTGCCACACATTACGATGGAGCCGGCGGGTAAAACTATAAACACAGTTGCTCCTCTACATTTCTTGCAGCACTCACTCTGAACAGACTAACGCCGTGGATGATAAAGAGGCCGGAGCAAAGAGGGAAAAACTTGTTGTGCGTCCAGAAGAAATTCCTCCCGTACCTGAAAATCGGTTTCTGCTGAGGAGAGACGCACCCATCGCCAAAGCAGAGCCTCAACCGTAAGCATTGGGCTTTTACCCCTTGGAACAAATCACTTTCTAAGCAAAATCCATGTGTACTGGTCCCTACAGTCAATGGAAACTAGGGTTGTCCCGATACCACTTTTTTAGGACCGAGTACAAGTAGTCGCCAATACCAAATACCGATACTTTTTTTTAAACGTGTCCCCACATATGTCCCCCACATATTGCAGCCATGTCCCCCACATATTGCAGCCATGTCCCCCACATATTGCAGCCATGTCCCCCACATATTGCAGCCATGTCCCCCACATATTGCAGCCATGTCCCCCACATATTGCAGCCATGTCCCCCCCATATACGCAGCCATGGCCCCCCCCCATATACGCAGCCATGGCCCCCCCCCATATACGCAGCCATGGCCCCCCCCCATATACGCAGCCATGGCCCCCCCCCATATACGCAGCCATGGCCCCCCCCCATATACGCAGCCATGGCCCCCCCCCATATACGCAGCTATGTCCCCCCCCATATACGCAGCCATGTCCCCCCCCATATACGCAGCCATGTCCCCCCCCATATACGCATCCATGTCCCCCCCCATATACGCAGCCATGTCCCCCCCCCCCCATATACGCAGCCATGTCCCCCCCCCCCCATATACGCAGCCATGTCCCCCCCCCATATACGCAGCCATGTCCCCCCCCATATACGCAGCCATGCCCCCTACCTGATGATGATGCCGCCGCCGCCGTATATACAAAGCAGCCGCCACGAACATTATAGACGCCTTTCAATAGCTCTTTTCCCTGCCGCGCGCCATGTTAAGGACACTCCCTCTTGCTCGGGATTGGACAGATCCTAGCAAGGGGGAGTGTCTATACACGCGCAGCGGGAAAACAGCTATTCAAAGGTGCCTATAATGTTCACGGCGGCGGCTTTGTATATACGGCGGCGGGGACAGATTTGCTTATACGGCGGCAGCGTTGGCGGCGGGGGGGGGGGGTTTGGGGAGTTTTCTATTTGGGTATCGGGGGTATTTGCGGGAGTACAAGTGGTATCGGTATCGGGACAACCCTAATGGAAACTATAATAATATGATTGGTAATCTTTACTGAAGATCAATATTATTTCCAGCAGCAAAGCCTGACCATCTGGCCACATCTAGAGGAAGCTCTTTGGAGACCAGTGTTGCTGCAAATAACCAGATCTAGGAAGGGATAGCCCGGTAGCCACACACCTCACCAGACCTGAGTGATTAGCAGGTAAAAGCAGCCTCAGCTCAATTCATCCAGACCACACCCCCAACATTTTTCACCCCGCCCCTGGGGCAGTTGAGGTAGCTTTTACCTGCTAAACACTCAAGCTGGATTTGATGTGTGGTTACCGGACTATCCCCTTTCTATGTCTACAGTATGTTTTGGGTCAGGACTTTCCCCAGACTGCACCTTCACTAGTCGGTGGCATCCAACCCATTGGACCTTGGCAGCCTGAGCCCTTAAGACCCCTTTCTTTATCGTACATCACGGGACACAGAGCGCATAGCCATTACACTTGGGTTATATGGGTACCTTCAGGTGTGGACACTGGTGTAATCAATTTCACAGGAAGTTTCCTCCCTATATAACCCCCTCTCACTGGGAGTGCTTCAGTTTTTTCGCCAGTGTCTTAGGTGTTGGTCACGTCTAGCTGTCCCTCTGAGGTCTCGGGACCCAGGATAGCTAGCCGGATCCGTCCGAAGTGCTTCAAAGCCAAGGTGTACGGTACCCGGGCCCTGCTGGAGTGGGGTTTTTGCCTATAATGCCTCTCCTTGGAGGGCTGGATTCTGGGCTCCAGTGCCTTAGTCTCTTCCAAGAACTAAACGCTACTGATGCCAGGATGCTATATAGGTCCAGGGGTGTGGGTTCCTTAACACAGGACCCCGGTCCCTGAAGGTCCAAGACAATACCCACGGAGATGGGGGAAGGCTGGGTCTCTTGCATTTTGCAATACCCTGCAGCGTGGAGCAGGTAAGAGGGAACCTGCGGGACTTGGTTCGACAGTAGGTATCCCCCTGGGGGTTCTGGGTTGGCTAATGGTATGCTTGTGCATCAGCCACTATCTCCACTATGTCTTTTGAGGCAGGATGGGATGTACTAATGTTTACCCAGATAACATGTAGATATATATATGCTTTTAAAGATATGTATTTTGCTACTCCTCCCAGATTTGCCTGTTAGCATGATACTGCAGCCCCACGTGTATAGAGAGGAAGTGCTGACAAAACTCCTGTTTCCTAGGAAGCCTAGGGAGACAGCTTCCTCTATGTGTGCACTACAAAGATTAGTGGCTTACCGGGTGTCTGTGTTACTAGCGCTGGTCCAGGCTTCTCCTCTGCTCTCTGCTTCCTCCATGTTGGTTTCAGCGTGGAGGGGGGCGGGGGTGCGCGCGCGCGTGCGCGCCGCCTTTTACAGCGTCAGCGGGCGTGGGGGGGGCGGGCCAGCAGCGTCAGGTCTCAGATAAAGCAAAAAAGCATTTCCTGGCTGGTCATTCCCTCCTGAGAGCAGTGGAGAGTGAGGACATAGAGCGCGCAGCTGAGCCAGTTCTGGCTAACAGTGACACCCAGTGGTGGTTTGTGGATCTTCAGGTCTGGACTTAAAAGTCCACACTGACCAGAAAAAAAAAAAAATAAAAAAAAAAAGATTTTTTTCTTAAAGGGACTCAGCCTTAGATCTGGCAGTATCTGAGTCGGTGCAACCTTGGACTCCAGCTAACGGGCATTGGTGTGGCAATACTCACAGGACTTTCCTCGGTATTGCCGCCTTCTCAGGCGTATGAAAATTTTGAATTTTTTTTACCATAGCCTGTCCTTATTAATGTTTCACTTCTAGCTACAACTGTTGGGTGTTGGCTGTAGGGGTGTCTCAAGGTTGTGCAATGGCTCCCAAGGGATCAGGACCAGCTAAGGCTGCAAAAGGTGCCAAAAAAGTAAAGGGGTCTCCAACGGGGTCAGAGGATTTGGGCCAGGCTCCAGTGGTCCCACCCTCACCAGATAGACCACCGAACAGCATCGTGCAGGAGCCATTGAGGGTGCTAGGGGCAGAGGCGGCCCCCAATCAACCCATTCCCGTTTATGTTACGGAAGAAATGCTAGAATCCACCCTGGGTGGGCTAGAGAAAAGGTTAACTGCTTTAATTGCCCGCTCTTTGCCGGGTGGCAAACGGGCTAGATCCCCGTCACCTAGAAAGGTGTGTTCGGATGCAGAGGTCCTCTCTTCGGAGGAATTGGACCCACAGGGGGATCAAGCGGACCTGAGTCCTGACGGGTCAGACATTGAAGATTCCACTATAGATGAAATTTTTTCGGCTTCTCAAGCAGAGAGTCTGTGGATCCAGTCTCTGACGGATATGGTTCGCACTGCTTTTAAACTTCCAGTGTCAGAACAATTAGCCCCCGCGGTATCCTCTTTAGGTTCCTTGAAGGCACCATTGAGTGGTGCGTCTTTCCCGGTTCACCCCCTTCTGGAGAGCGTGATTTTTCAGGATTGGGCTCGACCTGATAGGATTTTTATCCCTCCTAAAAGGTTCACCATTCTCTATCCTATGGAAGAAGAATTTGCAAAGAAATGGGCACTCCCTACCGTGGACGCAGCCATTTCCTGCGTAAATAAATCCCTGACCTGTCCGGTGGAAAATGTCCAGGTGTTTAAAGATCCAGTTGACAAAAAATTGGAGACCCTACTGAAGGCTTCTTTTACCACAGTAGGTGCCGTGGTTCAGCCAGCAGTGGCAGCCATTGGCGTTTGTCAGGCTTTAAAGGATCAGACTAAACAGATATTAAGGGACATACCGGCTCAGCAAGCTCGTGAATTGGCTGACCTCCCAAGAGCTCTCTGCTTTGCAGTAGATGCTATTAAGGACTCCGTTCAACAGGCGTCCCGTTTATCTCTGCTGTTGGTTCATATGCGTCGCCTTTTGTGGCTAAAAAACTGGTCAGCAGAGGCACCCTGCAAAAAGCTTTTAGCAGGATTTCCCTTTCATGGGGGGAGACTATTCGGTGAAGACCTAGATAAATATATCCAGACCATATCAAGTGGTAAAAGTTCTTTCTTGCCTGTCAAGAAAAGATCTTGTGGGCCCGCATTTAAGCGACAGGCCTTCGCAGGCTCGGCCCCTTCAACTTCCCGTCAGTATCGACGGCCTCCCGGGCGTTCAGCATTTAATAGCCGCCCACAAGGACAAGCCACGACAGGCAAGAGGCCATGGTCTCGCAAGCCGGTTAAACCAGTCCTCAAGTCAGATTCATGAAGGGGCGCCCCCACTCTCTTGGGTGGGGGGAAGGCTTCGGTTTTTCTTCGAAGTGTGGAAGGCCAGAATTCCCGACTCTTGGGTAAGATCCGTGGTAACCACGGGCTACAAGCTAGAGTTTCGGGAAGTCCCCCCTCCTCATTTTCAGGGGTCAAGTCTTCCAAGCGACCCATTAAAGAGGGCCTCTCTTGTAAAAGCATTGGATCGTCTCTTGCTCCAAGGGGTAATTGTAGAAGTACCAACCCAGGAATGGGGTCTGGGTTTCTACTCCAACCTTTTCATAATACCAAAGCCCAATGGCGACGTCAGGCCTATCTTGGACCTCAAACGCCTAAATCGCTTTCTAAACATTCAGACCTTACGTATGGAGTCCATACGTTCGGTGGCAGCCAGCCTACATCAAGACGACTTGCTAGCATCTATAGACATAAAAGATGCGTATCTGCACGTGCCGATCTACCCGGCACATCACAGGTTTCTTCGTTTTATGATAGATCACCGCCATTACCAGTTCGTAGCCCTCCCTTTCAGGTTGGCAACAGCTCCGCGGGTATTCACAAAGGTGTTAGCCCCGGTGCTAGCCGTCCTAAGGACAGAAGGCATTTTAGTCTGGGCATACTTGGACGATCTTCTGGTTATCGACAGCTCAGCTTCCAACCTCAATCAGGCAGTAGGTCGCACAGTTCAGCATCTAGAGGAATTCGGGTGGATTGTAAACCTAGAAAAATCGGTATTGAAACCCACAAAGCAGTTGGAATATCTAGGCCTTCGGCTAGATACAGACTGCCAGAGGATAATTTTACCTCAAGCAAAGATCAGATCAATAGCTCAAGCAGTTCAAGTGATCTTAGGCGAATAGTCGGCCTCTTCTTGCCTATGTATGCGACTGCTGGGGAAGATGGTGGCCGCCTTCGAGGCTGTGCTCTACGCCCAGATCCATACCAGATATCTTCAGGCAGCCATTCTCTCTGCTTGGAACAAGTCCATTCAGGCGTTAGATCGTCCGTTAGTGCTCTCCCCGAAGGTCCGGCGCAGCCTGTCTTGGTGGCTGGTCTCTCAAAATTTATGAAAAGGGAAATCCTTTTGCCCCATCACGTGGAAGATAGTATCCACGGATGCCAGCCTGTCATGTTGGGGGCAGTTCTAGAAGAACAGACCCAGCAAGGGCAGTGGTCGGAGGCAGAAAAACTGCTTCCCATCAATATCTTGGAGATCAGAGCTGCTCGGCTGGCCCTGATCGCCTGGACTCTCCCCCTTCAGGGTCTGCCAGTAAGGATACAGTCCGACAACGCCACTGCGGTGGCATACATAAACCACCAGGGGGGCACGAAGAGCCCAGCAGCCCAAAGAGAAGTAAACCTGATTTTCTCATGGGCCGAAGCCCATGTACCCTGCATCTCGGCGGTGTTCATCCCAGGGATAGACAATTCTCAAGCAGATTTTTTGAGTCGTCAACAGTTGCTCCCGGGGGAATGGTCTCTTCACCCCCAGGTATTCCAAGAGATTTGCCAAAGATTCGGAGTCCCAGAGGTGGACATTATGGCAACGAGATCCAACAAAAAGTTGGCGATTCAGTTCGCATGTGCCGCGCTATACAAGTTTCATTCATTCATTCATTCATTCATATCCCGAGCCAGGGATCCCTCGGCCTACGGGACCGATGCCTTGGTTTGTCCTTGGCACCAGTTTTCTCTTCTGTATGCGTTCCCTCCACTGCAGATGATTCCCCGCCTTCTACGGAGGATCCCGGTGGAGCGCAGGCCTGTGATCCTGGTGGCCCCAGCCTGGCCCAGGAGGGCTTGGTACGCACTCATCGTGAAGATGTCAGTCGGGGCGCCGTGGCCGCTCCCCCTGCGCCCAGATCTGCTGTCTCAGGGCCCAATCTGCCATCCTGCTTCACAGCAGCTAAATTTGACGGCTTGGCGGCTGAATCCCTAATTCTTAAGGGCAGAGGCCTCTCAGATCAGGTCATATCCATGTTGATTCAGGCTAGGAAACCGGTCTCCAGAAATATTTATTACAGAGTCTGGAGAACCTATGTGGAGTGGTGCGAGTCTCAAAAATGGCATCCTCGAAAGTTTTTTATTGACAGGATCTTGCGATTCCTCCAGGTTGGCGTTGACAAAGGGTTGGCTCTTAGTACTCTAAAGGGGCAGGTGTCGGCTTTATCAATATGGTTTCAAAGACCCTTGGCCACCCATTCGCTTATGAAAACCTTCTTGCAGGGGGTCTTGCATGTGAATCCCCCTATTAGAGCTCCCCTCTGCCCCTGGAATTTAAATCTGGTCTTGTCAGCTTTACAAAGGCAGCCGTTTGAACCTCTGACAGAAATCCCTCTGGTGCTACTAACCCGAAAGTTGGTTTTCTTGGTGGCTATGGCTTCAGCCAGAAGGGTTTCCGAGCTGGCAGCCTTGTCATGCAGGGAGCCATACCTTATTCTGCATAAGGACAGAGTGGTTCTGCGGCCTCAACCTTCTTTCCTTCCTAAGGTCATATCCAGTTTTCACTTGAATCAGGACCTAGTCCTACCATCCTTCTTTCCTACTCCCCAGTCCAGAGAGGAAAGACGGCTTCATACTTTGGACGTGGTTTGAGCCATGAGGGTTTATCTCAAGGCTACAGAGAAGATTCGGAAAACAGATGTGCTTTTTGTTCTTCCGGATGGCCCCAAGAAGGGTCAGCCGGCTGCCAAGTCTTCCTTGGCTAGGTGGATTAAGCAGCTGATTTTTCAGGCCTATGGTCTGAAGCGCGTTCCACCTCCCCTAAAGCCCATTCTACGAGGGCCATGAGTGCCTCCTGGGCGGCACACCATCAGGTCTCTATGGCACAGGTTTGCAAGGCGGCAACCTGGTCTTCCGTACATACGTTTACTAAATTTTATAAGTTGGACGTTGCAAAGAGTACGGACGCAGCTTTTGGGCAGGCGGTCCTACGGGCAGCAGTATAGAATCCTCTGGCCCGGTTCACGCCCCCTTGTGTTTCTGTTGATGGAGCCATGTTTTCTCCTGACAATGTTTTTATTTGGCTATTCTTGGCCTTACGGTCTCCCTCCCTTCATAGAGCATTGCTTTAGGACATCCCAAGTGTAATGGCTATGCGCTCTGTGTCCCGTGATGTACGATAAAGAAAAAAGGATTTTTAATAAACAGCTTACCTGTAAAATCCTTTTCTTGAAGTACATCACGGGACACAGAGCTCCCACCCCTCTTTTGGGGAACATTGTGTAACCTCGGGAGAATTGCTTGCTACAAAACTGAAGCACTCCCAGTGGGAGGGGGTTATATAGGGAGGAAACTTCCTGTGAAGTTGATTACACCAGTGTCCACACCTGAAGGTACCCATATAACCCAAGTGTAATGGCTATGCGCTCTGTGTCCCGTGATGTACTCCAAGAAAAGGATTTTACAGGTAAGCTGTTTATTAAAAATCCTTTTTTTACATTGAAGCATTTTTACAGCGTTTTAGCGTTAAAAATAGCGCTCTTAAAACGCTCTCCATGCATCTCAATGGACCCTTTCACACTGAGTCCTGCAAGCAGCATCTTTGGAGCAGCTTTTGAGCGCTGAAAAAAACGCTACAAAAACGCCCCTCTCCATTGAAATGAATTGAAAAGCGCTGTAAAAAAGCCTTACCCTTTCACACCGAGGCACTGCAAAAAACGCCCTAAAACTTTAGGGTCTTATCGGTGCTTTATCAGCACATTGGGATTGCAGATGAGGCTTTGCTCTAATAACGCTCTAAAAATGCCCCAGTGTGAAAGGGGCCTTACTGTTGCTAAACCCAGGACCCTGCTATTCACTATATCTGATTTCCCATATTACACAGAACATGGAAATGCAATTATTTTAGTACATATAAACTGCTAAATACCTTTTTTATATTGTGGAGGGGAAGGATATAAGACCCCTTTCACACTGAAGTGTTTTTACAGTGTTTTAGCGTTAAAAATATCGCTCATAAAACGCTCTCCATGCATTTCAATGGACCCTTTCACACTAAGTCTTGCAAGCAGCATCTTTGGAGCAGCTTTTGAGCGCTGAAAAAAAACGCTCCAAAAACGCCCCTCTCCATTGAAATGAATTGAAAAGCGCTGTAAAAACGCCTTACCCTTTCACACTGAAAAAAAGAGAGGTAAATTGCGCTAATCAATATATGATGCTGTGCATCAAATCAAATAAAGTAAAAGGTGCACGTGAAATGCAAACTAAACATAAATGGAGCTGCGGTTTAAACTGTGTCATATAAACAGGATAGCAATGTGAGAAAAATAAAAATAAACCGCGCTAATGACCAATAAACATAAAATGCATTAAATAATATGTGGACCACACCGATGAATTAATGTGATATATGCAAGGTTGAAAAAACAATCCAAAAAACAAAAACAAACATTATTGAGTGTCCATAAAACACAAAAAGGCCTTTGTAGTCCAAAGTGGGAGGGCTAGCAAGGTTCCATACACAACCAATTGTGAATAATAAATTCTAAACAACAAAAGTCCAGAGGAAATAAAACGTAACATCCACCCTGGTGAAGCCGAATCCCAATATGAGTCAGCAGGATATTGGTTAACACTGATGTGACATGCAGCTGAAGACCTCCACCACACACATATGCAAGTCTGCTTACCAAATGTAAATGGTCCCTGGCTGAGAGGAGACCAAAACAGCATACAGGATCAGCAAACAGCTGGACTCGGTGAGAGAGTGAAACAATTCAGCTTGGGTCATCCGACAGTGGCTCCAATAACAATGGTCACATGAATGTAAAAGGAGACAAGAATGCCTCGATAGTGTAAAATCACTTAAAATTTATTGTACAAAATAATGAAGAAATACACTCACATTTTGCAGTAAAAGAAAGGCACTGCAAAAAACGCCCTAAAACTTTAGGGTCTTATCGGTGCTTTACCAGCACATTGGGATTGCATATAAGGCTTTGCTCGAATAATGCTGTAATAGCGCTAGAATAATGCTGTAATAGCGCTCGAATAATGATGTAATAACGCTGTAATGATTCCTCGAATAACGCCTCGAATAACGCTGTAATAACGCCTCGAATAACGCTGTAATAATGCCTCTAATAACGCTGTAATGATTCCTCGAATAACGCCTCGAATAACGCTGTAATAACGCTGTAATAACGCCTCGAATAACGCTGTAATAACGCCTCGAATAACGCTGTAATAACGCCTGGAATAATGCTGTAATAACGCCTCGAATAATGCTGTAATAACGCCTCGAATAATGCTGTAATAACGCCTCGAATAATGCTGTAATAACGCCTCGAATAATGCTGTAATAACGCCTCGAATAATGCTGTAATAACGCCTCGAATAACGCTGTAATAACGCCTCGAATAACGCTGTAATAACTCTGTATTAACGCCTCGAATAACGCTGTAATAACGCCTCGAATAATGCCTCGAATAACGCTGTAATAACGTCTCAAATAATTCTGTAAAAACGCCTCGAATAACGCTGTAAAAACGCCTCGAATAACGCCTCAAATAACGCCTCGAATAACGCTGTAATAACGCCTCGAATAACGCTGTAATGATTCCACGAATAACGCCTCGAATAACGCCTCGAATAACGCCTCGAATAACGCCTCGAATAACGCCACGAATAACGCTGTAATAACGCCTGGAATAACGCTGTAATAACGCCTGGAATAACGCTGTAATAACGCCTGGAATAACGCTGTAATAACGCCTGGAATAACGCTGTAATAACGCCTGGAATAACGCTGTTATAACGCCTCGAATAACGCTGTAATAACGCCTCGAATAACGCTGTAATAACCCCTCGAATAACGCTGTAATAACGCCTCGAATAACGCTGTAATAACGCCTCGAATAACGCTGTAATAACGCCTCGAATAACGCTGTAATAACCCCTCGAATAACGCTGTAATAACCCCTCGAATAACGCTGTAATAACGCCTCGAATAACGCTGTAATAACGCCTCGAATAACGCTGTAATAACGCCTCGAATAACGCTGTAATAACGCCTCGAATAACGCTGTAATAACGCCTCGAATAACGCTGTAATAACGCCTCGAATAACGCTGTAATAACGCTGTAATGATTCCTGGAATAACGCTGTAATAACCCCTCGAATAACGCTGTAATAACGCCTCGAATAACGCTGTAATAACGCCTCGAATAACGCTGTAATAACGCTGTAATGATTCCTGGAATAACGCTGTAATGATTCCTGGAATAACGCTGTAATAACCCCTCGAATAACGCCCCAGTGTGAAAAGGGCCTAACCAAGAAATATGGACTATAATGTAAAATCCTTTGCGCTAAAACAATCAATAGTGAAACTAATAAATATTGCTAAGATTGCAGAAAAAACTAATAGTGTTTATAAATACACAAGTGTAGCATAGAATAAAAAAGTGAATTTGCGCAAAAAAACACACATCAATCAATATAAAACATATATGTGATAAATATTGAAATATGCAATAAGTGAGAGAATAAATTAAATATAAAAGTCCATATGTGTCAGAAGTCCATAAAGTACGTTTAAGCATCTTGGTGCACTGCATGTTTTGCACTTTATGGACTTCTGATTTATTCTCTCACTTATTGCATATTTCAATATTTATCACATATATGTTTTATAATGATTGATGTTTTTTTTTTTTGCGCAAATTCACTTTTTTATTCCAAGAAATATGGACTGCTCAGTAGATACTTTATATCTTTTATCAGAAATGTGATGATTCAGACCAACAATTTTCTGTTCTTTTTCCACTTCTAGGAAGCCGTCTCCTGCGCTGCCTGACAACAACTCCGTCACCAAATCAGGAAGGAAAATCAAAGGCCGAGGCACCATAGTACGTGTCGTGTGTTTTCTGCATGCGATTCCATTCTAGAAGGCATATTATATACAAGACCAGAATACTTCCATTTACACTTAGTGATTGTGAAGGAAAGAATTTTATTTAAGGAAAATAACACGCATGTTATACTGATCTGTGTAATGTTTTTGCACAGAGCCACCCAGATCCTCCTCTTTTCAGATCCCCTCCTGGCACTCCGGGCCCCTCCCGCTTACCAAGTGCCCCCCTAACAAGCCACTTGCTGTGGGGGCACTCATGCGTGCCCGCTCCCGAGCCGGCTCTCTTTGTCAATGAGAGACAGAGCGCGTGGCTTAACACCCCCCCCCCCCCGCTCCCGCCTCACTGGTGGCTCCCGCTGCTGCATCTCAGCTGATCAGGAGAGAGAGCCCTGGGAGACCCTCGGGCCTTGTGCACATCGAGGCTTAGGCAAGGGGGGCTGAGGGGAGAAGCTGCACAGTCAAGGTTTTTTACCTAAATGGATAAAGGTAAAGAACCTTCAGCCTTTACAGCCACTAGCTGCTGCCTGTTCACAGACACACAGGCACACCTCCAGCTCTGCAGCTCTCATTGACCCTCGTATGACTCATCCCCTAGATATCAATAAATCAATGCTTCTGTTTATCATGCAATCTGAATGTCTGATCTAGAATGAAATGTACAGGTCACACTCTGAGTTTTACAATCTCTCCATACATGATCATTATTATAGAAGTTCTCAAGGTGTTTTTTTTTAAATAATCTACTTCCAGCGATACCACACACCCCCAAGGTCTAGATCTCGGTCAGAATCGGATGATGATGGCGAAAGCAGCGAGACGCCTCCGCACTGGAAGGAGGAAATGCAGAGACTAAAGACATATAAACCACCCCCCTCAGGAGAAAAATGGAGCAAGGGAGACAAGTAAGAGCCATGGGTACCACAGTCATGAATATTTTAGGAGAACCTGTCATTCGTTTTAAAAGCATAAGTCCTGCCATGGAACAAGGTGCATGTTGTTAGTTTTATTAATACAACTCTGTGCCCTCCTCTGGGGGGGTAATTCTCCTCTGTGCTTCATCGCTTTGTCTGCATTCACTAGAGAGATTTTTTTTTTTTTGGGAGGGCCTATCGACACTGTCCAGGCAGAAGGTTAGGGGTCCTACAGACTCAAATGACAGAGGGGAATGAAAACTCCTCTTTTAACCAGACACTGATAGAAGTCACAAGACTGCTATAGACTGCTGATGAAAAAAGGTATTTAGCTGTTTATATTTACTAAAATATTTCCATTTCCATGTTCTGTGTATGGTAGAGGACCAGATATAGTGAATGCAGGGTCCTTGGGGCGACCAGATATAGTGAATGCAGGCTCCTGAGGAGACCAGATATAGTGAATGCAGGCTCCTGAGGAGACCAGATATAGTGAATGCAGGCTCCTGGGGAGACCAGATATAGTGAATGCAGGCTCCTGGGGAGACCAGATATAGTGAATGCAGGCTCCTGGGGAGACCAGATATAGTGAATGCAGGCTCCTGGGGAGACCAGATATAGTGAATGCAGGCTCCTGGGGAGACCAGATATAGTGAATGCAGGCTCCTGGGGAGACCAGATATAGTGAATGCAGGCTCCTGGGGAGATCAGATATAGTGAATGCAGAGTCCTGGGGTGATCAGATATAGTGAATGCAGGCTCCTGGGGAGACCAGATATAGTGAATGCAGACTCCTGGGGAGACCAGATATAGTGAATGCAGGCTTCTTGGGGAGACCAGATATAGTGAATGCAGGCTTCTTGGGAAGACCAGATATAGTGAATGCAGGCTTCTTGGGAAGACCAGATATCCTGGAAGGAGCACATATAATGAATGCAGGCAGATATCCTGGGGAGACCAGATATCCTGGGGAGACCAGATCTAGTGAATGCAGGCTCCTGGGGCGACCAGATCTAGTGAATGCAGGCTCCTGGGGAGACCAGATCTAGTGAATGCAGGCTCCTGGGGCGACCAGATCTAGTGAATGCAGGCTCCTGGGGCGACCAGATCTAGTGAATGCAGGCTCCTGGGGCGACCAGATCTAGTGAATGCAGGCTCCTGGGGAGACCAGATCTAGTGAATGCAGGCTCCTGGGGAGACCAGATATAGTGAATGCAGGCTCCCAGGGAGACCAGATCTAGTGAATGCGGGCTCCTGGGAGACCAGATCTAGTGAATGCGGGCTCATGGGGCGACCAGATCTAGCGAATGCGGGCTCATGGGGCGACCAGATCTAGCGAATGCGGGCTCCTGGGGCGACCAGATCTAGTGAATGCAGGCTCCTGGGGAGACCAGATCTAGTGAATGCGGGCTCCTGGGGAGACCAGATCTAGTGAATGCAGGCTCCTGGGGAGACCAGATCTAGTGAATGCAGGCTCCTGGGGAGACCAGATCTAGTGAATGCAGGCTCCTGGGGAGACCAGATCTAGTGAATGCAGGCTCCTGGGTTTAGTAATGCTTTATAAATAGCAATGTTTTGACATGCTGGATTACTGTTGTGCCTTCTGCACCCTAATCTGCCTGCTTCTTGATAACAACTCACTGGACTGGCGTGGACTGGTAACGCTTCCAAAATAAAGTGATATCTTTACTGGAAAAACAAAGTACAGCATCTACCTGCCCCATTTTTGGATTTCAGTGGCATTTTGAATATAATTTGCTACAGTATGTTAATGTATTTGTGTTATGTCTTCAAACTAAGACATGGTATGACTTTTCTCTCCGTAGGCTCAACGATCGTCTGTCGAGCCGCTGGGAGGAGGGAAGCTTGTCTCCAAGATCAAGGTCCAGTTCTTGGTCACATGATGGTTATCGTTCCGATGCCAGCAAGGAGCGCGTTTCCCGCTCTAAAACGCGTAAGAAAGATAAAAAGCTTAAACATAAAAAGAAAGCCAAAAAGACAAAGCATACAAAGAAACGTAAGCCACCAAAGAAAGATCAGCCACCGGCATCAAACAAAGAAGAGACTTTGAGCAAACAGAGGAAATCTTCTCAGGAACGAACTCGAAGATCTTCTTCAAGGTCTTCTAGAGACTCTTCAAAAAAGGGCTGGTCTCGGTCAGACAAAGATCAGAAGTCTTCAAGTCATTCCAGCAAGAACACAAATTCAAGATCCAGATCAAGGTCTTATTCCAGGGGAAGCAAAAGGTCCAGAAAAAGCTCAAAATCCTCGTCTCGGTCACAAAGTCCTTCAAGAAGCAGGTCTAGGAGTAAGTCGAGGTCCAGAAACCGAAATGCTTCTGGAGCCCACTCGAGTGCTCACTCGCATCAATCATCGAAACAGCGAAGATCTTCTTCTCCGCCCTCCCAAACAAAAGATGTGCCTGTGTCGAGAAGTAACCCAAATGAGGCGGCAAAACCCGTGGTGCAGCAACCGACTAAGTCAGCTGATGATTCTCTTTTGACCTATGGAACAAGGGAGAATGTGATTTCCTTGAGTGACAGCCCCCCACCTTCTAGGTGGAAACCCGGACAAAAGCCTTGGAAGCCGTCATACGAGCGAATACCGGAAGTCAAAGCCAAATCCACGAATGCGCTTTCTGCACCACCCAAACGTGGTAGTAACAGTAATGCCAAAAATCATTCCCTTCGCAAGCATGCAAGCTCAGACAGCGAGCGCAGTGATTATTCTAGAAGACGTTCTCGCCGCAAGACTAAACGTGACTCTTCGAGGAGCAGATCCTACAGTAGGTCATATTCTAGATCCAGGAGCCGAAGTAGCTCATCTTCTCGAGCGGATGGAAGGGCATCGTCTTCGTATGACAGCTCGTCGTCTAGTGAGTCCAACGATGACACAGTTCCTACAGACACATCCTCGGCAAAGAGAAGAAGCAAATCAAAAGAGGAAAGCCCCAAGCTTCATTCTAAAGGCAAACCTATTTCTCGAAAAAGCACCAGAAGCTTCTCCAATTCCCACTCTTCCTCTGAAAGTGGAGGAGAGGAATTTACTAAATCATTACTGCAGACCACCAAGGCTTTGCTCGAAAACCGTAACTCCTGTAGCCCACAACAAGCAGAAGATAATGGAAGTGAACCGAAGCCAGATTCCAAATGTGACAAAGATGACACACAAGCCATAATTACTGACACAGACAAAGTTCTAAAAAGTGAGACGTTAACGGAAACTGTTGAGCAAGTCAAGAAAGAGGAGAAAAGTAGTCCCAATTCTCAAAATGCAAACTTGGAGGACTCCGTAATGTCTTCTGGAAAAGAGGAAGGCGAAGCTAGTTCGGAATCCGACTCCGAATTGATTGAAGACTCCAAGACGCCACCTTCTGAGACTCAATCGACCCGCGCTTCTGAAAGCATTTCTGAAAAACTTACCAAATCTCCTTTATCTGATAGTTCAGCTCAGGAGACCAGTAAAAGCAAGTCAAAAAAACGCAAGCGCCGTTCCAGTAAGAAGAAAAGCCATTCGAAGAAGGCCAAGGAAAAATCTAGAAAGAAGAAAGAGAAGAAGCAGAAAACACAAAAGAAAAAGGAAACCTTCCGCTGGCAACCCCCGCTTGAGTTTGGAGAAGATGATGAGGAAATGGCAGAAGGAGATTCCGATGTACATCTAAGCAAACCAAAAGACCTACTTCTGAAGGACAAGTCTAATGTAGAGTCTAAAGTCACCCCCAACGGGTCTCTGCTGATTGATAAAATGAATACAGAGCCCGCTAAAAAAGCTTTGCCGCTAACATCCGACTTAAAAAAGGATGAAAAGGAACGTGACATTTTATCAAACTTGACAAAATCTCCGCTTACCTTGGCAAATGTTCCTCAGAAATCAGAAGACCTAAAAACCTTTACTTCTCACCGGTCCTTACCCCAGATCAAACTTGAAACAAACTCTTCCAGCAGCACGTCTGCACCTCGTACAGGTGGCACCTCGGACCCGGTGCCCCAGTTGTCGACAACTGTTTCTGAAATCCTGCCAGTCAAGGAAGAGAAAAGTCAAAGTATCAACCCACCTGCTGCAGTCACTCCAGCCGGTCCAGAAAAGGTGGAGCCTGTTGGTACCGAGGCCGCAGCCGTAGACAATAAGTGGAAACCCGTCCAAGGGCCTACTTTGGGACAACCAGTCAAGCTCACGACTACACCAGTTGTTGCAGCATCAGAGCCAGAAAAGAAACCTCCAGGTTTACGAATTGAGATCAAAAGCAAAAATAAAGTGAAGCCGGGGTCGCTTTTTGATGAAGTCAGGAAAACCGCCCGGTTAAACCAAAGGCCCAGAAACCAGGAAAGTTCCAGCGAAGAAAGGTCTTCAAGTCATGAGGCAAAAAGTCGCTCCGGTAGCAAGAACAGATCCCGAAGCAAATCCCGATCGAGTCGCAGGTCTGGGTCTGGGTCTTCTAGCAGGTCCAGAAGCCGGTCTCGTAGTTACAGTTCTTCATCAAGGTAAGAACTAGTTCATTTTGTGCAATCGCTTTTACAGAGCGGCAGATTAAAGGGTTACTAAAGGTTTAAATAAAATTAAATAACAAACATGTCATAACTCCGCTGTGCAGCTCGTTTTGCACATGGTGGCCCAGAACCTTGTCTTCTGGGGTCCCTCGTCGGCTGTCTCGGCTCCTCCCAGCATCAGCTAAACCCCCCTGGGAAGCGCTTTCCCAAGAGGGTTACCTTGCGGGCGCGCTCCCGGGTTCTGTATTCATAGCCGCCAACTACAGGACTCAGCCGCGCCCCCCTGCACTCTTGTCATTGGAGTTGATTGACAGCAGCGCAAGCCAATGGCTGCGCTGCTATCAGTCTATCCAATGAAGAGCTGAGAAGCCAGCGCGTTCACGACACGGGACTTTCGAGGGCTCAGGTAAGTAAAGGGGGGGGGGGGGGAGTGGAGGTGGGCCTGTAAGCATCGGATGCTTTTTAACTTAATGCATTAAGGTGAAAAAACAGGAAGCTTTGCAACCCCTTTAATTTGGTCTTGGCCACTACATAACTGAAGAGCCTGGTTTTGTCATCCAAGCGTGATTATTAGAGCCCAACTCCAGTCCAAATTTTTTTTGGGGGGGAAGTAGGGAGGGGTTAAAACCCCCTGTCAGATTATTTCTGTTGTTTCTCCATTGATTTCACCTGAAAACCTGTGACAGTTAGTGTGACAGGCAGTTAGTGTTAGTTCCAGGGTAGCCCCCCCCCCCAATAAAGGTTTAACCCCTTGATCACCGCCCTAGTTAACCCTTTCACTCCCTATTGCCAGTGTCACTAAGCGATCGGTTTTCTGATCGCTGCATTAGTGTCACTGTTGCCGCTAGGTAGCTAATTTTTGTTTTTTAAATTGCGATTTTTTTTTTTTTTTTTTTTTTTTTTTTTTTACTAAAGATATGTGGCTGAATACATTTTGGCCTAAATGTTTGACTAAAATTTAGTTTATTTGATTTTTCTTATAACAAAAAGTAGAAAATATAATTTTTTTTCAAAATATTTGGTCTTTTTCCGTTTATATCGCAAAAAATAAAAACCGCGATCAAATCCCATCAAAAGAAAGCTCTATTTGTGGGGAGAAAAGGACGCAAATTTTGTTTGGGAGCCACATCGCACGACCGCGCAATTGTCTGTTAAAGCGTCGCAGTGCCGAATCGCGAAAAACACCTTTGGGCATTTAGCAGCATATTGGTCCGGGTCTTAAGTGGTTAAGGTTTCAAAGCTAACATTTGGAACTCGAACCTTCAGCTCCCTCCACATATTTTCTATGGGATTAAGGTCTGGCGTCTGGCTAAGCCACTCCTGGACCTTAAAGTGCTTCTTCTTGAGCCACTCCTTTGATACCTTGGCCGTGTGTTTTGGGTCATTGTCATGCTGGAATACCAACTCATGACCCATTTTCAATGCTCTGGCTGAGGGAAGGAGGTTCTCACCCAGGATTTGATGGTAAGCAAAATGTTTCCCCCTCCATGGGCAGCATTCCTCCTTCTGCAAAAATGGCGAGTTGATGCCAAAGAGCTTGATTTTGGTCTAATCTGACCACAACACTTTCACCCAGTTCTCCTCTGAATACAGTGCAGCTTCATCAGTGGGGGGAAAAATTACTTATTTGCAAATTTTTTTATAAAGAAACTAAGCAAAAAAAAAACCCCAGTGGTGATTAAAGGGGTTGTAAAGGTACAATTTTGTTTTCTTTTAAATATCTTCCTTTACCTTAGTGCAGTCCTCCTTCACTTACCTCATCCTTCCATTTTGCTTTTTTTTTTGCCTTATTTCTTCTGCGAAATCCTCACTTCCTGTTCTTCTGTCTGTCTAACTCCACACAGTAATGCAAGGCTTTCTCCCTGGTGTGGAGTGTCGTGCTCGCCCCCTTCCTTGGACTACGGGAGAGTCACAACGCTCTCTACGTTGCAGGTAGCCAAAGGAGCTGTGTGTTAGTGGGCGTCCTGACTCTCCTGTAGTCCAGCATTCCTCCTTCTCCAAACATGGCGAGTTGATGCCAAAGAACTCGATTTTGGTCTTATCTGACCACAACACTTTATCCCAGTTCTCCTCTAAATGCAGTACAGCCTCATCAGTGCACATCACAATTATTTAATTTATTTTATAATTTTTTAGGGCTGCAACTAACGTTTTTTTTCATAATCGATTAGTTGGCCGATTATTGTTTCGATTAATCGACTAATCGGATAATCTTAAAGTGTGGTGTACAATTTAGTTAATATGTGGTTAGTTAACCACTTAAGGACCCCCGCACGCACATATACGGCCACAGAATGGCACGTACAGGCACAAGGGCGTAAATTTACGTCCCCGCCTGAGTGCGGTTCGGGGGTCCCATCGGGACCCCCTCCGCGGCGTGCGGGGGTCCCCCTACCTCTGGGAGCGATCCGGGATCTGCGGGCGGATGTCCGTGATATCCGCCCCCCCCCGCGATCGCTCCCAGCCAATGGGAGCGCGCTCCCAGCCTGTCACTTCCTCCTCCTGTGTTTACACAGGAAGGAGGAAATGATGTATTCTCTCATCGCAGCGCTGTTTCCCAGCGCTGCTGATGAGAGAAGACATCACAAGTAAGTGTGCACCAACACAACACTGACACACACTCACATAGGCATATTAACCCCTTGTGATCGCCCCCCCCCCCACCCCCCTGTCACAGTGTCACTGAATGCAGTGATCTAATCACTGCATTTAGTGTCAGTGTGACAGGCAGTGTAAAAAACAGTTAGTGTTAGGTTCCGGATAGCCCCCCCACCCCCCCTAATAAAGTTTTAACCCCCTGATCACCGCCCTAGTTAACCCTTTCACTCCCTATTGCCAGCGTCACTAAGCGATCATTTTTCTGATCGCTGTATTAGTGCCGCTGTTCCCGCTAGGTAGCTATTTTTTTTTTTATTGCGATTTTTTTTTTTTACTAAAGACATGTGGCTAAATACATTTTGGCCTAAATGTTTGACTAAAATTTAGTTTATTTGATTTTTTTTTTTAACAAAAAGTAAAAAAATAGTGTTTTTTTTTCAAAAATGTCGCTCTATTTTTGTATATAGCGCAAAAAATAAAAATCGCAGAGGTGATCAAATACCACCAAAAGAAAGCTCTATTTGTGGGAAGAAAAGAACGCACATTTTGTTTGGGAGCCACGTCGCACGACCGCGCAATTGTCTGTTAAAGCGACGCAGTGCCGAATCGCAAAAACACCTTGGGTCATTTACCAGCGTATTGGTCCGGGTCTTAAGTGGTTAATATGCCTTCTATTACCTCCAATTTCTCTGGGTTCAGATGCTGATCTTCCCTGCAGTCTTTAAAGTGATTATTATTTATTTTTTTTAAAACAAACTTGTCATATTACCTGCTTTGTGTAATGGTCTATTTGTGGGGAAAAAGCTCAGCACGTGCTTTTATGTGGATTTATGTGTTGTTGATCTCGCCAGAGATCCAATCATTTTGGTAAGCAGTTAGAACATAAGTGGTGGAGGATTCTCCTATCAATTTGGTTGATGCACACGATATATTTGGAGCTGTTCAACACCCATTCGGATTTCTCTTGTCATCTCTGTCACATCCTTATTTGAACTTTTGTGATTTATCTATTTCACACAAACTTTTTTTGATCATTTTCATATAAATGTCAAGTTATTGAATTTTGCACTGGTGTTTTTGTGCACTACATGTGTACAGCATATTGGGGTCAATTCACAAAGAGAAACGTTATTGGTTTTCTTCAGGTGTTAAATTAGCACTCCTTATTTAACGCTAGCAAACATGGTATTCACGAAAGCTATAATCGTTATTTAACATAGTCGTTATGGTTTTCAACTGACTCTTTATCCAATCGTTATGCTAACTACTCAGACGTTATTATTAAGATTTGGGACGTTAAAATAACTCTTAAGATCGTTAAATAATGCTGGAGAGATGCATTCTGGGAGCAGAAGGGGAGGAGAACAGCTGCATGTGGAAAAGAGCAGATACAGAGAGAAAGAGAGACACACAAGCAAGACACACGTGGAGATTGAGCATGTGATGTGCAAAACTTCTAGTGTGTGTGTTTTTCTAAAGCCATGTGTATTTCCTCATACAGAGAATAAATCATGGGAGATGATAATCGGAATTTAGCTATCACCTGAGTTTCAGAAAAGTCATCCAAAATAGTATGTGAACGGAATACACGTTTATAAATCTGAACAACATTCTAACATGTTCTTCTTTGCTTCTGGATAATTTTAAGTTCAAATAGAGCATGGTTCTATCTTGCCCAACACTACTAAAAACTTCACTACACTACAAAAATCGCCAAAAGCTTCCTCTAACAACAAAATATCGCCTGGGAAATGTCATAACGCCACCCTGAGGGAGGTGTTAATTTAACGATTGCTTAACGATTGATAACTGTCAAAAAAATCTTTGTGAATTGCACTTCTGTACATATTTACATTTACTCTTTAAAATAACGATTTGACTCTTTAAAATAACGATTTGACTCTTTAAAATAACGATTTGACTCTTTAAAATAACGATTTGACTCTTTAAAATAACGATTTGACTCTTTAAAATAACGATTTGACTCTTTAAAATAACGATTTGACTCTTTAAAATAACGATTTGACTCTTTAAAATAACGATTTGACTCTTTAATAAGGATCCACACCTTAAAATATCAGTTCTGTGTAGTGAAACGTTATTTGATGATTTTTCAAAGCGTTAAATCGTTTAGTGAATTGAACTAGCTTCAATAACGTGCAAAATCGTTAAAATAACACTCGCAATCTGAAAATAAAGCTTTGTGAATTGACCCCATTATTGTCTTATTTATGTTGTTCTTTGTTTGCAATAATTTAAAGCATAGCAGCGCAGCTTCCTACTTTTCTATTGCTACTTGTGTTTATATCTGACATATTAGCTGCAGCAGCATTATATTCATTTATTTATTTTCACGATATTATTCACCGTTCACGGATCACTAGACCTGCGCAGTATTTTTTCCAACCATATAGGAAGGGAATAAAAGTGCCCGGTAAGCAAGAGATTAATGACCATTGTATTTTAGTATATTGCTGTTATATATTGTAATGTATCAGTAATGAGTCAACATCGTAAAACACGGCATCGCAGCACACAGCTTATATAGTCAATCTGTTGAGTTGGACTTGTAAAATTTCGTAGTCTCCGCGTCTAACTTATTGTGTTCTTTCGCAGGTCACGAAGCTATTCAAGGAGTCGGAGCAGAAGACGGTACAGTCGCTACCGTTCCAGGAGCCGTTCCAGGACTCGCAGCAGAAGTCACAGGTATGGTGTTTGCTTCGTATTTTTAGTAGGGCTGGGGAAAAAATCGATTTGAATCTTGAATCGAGTTGGGAGGTCAAATCAATTATTTTTTTTCTATGGGACCGGCGCTCCGCGGACTAGGCCGAAGCCGAGGCCTCGCCTAAAAAATCCTGCTCACTGCGATCCAAGGAAAAAGGCAGCGAGGTCGGACTCCGCAGCCTTTTCCCAGGATCGCAGCGAGCTACTGGCAGGATTTTTTAGGCGAGGCCACGGCTTCGGCCTAGTCCGCGGCCTTTTCCCAGGATCGCAGCGAGCTGCTGGCAGGATTTTTTAGTCGAGGCCACGGCTTCGGCATAGTCCGCGGCCTCTTCCCAGGATCGCGGTGAGCTGCGGGCAGGATTTTTTTTTGGGCGAGGCTGCGGTTTCGGCCTAGTCATCGGGAGCAGTGATCAATGTTGTGTCACTTTGTAGCTCAGCCCCCACACAGTTAGTATCGCTCCCTAGGACACATTAACCCTTTGTTTGCCTCCTAGGGGTTAACCCATTCACTGCCGGTGTTTACACAGTAATGAGTGCATTTTTATAGCACTGATCGCTGTATAAATGACAATGGTCCCAATATAGCATCAAAAGTGTCCGATGTATCCTCCACAATATCACAGTCATGAAAAAAATCGCAGATCGCTGCCATTACTAGTAATAAAAATAATAAAAAAAATGCCATAAAACTGTCCCCTATTTTGTAGACACTATAACTTTTACGCAAACCAATAGCTTATTGCGATTTTTTTTTTTTTTTTTTTTTTTTACCACAAATGTGTAGAAGAATACGTATTGGCCTAAACTGAGAAAAAAAATGTCACGATAGAAATTGCAGATCGCCGCCATTACTAATAAAATAATAAAAATGCCATAAAACTATCCCCAATTTTGTGGACGCTATAACTTTTGCGCAAACCAATCAATATACGCTTATTGCTAAAAAAAAAAAAATGATACCAATAATATGTAAAATAATACGTATTGGCCTAAACTGAGAAAAAAAAATATATTTTTTTGGAGGATATTTAAAAAGTAAAAAATATTCCTTTTTTTTATTTTTTTAATTGTCGCTCTATTTTTGTTTATAGTGCAAAAAATAAAACGCACAGAGGTGATCAAATACCACCAAAAGAAAGCTCTATTTGTGGGGAAAAAAAGGATGTAAATTTTGTTTGGGTACAAAATCGTACGACCGCGCAATTGTCAGTTTAAATGACGCAGTGCCGTATTGCAAAAAAAGTGGCCCGGTCATTGGGCAGCCAAGTCCTCTGGGGCTTAAGTGGTTATTAAATTGGCGGTTCTTTTTTCAACTAAAGCTTACAATTGTCAGTTACAATAACGCAGTGCCGTATCGCAAAAAAATGGGCTGGTTATTAAGGGGGGTAAATCTTTCCAGGGCTGAAGGTGTTAAAAAAATGATCATAATAATAAACTAAAAAGCTGACGTGACATTATTTTCTTCCCTTTACAGTCGGACGTACAGCCGAAGCCGATCTAGAAGTGTTTCTTACCGCCGTCGCAGAAGATCCAGGTATGGTGTCCGGTCCCTTCCCATGTACTGATATCACGACCTCGTCATCTCTCCTATTATTAGGGTTGTCCCGATACCGATACCAGTATCGGTATCAGGAACGATACCGAGTATTTGCGGGAGTACTTGTACTCCCGCAAATGCCCCCGATGCCTGAATAGAATACTTGACCGAACATCATTACCCCCCCCCCCCCCGCCGCTGCTGCGTTGATCACTGCGCGGGGAACATTACAGGCAGCTTTCGTTTGAGTAGCTGTTTTCCCCGCTGCGCCGTGTCACTCCCCCTTGCTCGGGATTGGACGGATCTGTCCAATCCCGAGCAAGGGGGAGTGTCTCTATACACGGCGGGGCAGGGAAAACAGCTATTCAAACTAAAGCTGACTGTACTGTTCCCCGCACGGTGATTAACGCAGCGGCGGCGGCATCATCATCATTTAGGTACGGGGACATGCCTGCATATGTTTGGGGACATGGCTGGATATATGTGGGGGACATGGCTGCAATATGTGGGGGGACATGACTGCATATGTGGGGGGACGTGGCTGCATATGTGTGGGGACGTGGCTGCATATGTGTGGGGACGTGGCTGCATATGTGTGGGGACGTGGCTGCAATATGTGTGGGGACGTGGCTGCAATATGTGTGGGGACGTGGCTGCAATATGTGTGGGGACGTGGCTGCATATAGGTGGGGGGACGTGGCTGCATATAGGTGGGGGGACGTGGCTGCATATAGGTGGGGGGACATGGCTGCATATAGGTGGGGGGACATGGCTGCATATAGGTGGGGGGACATGGCTGCATATAGGTGGGGGGACATGGCTGCATATAGGTGGGGGGACATGGCTGCATATAGGTGGGGGGACATGGCTGCATATAGGTGGGGGGACATGGCTGCATATAGGTGGGGGGACATGGCTGCATATAGGTGTGGGGACATGGCTGCATATAGGTGGGGGGACATGGCTGCATATAGGTGGGGGGACATGGCTGCATTTGGGGACACATTTAAAAAAAGTATCGGTATTCGGTTTCGGCGAGTACATGGAAAAAAGTATCGGTACTTGTACTCGGTCCTAAAAAAGTGGTATCGGGACAACCCTAATTATAAGAGATTTAAATCCAATCATTAAAATCTTATATAGTGTTTAGAGCTCAGCTCCAGCCGTCCCTTTAGTCTTGCACTGATTTTTGTGCGAATCACATGCGATGTCCTGCAACACAGAAGTGTGAACCTAGGCTTAGGATCATTATTCTTTTCTGGCACTTTCTGTTCTGTGATACGATAGGCACGTTTAACCCCTTTGTCACCATCAAGAAGCCCACCTGACAACACAGGAGCACAATTGGGAGACGGAGACAGCGTGTCAGAGAAGCAGAACCTCCAATGAAGAAGCAGGACTTTTTTTAAAGCGGAAGTAAACCCATCCGTTTAGCAGTTTAATAAACAGTTACATTACCAGCATGTGCCAGAAATGTAACCCTCCCATTGGTTGTGCTCTCAGCCAAACTTTCAATCCATCCAATGGCTGGTGTCATAACTGATCACGTGTTCAGTGTCATGGCAGTTGTATATTAAGCACTTGTCCACCGGGCCTATTTTGGCACTTCTCTCCTTCATGTAAAAATCACAATTGCTAGGAAATTAATCAGAACCCCCCAAACATTATATATATATTTTTTTAGCAGACACCCTAGGGAATAAAATGGCGGTCATTGCAACTTTTTTTTTCCTCGCACGGTATTTGCGCAATCATTTTTCAAACACCTTTTTTTGGGGGAGGGGGGGGGGCGGTTTCATGAATTAAAAAAATAACAAAACAGTAAAGTTAGCCCAATTTTTATGTATACTATGAAAGATGAAGTTACGCTGAGTAAATAGATACCTAACGTGTCACGCTTTAAAATTGCGCACAGTCATGGAATGGCGCCAAACTTCGGTACTTAAAAATCTCCATAGGCAACGCTTTAACATTTTTTACAGGTTACCATTTTCGAGTTACAGAGGAGGTCTAGTGCTAGAATTGTTGCACACGCTCTAACGCACGCGGCGACATCTCACATGTGGGGTTTGAACGGCGTTTACATATGTGGGCGGGACTTGCATGCGCGTTCGCTTCTGTGCACGAGATAACGGGGATATGGGGCGTTTTGAAAAAATCTTTATTTTTATTTTTACACTTTTTTTTTTACTTTTTTTTATTTATTTTATCACTTTTATTCCTATTACAAGGAATGAAAACATCCCTTGTAATAGGAATAGTGTGTGACAGGTCCTCTTTATTAAGAGATGGTCAATGAGACCCCACATCTCTCCTCCAGGCTTACAAGCATGAAATCAGTGAAAAATAAATCACTGATCACATGCCGACAGCCAAAATTGCGTCTTTGTTTACTACCGGGTACCGGGCGTGACATCATAACGTCGCGCCCGGGCCTCCGACGGTCATAGAAATGACTGGTAACCAGTCATCTCTATGGTTTCCAGGTAGCGCCGACCGATTTGCTCTCCGAGCCCCCAATGTGACAGGAGAGCCCGGAGAAGCACCGGATGGCGGCGGGAGGGGGGGGGGGGGGTGGGGGGTGTCCCCTCCCACTGCCTATAACAACGATCGAGCGGTGGAACTGCCACTTTGATCGTTCTTATCGTGCAGAGAATCGGCGGCTGAAGACGGCGATATCTGAATGATGACTGTAGCTGCACCCATCATTCAGATATCACAGCACAAATTGGAGGACGTCATATGAAGTCCTCCCGTGGTTAAACAGAGGCCAAGATGGCAGCTTCCTTGGCTAGGCAGATTTACTTCCACTTTACATCATTTGTTTGATTACAAATATTACAATCTGATGGAACAACCTTTTAGATTTACCCACAAGCGAGTAGCAGGAGGGCCCCTCTCACAACAAAGCTGCCTGTAAATCTAAAGGGCCTTGTACAGAGACATTGCAGTCTGATTGTAGAGTTTGGCTAGTGTTCTTCAATGTTCTTTTACATTTAGAAGTCTTAGTTTTTTGCTCTGTGTTTTCCTACAGAAGCCGGTCATACACTTACGACAGCTACAATAGCAGAAGTAGGAGTCATAGCAGAAGTCCGACCTACCACCGATCACGCAGCTATGACAGGAGGTCTAGGTGGGTAATTAGTACCATGGAGTGTTGTTGGGTCAGTGGTTCTAAACCACCTGGCCGCAGCCTCCCTTCTGCTGTGTTTTTAGATAGGGTCTAATCAAAGTGGACTTTCCGTGGACAGCTGCAGTGTCTCCTCTCTGTTGCCAGGGTTTTGCAGAGTGATAGCGGGTGCCCTGTGCTGGATCGCTGAGCTTTCCAGTGCCAGGCACTTCTCCTTTAGGCCTCACAAGGAGGCATTGTTCATCAATGCCTCCTGTGATGCTCATCTGCCATTAGTGCCTAAGAGGGAGTAGAGTCCCCTACTTCCTGCCTTTCCCAGTCATTACCATCCCAGCGAGTGCCCATGCTGATAGCAAGTCTAAAGTAAGTGGGGGTGAATGCACTGCTGCAATCAGCCTCCACTTACCTCTAAGAGCCTCCAGCCAGTGGCAGAACCCCCAACCCCTTATAGCAGTGAATTGATGTTTTGGAACTATGATGCTCAAATACACTGCAGAGTGCATGAGCATGATGGGGAAATGTAGTTCCAAAACATTTGGGGTGCCAAGGTTCGCCATCACTATCCTATAGTGACCTCTAACCTCCCACAGTAGCTCTCCAGTCGCCCACGGTGCCACTGCAAAGCCCCCAACTCCCACAGCTGTCCCCTTCCCACCACAGGACCACCAAGCCTGCTGCAGATTCTTCTAATCACCTCCAGAACTCACATCCAGGCCCGTCAGAACCCGACAGGCAAAGCTAGCAATTGCCTGGGGCCCCGAGCTGGCCAGGGGCTCCCAGCAGGGAGGGCCCTTGCCGCACCGCTGCATCCTCCTGCAGTCCGGTCGGCCGTGTACCATAACCGTGCGGTACAGGAGATTCAGGTTCCTGTTCCCGGCCGGACTGACAGGAAGTGCACACACCGAGTGTTGACTTCCTTTCAGTCCGGCCCCCGGGAACAGCAAACTGGATCTCCTGTACCGCGCGGTTATGGTACACGGCCGACCGGACTGCAGGAGGATGCAGCAGTGCGGCAAGGGATAGAGGTAAGCCGCCAACAATAACCCCCCATCCCGCTTCTCAACCTGAAGAGGTGAGCCGCCTAAACCCCCCCCCCCCTTCTCAAAATGAAGAGGTAAATCGCCTGCTTTAGAGAGTTTTCCTCAGCAGTACCTTTTCTTGGCCTCAAGATGTCCTCATTTATCCTGGATGAGTGATGCTGTAAGGCCCCTTTCACATTGAGACGTTTTTCATGCGGTACATCGCTAAAAATAGCGCTGCTATACCGCATGAATAATCATGCCCTGTAGTGTTCAATGTGAAAGCCCGAAGGCTTTCACACTAAAGCGGTGCGCTAGCAGGAGCGCTCCAAAAGTCCTGCTAGCCGCATCTTTACCGCGGTCTAGGAGCTAGCGCCCGAATATCGCGTTAAATACGACAGTATAGCGGCACTACAAATAGAGCGGCTATACCGTCACCGCGGCTCCACGCCTCAATGTGAAACAGGTCTAAGACTGAGGACTCTACTGTGAATCCTGGACATCTTGGCCCGGGCCTTTTCAGGTGCTATCACCATTGTGCCCAAAAAGTTATTTTAAAGCTTTTTTTTTCTTCTTTTTATTAAATGACAAATGTGTCATACTTTGTGTAAAAGGTTTGCACGGAGATTCCCCAATCTTCCTCCTCTGGGGTCCCCCTAGCAAGCGACTTGCTAGGGGGACCCCAGAAATAAAAAAAAATAACAGGTTGTCATATCTGACGGAGCACGTGATCGTCAGGGTCTTGCAATGGTTACCTGTGCAGGCTCACCCCGAAGCCCCACTTGCTGCGTCCATAGACACAGACAGCAGGGCTTTGCTCCCACGCCCCGTACCCCATCCGCCTGGCATATCGGATGACAGTTGGATGTAAACAGACAGGCAGTCTGTTTACATCCTACTGCCCATAGAGGAAAGTGGGCTGTGTCCGTGTACACTCTGCATCCAGCGGGGCAGTCATGAAACTGTCATCATCCGCCTGATTAGTGGGGATCAGTGGAGAGATCCCCTGCTGATCAGATGGATCCGCTGGCAGACTGTGCCAATGTGAAAGGGGTTTTTAGACACCAATACAATGAGCATTTCATAGGGCAGTGAAGGAGAACCTTGGCACCCCAGATGTTTTGGGTTAGGGTTACCCATTGAAGAATATGGCTGGGACTCAGGAATTGGAACAGGGAGCTCCCCCCGAGGTCAAAGGTCAGAAGGCGGGTTCCCAGAGGTCAAAAGTCACAGGGTATGGCTGACCCACCCCCACCAAAGTGTACCGCCTACCCCAACTAAGGGGAATGCTCAACAATGCTGCAGAGTGCATGAGCATCATGGGAAATGTAGTTCCAAAACACCTGGGTTGCCAAGGTTCATCATCACAGACATAAGGGCTGCAGCATACAGCAAACCTCAATACAGCGTACATCACATATTAAAAAAAATCATTGGTGGTATTACATTCCCAGATCTGAATAGGCTGTGGTGAGGTGACTTTGGGTGCAGAGGTTCCATACTGGTAGGTTTGAGGTTTCTTCCGGAGCTCAAAAGTTAACTGATATATTAGGAGATTACCATATAAAGGGTCTTCCATGTGTCCACAGAAAGCTGTGAGCCACCCTTCCAGGACATAAGAAATCATCTTTTTAGCATAAAAGTATAAGATGTGTGGCGGGCATTTATCGTATTTAGAAAGTTGAAGGTCCGGACCACTTTTATTTACAGTTTACTGGTGCAGAAAGTGGCACCAACGTCATGAATTCAGCACCGCTCTGCATCTATAAGGACCTGAGAAGATGAAGACGACCCTGCAGTGACTGAGATAGACTTTTGTAAATGTCAAGCATATAAAAAAGCATAAAATACAACCAGCAGAGGCAACCAAGGCGGTATGTGTCCAAAGTTGAGCTTTAAAGGGGTTGTAAAGGTAAAAATAAATCCTAAATATCTTCCTTTACCTCAGTGCAGTCCTCCTTCACTTACCTCATCCTTCCATTTTGCTTTTAAATGTCCTTATTTCTTCTGAGAAATCCTCACTTCCTGTTCTTTTGTCTGTAACTCCCTGGTGTGGAGTGTCGTGCTCGCCCCCTCCCTTAGACTACAGGAGAGTCAGGACGCTCTCTACGTTGCAGATAGAGAAAGGAGCTGTGTGTTAGTGGGCGTCCTGACTCTCCTGTAGTCCAAGGGAGGGGGCAAGCACGACACGGCACAGCAGGGAGAAAGCCTCGCATTACTGTGTGGAGTTACAGACGGAAGAACAGGAAGTGAGGATTTCTCCGAAGAAATAAGGACATTTAAAAGCAAAATGGAAGGATGAGGTAAGTAAAGGAGGACTGCACTAAGGGAAAGGAAGATATTTAGGGAAATAAAGGGGTTGTAAAGATACATTTTTTTTTCCCTTCACTTACCTCATCCTTCAATTTTGCTTTTAAATGTCCTTATTTCTTCTGAGAAATCCTCACTTGCTGTTCTTCTGTCTGTAACTCCACACAGTAATGCAAGGCTTTTTCCCTGGTGTGGAGTGTCGTGCTCCCTCCCTCCCTTGGACTACAGGAGAGTCATGACGCCCCACTAACACACAGCTCCTTTCTCTATCTGCAATGTAGAGAGCGTCCCCTGACTCTCCTGTAGTCCAAGGAAGGGGGCAAACACGACACTCCACACCAGAGGGAAAGCCTCACAAAGTGGCACCAACACCATGAATTCAGCACCGCTCTACATCTATAAGGACCTAAAAGATGAAGACGACTCTGCAGTGACTGAGATAGACTTTTGTAAATGTCAAGTATATAAAAAAACAAAAAAATGCATAAAATACACCCAGGAAAGTGGTCTGTCCTAACTCTCCTGTAGTCCAAGGGAGGGGGCGAGCACGACACTCCACACCAGGGAGAAAGCCTCGCATTACTGTGTGGAGTTACAGACATAAGAACAAGAAGTGAGGATTTCTCAGAAGAAATAAGGACATTTAAAAGCAAAATGGAAGGATGAGGTAAGTGAAGGAGGACTGCACTGAGGGAAAGGAAGATATTTAGGGAAAAAAATTGTATCTTTACAACCCCTTTAAAGGCTTTACAACCAAAGACCCTAGCAGCAAAAGGGTCGCTGGTTCGAATCCCGACCACGACACTATCTGCCTGGAGTTTGCATGTTCTCCTGGTGCCTGCGTGGGTTTCCTCCGGTTACTCCGGTTTTCTCTCACACTCCAAAGACATGCTGGTAGGTTAATCAGATATTGTCTAAGTTGGCTCTACTAGTTCGTCGGGATCCGATGGGGTAAATGACTGCGCTATATGAAGATGCAACTCAACTCAACTACAGGGTCGCTTTCAGCCTACTGCTCCTCAGGTCTCATCGCCCCAATTTTTTTTTTTTATGTCTTTAATCTTTTACAGGAGTCGCCGGTCATCGTACAGCGGCAGCGATCGCAGTTACCGCAGACGCCAGCGGTAGAAGTTATTGGTATTCGTCCTTCACTCTTCATCAAGCTGGGCACACATCCTGTAGATCCCGCTGTTCACGTAACATCCTTGGTCGTGTTTTGTTCTTCCTCTTCATGGTCACGTTGGAGTCGTTTTACTATGCCGGAGAGGACAGATTTTGCACAGTGCAGTAAACCGCTTCATTGCATGGCATGGATGAGATTTTCTTTAAGTCTTTTATTTGTTGTCCCTTTAATAAGGGTTTACTGAGCAGCCATTGGTCAACTACCACGTTTGAGTTTGCCAGGTAGTAAGAGATCTGAGGCTGGACAGGAATGCCGGGATGCAGTTGCCCAGCAAGTGAACAGCAGTGTCCATTGCAGCTTGTCTGCCTTTGAAACTGACGTCATTTCTCTTCTTTTCACTAATTAAAGCTCAACTCTGGGCACAATAATCACACCCTGGTTCATTTTTACATTCTGTTGCCCCCTTTAGTGCAGGCTTTCTTCTACATTACACAAATCTGCTTTTTTACATGCCAGGGTGAGTACAGCCCCCCTCCTCCTCCAGGCCATTTACAAAACAATCGCAGCTCCGGTCTTCATTTTGTGAATGGCCAGGAGCAGGGCTGTCTTAATGAGAGGGCACACCTGGGCACTGCCCAGGGGCCCCATCTGCATGGGGGGGGGGGGGGCTGCACTTTCCCCAAAGCAGATGGTTCTTGAGCCCATGCTGCCCTTAAATTGGCACTGAGAGTGATAGATACACAGGGGAGACAGTCTGCCCCCTACCTACTTAATGTCGGTTTACCTGCACTGTCATTATTGTAGGGGCCCCAGAGCATTACGTTGCCCAGGGGCCCATAATGCTATTAAGATGGCCCTGGCCAGGAGGAGAGGGAGGCAGAGACGCAAGCGTAGTGGTGAGGGTATATGAGACCTGCGGGCCGGGCTGTACTAATCCCAGCATGTTAAATAGCAGATTTGTGTAAATGTAGGACAGTGATTCTGAACCTCAGTCCTCAAGTACCCCCATTGGGCCACGTTTTGGGAACTTCCCTTAGCTAAAATAGCTCTGATCAATACCATGTCATTGATATTGATTTAAAGCAGCTGTGCAAAGTAAAGGAAAACCTGAAAACATGGCCCGTTTGGGGGGGTACTTGGGGACTGAGTTTGAGAACAGAAGAGTCTGCATGATGGGGGTGTTAAAGGGTTAGTTCACCAGAAAACTGCCTGTGCAGATGAGGGGCACCTGTAGATAATAACAATCTGTGCATCTTTAACCAAAGATAAATAATGCCATTGCTATACCTGTAGGCCATTTACAGTGGAACCTCGGATTACAAGCATAATCCGTTCCAGGAAAATGCTTGTAATCCAAAGCACTTGCATATCAAAGCGAGTTTCCCCATAGAAGTCAATGGGAACAAAGGTAATTCATTCCGTATTGATTTCTACGAGATGCAATACCACATGTGGCCAGATGTGGGGGAGGCGCTGGAGAGCCTTGGAAATACACGGACAGCTCAGCTGATCTCGGAAACTTGGTATTTCCGAGTGATTCCAAGCATTTCTGAACCGTTCCGAGTGTCACCAGCGCCCCCCGAACCTCTGGCCAAATGCAGTACTGCACACCCCATTAGCTTGAATTCTGCTCGTTTTGCGAGTCAGAATAAAAAATGCTCGTTATTGAAAATGCTCATTAACCGCGTTACTCGTAAACCAATAAACTCCCAGATGTTAAATCCTCCCATCCTGCCCTGTTGCTGAAACGCTTCCAGCTGATTCAAACCTTGCATGCGCTTTCTCTGCCTTGTCGCAGTAGCTTTGAGCTCAGCGATGCTGCCACAGAAGAACCAGTAGACTGTGCATGTGTGCGGGTTTGAGAACTCGTTCCTTTAATGGTGGTGGTGAGTAATGATTGGGCTTGGGCGTGTTCTGGATCCTAGTCCCAACCCACCTGCCCGATCCCGCCAGGAAGCCGACACTGCACACCGCTAATTACAGGCGGTGTCGGCTTCCTGTCGGGATCGGGCAGCTGGGTTGGGACTAGTATCCAGAACATGCCCGAGTCCATCTTTAGTAGTGAGCAGTAATGGCTGGGAGCAGGGATGTCTTAAAGTGGTTGTAAACCCACAAAAATAACTGCAAAACAAAGGCATGATGAGCTAGTATGCATAGCATAATAGCTCATTATGAAGTAGTTACCTTAGATTGAAGCCCCAGCATCGTTTCTAGTAGACTTCTCCGGCCAGCAACATCGGGTATCTCTGGCTCCAGCGTTGTGATTGGCCGGAGCCGAGGTGACGTCATGCGCGCGGGAACTGCCGGTAACAGGACACTAACAGAAGAAACGGCACGTAAGTGCCATTGCTTCAGTGCACATGTGCCAATGACATCGGCACATGCAGATACAGGGGGGTATCTCCTAAACCAGTCATGGCGATCCTGGGCACCCCAGATGTTTTGGAACTACATTTCCCATGATGCTCAACTACACTGCAGAGTACATGAGCATCATGGGAAATGTAGTTTCAAAACATCTGGGGTGCCAAGGTTCCCCATCACTGTCCTAAACCATACAGGTTTAGTTGATATCCGGTGTAGCTACAGGTAAGGCTTATTATAGGCTTAACTTAAGTAAAAAGTGGTTGTAAAGGGTTTACAAGCACTTTAACATATGGGTGCTCAACCTGTGGCCCTCCAGCTGTGGCGGAACTACAAGTCCCATCGTGCCTCCGCCTTTGGGAAACATGCTTGTAGCTGCAATGCCTTTTGGGACTTGTAGTTCCGCCACAGCTGGGAGGGCCACAGGTTGCGCACCCATGCTGTAACACATGGGCACCCCTGGGAACTGCCCACAGGCCCCATGATAATCTTGCATTACATCATACTTTAATTATTTTGTTTTTTTTCCTGTATCCGGCACATGGTGTGCAGCATTACCCTCTAGAGCAGTGGTTCTCAACCTTCTAGTGCCGTGACCCCTTGATAAAATTTCCCAAGTTGTGGGGACCCCTAACAGTAAAATAATTTTCGTAGGTTGGGTTGTCGTCACCCAGGGCAAGACAAGTAATTTGCGCCCCTAAGCCACGGACATTTAGCGCTTCCTGAGTCCTTTTAATGGCAACTATAATCACAGGTAGTGTTATTCACTGTGTCTCCGGCTTCACTGTGTCTCTGACTTTGTGGTGTCTCACAGCAGTGACACCTATGCCGAAATCAGGAGATGGGGTCTCCTCCAGCCCCTCCCACTTCACATTCCTCACCAGTCAGCTGACCTCTAGTCTCTGCCCTGCAGCCATGCCATCAACTGAATGGGCGGCTAACTGAGCTTCGGGTTGTTGGGGGGAGGGGGGAGGGTTGGGGGATGGGTTTATTGTGTTCGGTAAGAACAGGTAGAAGTTTTCTGTTAGTCTGTCTAATTGGTCGACCATGTTGGTCGCAGAGGGGCCGGTGTTTTCCATGGCACCCTCTTTTCAATGTTTGTATGTTTGTCTCAAAATCTTTAATAAAAAGAAATTTCCAAAAAAAAAAAAAAAACTGAATGGGCGCCTGCCAAGAGGCTGAGTTGGGCAGAACAGCCCAGCTGGGCGGCCACAGGCTCCAGGGATAGCCCTGCTGGGAGGCCGAAAAAAGGCTGGGAGAGCGGTGCGTGCTTCAGAAACAGCCTAAGACTCGGTAACCCCTGGCAAATCTTTATTTGACCCCCGAGGGGGTCCCGACCCCCAGGTTGAGAACCACTGCTCTGGAACCAATCACATTATTATTTGTGTGGTTTATTACGTCATACCTGTCAACTGTCCCGGATTTGCTGGGACAGTCGCGCTTTTTTCTAAGCTGTCCCGGAATGGCTGCATCTTGGAATCTGAGCTGCGGGTACAGCAGCAGCCTGTCACTAGACAAAGTCTTTAATCGAAATGACCCCCCCCGCTACTTTCCTCCTGCAGTGTCCGGTGCTTTGCAGGGGTTAAGGAGAAACCCCCAAGGTGGAGCATCTTACTACTGCTTCTGCTTGTGTAGGCAGAATGTGTACGGCTCCAATCACATGGGATGAGTAAAAGAGGATGGCCGGCGGGGAATTACTTTACACAGGGGCCCATGATGCTACTAAAACGGCACCAGCTGGGGGTGTCTTAGCAATGGCCTAGCAGCAAGGCATGATGGGAAGATGCCACCTGCGTACGTTTTTCAGCCAGTCTTCATGAGGTACATAAATGACGCCCTACACCAGTGATGGAGAACCTTGGAACCCCAGATGTTTTGAAACTACACTTCCCATGATGCTCAACTACACTGCAGAGTGCACGAGCATCATGGGAAATGTAGGTCCAAAACATCTAGGGTGCCAAGGTTCCCCATCACTGGCCTACACTGATAGCGAGGACATTATCCAACGTTTTTATCTACAGGTGACCCTTACCTCCGCATGCAGTTCTTTGGTAAAGATGAACTAACCCTTTAAGTTTGAGGCAATAGAACAGGGATGTGCAATTAGCAGATCTCCAGCTGTTGCAAAACTACAAATCCCATCATGCCTCTGGGTGTCATGCTTGTGGCTGTCAGAGCCTTGCTATGCCTCATGGGACTTGTAGTTCTGCAACAGCTGGAGGTGCACTAATTGCCTATCCCAGCAATAGAAGATGTAACCAGGGTAAGATTCTTGAGTCTAGAGTTGGGCTTTAGCATTTCTTTCGCAGGGTGTTCATGGTTGTGGGACTGAAGCGTGCGCCTTCCACGCACCCTGAGGACCGCGCGGGAGAATTTTCCACTTGCTAATCCTGGAGATTATTGCATATTACTGTGAATGAACTTCCTTTTACACTCGGGATTCTGGGGAACTGACTGCAGTCTGTAGTGTGTTTTTTGCGTTGGCACATCTCTCAGTATTTCGTCTCGGGCTGAAAATGTTTACCCCTTTTTGTTGGAGATCCTTGGACTGTTGGAATGCGAAGATTTATGTTCATTATTCTTTGTCCGCTGTCTGAGCTTAGTCTCAGGAAGACTCTTGGAAGCTGCTTTCTGATTGGTGGTTTGGCAGCCACTACTCACAAATGAGCCTTTGTTAATAAAGCTGAACCCCCAGGAATAGTAAATACTGTCTAAATCCATTCATTATGTGTATTCTTCTTAAAGCTTGGTGTATTTCTTGTAGATCTGTGCAGCAATCCAATTTCAGATTTTTCCTACTGTAATAAAGACCGCTCACTGCTGCTCTCTCTCCTTGTGCAGAGTAACTGGTCTTGTCTCCGCCCCTTCCTGTAGTTTTCTGCAGGCAGCCTGTAGTGGGTGGAGCCTGCTGGTTGCCTCCCACCGCTCTGTTCCCTCCCCTTGTGCAGGATGGCTTGTCTCGTCTCCGCCCCCTTCCTATTAGTTTTCTGCAGGCAGCCTGTAGCGGGTGGAACCTGCTGGGGGCCTCCCACCACTCTTCTCCCTCCCGTTGTGCATGGTGTCTTGTCTTGTCTCCACCCCCTTCCCGTTGTTTTCTGCAGGCAGCCTGTAGCAGGTGGAACCTGCTGGGGGCCTCCCACCGCTCTTCTCCCTCCCCTTGTGCAGGGTGGCTTGTCTTGTCTCCACCCCCTCCTGTAGTTTTTCTGCAGGCAGCCTGTAGTGGGTGGAACCTACTGGGGGTCTCCTACAGCTCTGCTCCCTCCCCTTGTGCATGGTGTCTTGTCTTGTCTCCACCCCCTTCCCGTTTTCTGCAGGCAGCCTCTAGTGGGTGGAACCTGCTGGGCTCCTCCCACAGCTCTGCTCCCTCCCGTTGTGCAGAGTGGTTTGTCTCGTCTCCACCCCCTTCCCGTTTTCTGCAGGCAGCCTCTAGTGGGTGGAACCTGCTGGGCTCCTCCCACAGCTCTGCTCCCTCCCGTTGTGCAGAGTGGTTTGTCTCGTCTCTGCCCCCATCATGTTGTTTTCTGCAGGCAGCCTGTAGTGGATGGAACCTGCTGGGCTCCTCCCACAGCTCTGTTCCCTCCCGTTGTGCAGAGTGGCTTGTCTCGTCTCCGCCCCCCTCATGTTGTTTTCTGCAGGCAGCCTCTAGTGGGTGGAACCTGCTGGGCTCCTCCCACAGCTCTGCTTCCTCCCCTTGTGCAGAGTGGCTTGTCTTGTCTCCACCCCCTTCCTGTTGTTTTCTGCAGGCAGCCTATAGTGGGTGGAACCTGCTGGGCTCCTCCCACTTCCTCCCAGTTCCTTTCAATGATGGGACACAGATACTTCTAATGGCACCAATGATGGGGCCACACTTCCTTCCAATGGCACCAATGGGGCACAATTCCTCCCAATAAAACCAACAATAAGGCATCATTCCTCCCACTGACACTAGTGATGGGGGGGGGGGTCGTTCACTCCCACTGTAATTTTGTACTCCCAATGGCCATAGTCCAGCCCCCCCAAAATCTGTAGGACAGTAAACCGACCCTTTGTTTAGAAAGTTTTGAGACCCCCTGCCATAGACCGATTAATATTTGGCCAGTTCCTGCTGAATCGGCTCAATTTCGATTTGTCTGTGGCGCCAGCTTGAGTGGCAAGCATGTAGGAAATCGCGAGGCTGGCTGAACAGAATCGTGATAGAAAGTTTCAACGCCTACATATTACATCCATGCATTGTCCCCAAAATAAAGTATCAGTGCAGCATTCGATGTACCTCCTCTTCCTTTTGCTGTTGAATTGTGCAGTGCTGGCGGGGGAGGGGAGCGGAGCGGATCCCTTGGTAAGGCCAGATCTACACACCAGGCTTTCAGAGCATTATAACCCAAGCTGCCTTGATCACCTTCAATCCAAATATGACATTTTCTTTTCTTAACAGATTTAAATAGCGTTTGTGATGCTCTCAAAGAGTGCTTTGTATATATTTGTGACTTGCACAAAGTATGTATTTTTTATTTTTTCCTTTTATTTTGGTTTATTAATTTTTTTTCCTTTATTTGTTTTATTTTTTTAACTTCCTGCAAAACTCGTGTTACATGAAATGATATCAGCATCAATCCTTCGCCTCTTTTTGTGCCAAAATTCTTAAGGATTTAAAGATCAATTCCATTCTCCAATGGGAAGTGGTCATTAAAAAAAAATTGAAATTCCTTATTTGATTGGAGACGGTTGTGACTCTGGGTCGCCCTTTATCCTATTTGGTTTCTTTATGCTTTTTCTTTTTATTTATTTTTTTGTTCTGCATTGTAAAGGCGCATCCTCTTTTTTTTTTTATTTGCATGGCACAGTTAGGTTTTCCCCTCCGCAACTTCCCGGTGTAGATATATAGACTTTGGAGAAGTGTAGCCATTTTCTGTTGTAATTAGAAGACATTTTTTATTTTTATTTTTTCTGAGAAGTCTAATTTTTAAGGATTATATCCAGATGAAATGTATTGATTTTCTTTTTCGAAAATGTTTTGTTTCTGTATATTTTAAAAGGGATGTTCCATTAAAAAAAAAAAGTGTAACCGTTTTCAATCACAAGTCGCATGCAGCAGCTGGGGCGGAGCGCCCCCCAGTGGGCCAGCCTTGCTTCAGGGTGATTTTACTCCTTGCTGGGTTGTCAGGTGAACGGCAAGCCAACAGGGGGTGCCAATACTTGGATTTCCCAGAAGGCGACCGGCTTATTGAAGTCTTAAAGTATTCCTCGGAGGTGGGGGGCACCAATTGTTGGGGTGGCGGGGGGCACCCTCCCCCAAGTATTGCACGGAGATCCTAGAATGAAGAGGCTTTACACTTTAATGATGGATAAGGAAAACGCAATTTTTTACTTTTCATGAAATGTTTTCTTTATTATGAACTGTCTGGATTTGGGAGGGGCTGGGTGTACTTTTTTTTTTTTTTTGTAAATACATTTTCAGCTTTCTAATAATTTTATGATTTTCAAATACCTTGTATGTAAAATGGTATTAAAGATATTTACTCTGACTTGTTGTCTGTGCCTGTTTCTATAAATGACTTTTCAGTAAATCATCCAATCATTCCCGTAACACGGTATACACCAACAGATGGTAAGAGAAGATCTCAGTTTAACCACTTAAAGACTGGGCATTTTCTGCCACTTTATGTGAAAAGCGCCACTTTTTTAAGACCGCGTACAAGTACCGATACTTTTTTCAAGTACTCGCCGATACCGAATACCGATACTTTGTTTATGTCATGTGACAGTGGCACATGTGTCAGTATTTTTATTTATTTTTTGTTAGTGTTTTTTTTTTTTACACTTCTTTCTTGGGGGGGGGGGGGGGAGTGGATGGTACCAGTGTGTTTTTTATTTTAATTTTTATTATTTTTTACAATAATTTTTTTTTTTTAGCCCTGTTGGGGTGTTGGGGGCTTTGGTGAGATATCAGGGGGCTTAAAGCGGATGGCCCATGAAAAAAACAATATTAAAAGCCAGCAGCTACTAATACTGCAGCCGCTGACTTTTAATATTAGGACACTTACCTGTCCTGGAGTCCAGGGGCGTCCGCAGCAGAGGATGAGCGATCGCTCGTCACCCTGCTGCTCCCCCCTCCATCCACGGTGAGGGAACCAGGAAGTGAAGCGCTCCGGCTTCACTGCCCGGTTCCCTACGGCGCATGCGCAAGTCGCGCTGCGCCCGCAGATTGGCTCCCGCTGTGTGCTGGGAGCCGAGTGTTCCCAGCACACAACGGGGGACAGACGGGATGTGCCAAAAAAACCTGTCTTTTACCCGAGAAGTGTGGCCGGAAGTGGGTGCAAATACCTGTCTTTAGACAGGTATCTGCACCCCCCTCCCCCCTGAAAGGTGTCAAATGTGACACCGGAGGGGGGGAGGGTTCCGATCAGCGCGACTCCACTTTAGGGTGGAGATCCACTTTAACAGACCTCTGACATCTCCCCTTTGAGACAGAGAAAGGGACTAAGGACATAGATTCCCCTGTCCCTTTCTCAGTTGCACTGAAAATGAATGGACAGGAGACAGAGGCTCCTTCCCATTCATAAACTGAAACATTGTAAACACAGATTACAATGTTTCAGTTATATAAATGGACATCAGTGATCACTGACTCTGTCCATTTAGAAAAGTTAGGAGCCGGGTTTAGCGGCTCCTACCGCCGCTCTCCATCCTGACAGAGGGGGTGGATGAGGATATGGAGGGTGACACCGCTCAAAGGGGGACATGGAGGGTGAAACTGAGCACGGAGGAGAGAGCAGCAGCGCCGAGGGGGAGAGCAGAAGAACGCAGAGGACAGCAGTAGCATGGAGGGGGGACACGAAGCGCGTGGGGGAGTGCAGAAGAACACAGAGGACAGCAGTGAGTGAGTAACTTGTATAGCGCAACAATGCAAACTTAATCGCCGCAAGGCGCTTTCTTTCCAGTGTCGTCCTGGTCCATCAGAAGAAATGGGTCTTTAGTTTTTTCCTAAAAGCCAGATGGTTTTCTTCCAGGCGGATGGTCGTGGGTAGAGCATTCCAGAGTCGAGGTCCTTGGACTGCAAATCTGCGTTCTCCCTTAGATTTGTAGCGGGATTTAGGGATTTGGAGAAGGTTTTGGTTGGTTGACCGGCGCACGCGGTTGGTGACGTAGGGTTTTATTTTCTCACTTAAGTATTCTAGAGCGTTTCCTTGTGTACATTTGTGAGTTAGGCAGAGTGTCTTGAAAGTCATCCGGATTCCCACGTTTTTTTTCCTGCTACCAGTCTGGCTGCCGTGTTCTGGACGACTTGTAGACGTGAGATCTGGTATTTTGGTAGTCCTAAGTAGAGGGAGTTTGTGTAGTCGAGTCGTGAGTTGATGATTGTTCCTACCACTACTGCTGTGTCTTCTTCCGGGATGAAGGGGACGAGTCTACGTAGCATGGAGGGGGGACACGAAGCGCGGTGGCGGAGTGCAGAAGACCGCAGAGGACAGCAGTAGCATGGAGGGGGGACATGAAGCGCGGTGGGCGAGTGCAGAAGAACGCAGAGGACAGCAGTAGCATGGAGGGGGGACATGAAGCGCGGGTGGGGAGTGCAGAGGACAGCAGTAGCATTGAGGGGGACACTGGGGGAAACGAAGCGCGGTGGGGGAGTGCGGAAGAACTCAGAGGACAGCAGTAGCATGGAGGGGGGGACACGAAGCGCGGTGGGCGAGTGCAGAAGAACGCAGAGGACAGCAGTAGCATGGAGGGGGGACACGAAGCGTGGTGGGGGAGAGCAGAAGAACGCAGAGGACAGCAGTAGCATGGAGGGGGGACATGGAGCGCGGTGGGGAGTGCAGAAGAATGCAGAGGACAGCAGTAGCATGGAGGGGGGACATGGAGCGCGGTGGGGGAGTGCAGAATAATGGAGGAGGCGAGCAGCAGCATGGAGGGGGGACACGAAGCGCGGTGGGGGAGAGCAGAAGAACGCAGAGGACAGCAGTAGCATGGAGGGGGGACATGGAGCGCGGTGGGGGAGTGCAGAATAATGGAGGAGGCGAGCAGCAGCATGGAGGGGGGACACGAAGCGCAATGGGGGAGAGCAGAAGAACGCAGAGGACAGCAGTAGCATGGAGGGGGGGGACACGAAGCGCGGTGGGGGAGAGCAGAGGACAACAGTAGCATGGAGGGGGGACACGAAGCGCGTGGGGTAGTGCAGAAGAACGCAGAGGACAGCAGTAGCATGGAGGGGGGACATGGAGCGCGGTGGGGGAGTGCAGAAGAACGCAGAGGACAGCAGTAGCATGGAGGGGGGACATGGAGCGCGGTGGGAGAGTGCAGAAGAACGCAGAGGATAGCAGCAGCATGGAGGGGGGACACGGAGCGCGGTGGGGGAGAGCAGAAGAACGCAGAGGACAGCAGTAGCATGGAGGGGGGACATGTAGCGCGGTGGGGGAGTGCAGAATAATGGAGGAGGCAAGCAGCAGCATGGAGGGGGGACACGAAGCGCAATGGGGGAGAGCAGAAGAACGCAGAGGACAGCAGTAGCATGGAGGGGGGACATGGAGCGCGGTGGGGGAGTGCAGAAGAACGCAGAGGATAGCAGCAGCATGGAGGGGGGACATGGAGCGCGGTGGGGGAGAGCAGAAGAACGCAGAGGACAGCAGTAGCATGGAGGGGGGACATGGAGCGCGGTGGGGAAGTGCAGAAGAACGCAGAGGACAGCAGTAGCATGGAGGGGGGACATGAAGCGCGGTGGGGGAGTGCAGAAGAACGCAGAGGATAGCAGCAGCATGGAGGGGGGACACGGAGCGCGGTGGGGGAGAGCAGAAGAACGCAGAGGACAGCAGTAGCATGGAGGGGGGACATGGAGCGCGGTGGGGAAGTGCAGAAGAACGCAGAGGACAGCAGTAGCATGGAGGGGGGACATGGAGCGCGGTGGGGGAGTGCAGAAGAACGCAGAGGATAGCAGCAGCATGGAGGGGGGACACGGAGCGCGGTGGGGGAGAGCAGAAGAACGCAGAGGACAGCAGTAGCATGGAGGGGGGACATGGAGCGCGGTGGGGGAGTGCAGAAGAACGCAGAGGATAGCAGCAGCATGGAGGGGGGACACGAAGCGCGGTGGGGGAGAGCAGAAGAATGCAGAGGACAGCAGTAGCATTGAGGGGGGAAACGAAGCGCGGTGGGGGAGTGAAGAAGAACGCAGAGGACAGCAGTAGCATGGAGGGGGGGGACACGAAGCGCGGTGGGGGAGAGCAGAAGAACGCAGAGGACAGCAGTAGCATGGAGGGGGGGGGACATGGAGCGCGGTGGGGGAGTGCAGAATAATGGAGGAGGCGAGCAGCAGCATGGAGGGGGGACACGAAGTGCGGTGGGGGAGAGCAGAAGAAACGCAGAGGACAGCAGTAGCATGGAGGGGGGACATGGAGCGCGGTGGGGGAGTGCAGAAGAACGCAGAGGATAGCAGCAGCATGGAGGGGGGACACGAAGCGCGGTGGGGGAGAGCAGAAGAACGCAGAGGACAGCAGTAGCATTGAGGGGGAAACGAAGCGCGGTGGGGGAGTGAAGAAGAACGCAGAGGACAGCAGTAGCATGGAGGGGGGGGACACGAAGCGCGGTGGGGGAGAGCAGAAGAACGCAGAGGACAGCAGTAGCATGGAGGGGGGGGGACATGGAGCGCGGTGGGGGAGTGCAGAATAATGGAGGAGGCGAGCAGCAGCATGGAGGGGGGACACGAAGTGCGGTGGGGGAGAGCAGAAGAACGCAGAGGACAGCAGTAGCATGGAGGGGGACATGAAGCGCGGTGGGTGAGTGCAGAAGAATGCAGAGGACAGCAGTAGCATTGAGGGGGGAAACGAAGCGCGGTGGGCGAGTGCAGAAAAACGCAGAGGACAGCAGTAGCATGGAGGGGGGACACAAAGCGCGGTGGGCGAGTGCAAAAGAACGCAGAGGACAGCAGTAGCATGGAGGGGGGGACACGAAGCGCGGTGGGGGAGTGCAGAAGAACGCAGAGGACAGCAGTAGCATGGAGGGGGGACACGAAGCGCGGTGGGCGAGTGCAGAAGAACGCAGAGGACAGCAGTAGCATGGAGGGGGGACATGGAGCGCGGTGGGGGAGTGCAGAATAATGGAGGAGGCGAGCAGCAGCATGGAGGGGGGACACGGGCATGGGGGAGAGCAGCGCGGTGGGGGGAACTGGAGGAGGATACAGGGACAGTTAGGTATCGGGTGAAGCATCGGAGCATTACCGATACTAGTATCGGTATCGGGACAACCCTATGACGAACCCTTGTCCTCAACAGGACTATGCTTTCTTTATCCGGTACCACACCATCCAAGATCTTTTAGCCCACCCAGTCACCTGCTGTAACTGTGTAGAGTGAACAACATCAAACTTTTTTATTATCACACATTACACAGATATCCAACTCTGAGACACTACCCCCCCCCACGCTTGGATTCAGGGTGTGTTAAACTGTCCAATGACAATAGACACACAGGTCAGGTGTAGTCAAACTTCTCATCAGTAAACGGTCTTTTCAGCAGGGGGGCTGCTTGGGGAGACCCCCTCCCTCTTTCCTCACAGCAAACACACATAGGCCCCTTTCACACGGACGGATAGAATGGTGCTTTTAGCTGCGGATTCTACCGCAGCTAAAGGCACACAGTGCTTTCCTATGACACCCTTCACACACTGCGTTTAGCTGCGGTTTGGTGCAAATAGAATTAAATGCGTCCAGGTGCGATTTAGCGCAGCTGTCTGCACGTAATCGCAGTGCACTGTTTCAGCTGCGTTTAGTATGAATCTTGAGGGGGAACTCCACGCTGAATTTTAAATAAAAAAACGGCAGGGGTTCCCCCCTCCAAGAGCATACCAGGCCCATGGGTCTGGTATTGATTTCAAGGGGAACGCCTGTACGCTGAAAAAATATGGCGTGGGGGTTCCCCCTAAATCCATACCAGATCCTTATCCAAGCACGCAGGTCAGGAAAGGGGGGACGAGCGAGCAAGCCGCCCCCCCCCCCCCTCCTGAACCGTACCAGGCCACATGCCCTCAACATGGGCCTGGTATGCTCTCGATTTACACATAAAAGGGTCCGGGAAAGCTGGACACTGAGGGCCAGATCCCCAAAGATGTCCCGCTGGCGTAGCGTAACTGAGTTACACTACGCCGCTGTAAGTTACAGCGGCGTATCCATATCCTCAAAGAATTTCTGCTGTAACTTACAGCGGCGTAAGGCCGCGCAATTCAAATAAGTTAGATGTGGGCGTGATTTCATGTAAATCAACATGACCCCACGTAAATGACGGGTTTTTTTTAACGGCGCATGCGCCGTCCGTGGAGATATCCCAGTGCGCATGCGCGAAATCACGTTGCAAAACATCAATGTAAGAGATTTACGTCAGTCGTATCTTAGTGGCGGGTGACATCGGCGAGCTGTGGGTCAGGCGGCGGGTGACATCGGCGAGCTGTGGGTCAGGCGGTGGGTGACGGCGGCGAGCTGTGGGTCAGGCGGCGGGTGACGGTGGCGAGCGGTGGGTGACGGCGGCGGGTCAGGCGGCGAGCTGTGGGTCAGGCGGCAGGTGACGGTGGCGAGCTGTGGGTCAGGCGGCGGGTGACGGTGGCGAGCTGTGGGTCAGGCGGCGGGTGAGGGTGGTGAGCTGTGGGTCAGGCGGCGGGTGACAGTGGCGAGCTGTGGGTCAGACGGCTGCGGCGGGGAGCTGTGGGTCAGGCGGCGGGTGACAGCGGCGAGCTGTGGGTCAGGCGGCGGGTGACAGCGGCGAGCTGTGGGTCAGGCGGCGGGTGACCCACAGCTCGCCGCCGTCACCCGCCGCCTCACCCACAGCTCCCCGCCATCACCCGCCGCCTGACCCACAGCTCGCCGCCGTCACCCGCCGCCTGACCCAAAGCTCGCCGCCATCACCCGCCGCCTGACGGCGGCGAGCTTTGGGTCAGGCGGCGGGTGACGGCGGCGAGCTGTGGGTCAGGCGGCGGGTGATGGCGGGGAGCTGTGGGTCAGGCGGCGGGTGACGGCGGCGAGCTGTGGGTCAGGCATGAAGCGCGGTGGGGGAGTGCAGAAGAACGCAGAGGACAGCAGTAGCATGGAGGGGGGACATGGAGCGCGGTGGGGGAGTGCAGAATAATGGAGGAGGCAAGCAGCAGCATGGAGGGGGGACACGAAGCGCGGTGGGGGAGAGCAGAAGAACGCAGAGGACAGCAGTAGCATGGAGGGGGGACATGGAGCGCGGTGGGGGAGTGCAGAATAATGGAGGAGGCGAGCAGCAGCATGGAGGGGGGACACGAAGCGCGGTGGGGAGAGCAGAAGAACACAGAGGACAGCAGTAGCATGGAGGGGGGACATGAAGCGCGTGGGGGAGTGCAGAAGAACGCAGAGGACAGCAGTAGCATGGAGGGGGGGACACGAAGCGCGTGGGGGAGTGCAGAGGACAGCAGTAGCATGGAGGGGGGGGACACGAAGCGCGGTGGGGGAGTGCAGAGGACAGCAGTAGCATGGAGGGGGGACACGAAGCGCGGTGGGGGAGTGCAGAAGAACGCAGAGGACAGCAGTAGCATGGAGGGGGGACACGAAGCACGGAGGGGAGAGCAGAAGAACGCAGAGGACAGCAGTAGCATGGAGGGGGGGACACGAAGCGCGGTGGGGGAGTGCAGAGGACAGCAGCATGGAGGGGGGACATGAAGCGCGGTGGGGGAGTGCAGAAGAACGCAGAGGACAGCAGCATGGAGGGGGGACACGAAGCATGGTGGGGGAGAGCAGAGGACAGCAGTAGCATGGGGGGGGGGGACATGGAGCGCGGCGGGGTAGTGCAGAATAATGGAGGAGGCGAGCAGCAGCATGGAGGGGGGGACACGAAGCGCGGTGGTGGTGGTGGAGAGCAGAAGAACGCAGAGGACAGCAGTAGCATGGAGGGGGGACACGAAGCGCGGTGGGGGAGAGCAGAAGAATGCAGAGGACAGAAGTAGCATGGAGGGGGGACACGAAGCGCGGTGGGGGAGTGCAGAAGAACGCAGAGGACAGCAGTAGCATGGAGGGGGGACATGGAGCGCGGTGGGGGAGAGCAGAAGAACGCAGAGGACAGCAGTAGCATGGAGGGGGGACATGGAGCGCGGTGGGGGAGAGCAGAAGAACGCAGAGGACAGCAGTAGCATGGAGGGGGGACATGGAGCGCGGGGTGGGGAGTGCAGAAGAACGCAGAGGACAGCAGTAGCATTGAGGGGGGACATGAAGCGCGGTGGGGGAGTGCAGAAGAACGCAGAGGACAGCAGTAGCATGGAGGGGGGACATGAAGCGCGGTGGGGGAGTGCAGAAGAACGCAGAGGACAGCAGTAGCATGGAGGGGGGACATGGAGCGCGGTGGGGGAGTGCAGAAGAACACAGAGGACAGCAGTAGCATGGAGGGGGGACATGAAGCGCGGTGGGAGAGTGCAGAATAATGGAGGAGGCTAGCAGCAGCATGGAGGGGGGACACGGAGCGCGGCGGGGGAGTGCAGCACAGAGGGGGGAACTTGAGGAGGATACAGGGACAGTTAGGTATCGGGTGAAGCATCGGAGCATTACCGATACTAGTATCGGTATCGGGACAACCCTATGACGAACCCTTGTCCTCAACAGGGCTATGCTTTCTTTATCCGGTACCACACCATCCAAGATCTTTTAGCCCACCCAGTCACCTGCTGTAACTGTGTAGAGTGAACAACATCAAACTTCTTTATTATCACACATTACACAGATATCCAACTCTGAGACACTACCCCCCCACCCCCCCACCCTTGGATTCAGGGTGTGTTAAACTGTCCAATGACAATAGACACACAGGTCAGGTGTAGTCAAACTTCTCATCAGTAAACGGTCTTTTCAGCAGGGGGGCTGCTTGGGGAGACCCCCTCCCTCTTTCCTCACAGCAAACACACATAGGCCCCTTTCACACGGACGGATAGAATGGTGCTTTTAGCTGCGGATTCTACCGCAGCTAAAGGCACACAGTGCTTTCCTATGACACCCTTCACACACTGCGTTTAGCTGCGGTTTGGTGCAAATAGAATTAAATGCGTCCAGGTGCGATTTAGCGCAGCTGTCTGCACGTAATCGCAGTGCACTGTTTCAGCTGCGTTTAGTATGAATCTTGAGGGGGAACTCCACGCCGAATTTTAAATAAAAAACCGGCAGGGGTTCTCACCTCCAAGAGCATACCAGGCCCATGGGTCTGGTATTGATTTCAAGGGGAACGCCTGTACGCTGAAAAAATATGGCGTGGGGGTTCCCCCTAAATCCATACCAGATCCTTATCCAAGCACGCAGGTCAGGAAAGGGGGGGACGAGCGAGCGAGCCGTCCCCCCCCTCCTGAACCGTACCAGGCCACATGCCCTCAACATGGGCCTGGTATGCTCTCGATTTACACATAAAAGGGTCCGGGAAAGCTGGACACTGAGGGCCAGATCCCCAAAGATGTCCCGCTGGCGTAGCGTAACTGAGTTACACTACGCCGCTGTAAGTTACAGTGGCGTATCCATATCCTCAAAGAATTTCTGCTGTAACTTACAGCGGCGTAAGGCCGCGCAATTCAAATAAGTTAGATGTGGGCGTGATTTCATGTAAATCAACATGACCCCACGTAAATGACGGGTTTTTTTTTAACGGCGCATGCGCCGTCCGTGGAGATATCCCAGTGCGCATGCGCGAAATCACGTTGCAAAACATCAATGTAAGAGACTTACGTCAGTCGTATCTTAGTGGCGGGTGACATCGGCGAGCTGTGGGTCAGGCGGCGGATGACATCGGCGAGCTGTGGGTCAGGCGGTGGGTGACGGCGGCGAGCTGTGGGTCAGGCGGCGGGTGACGGTGGCGAGCGGTGGGTGACGGCGGCGGGTCAGGCGGCGAGCTGTGGGTCAGGCGGTGGGTGACAGTGGCGAGGTGTGGGTCAGGCGGCGGGTGAAGGCGGCGAGCTGTGGGTCAGGCGGCGGGTGACAGTGGCGAGCTGTGGGTCAGGCGGCGGGTGACAGTGGCGAGCTGTGGGTCAGGCCGCGGGTGACAGGAGCGAGCTGTGGGTCAGGCGGCGGGTGACGGCGGCGAGCTGTGGGTCAGGCGGCGGGTGACAGTGGCGAGCTGTGGGTCAGGCGGCGGGTGACAGTGGCGAGGTGTGGGTCAGGCGGCGGGTGACAGTGGCGAGCTGTGGGTCAGGCGGCGGGTGACAGTGGCGAGCTGTGGGTCAGGCGGGGGGTGACAGTGGCGAGCTGTGGGTCAGGCGGCGGGTGACAGTGGCGAGCTGTGGGTCAGGCGGCGGGTGACAGTGGCGAGCTGTGGGTCAGGCGGCGGGTGATGGCGGGGAGCTGTGGGTCAGGCGGCGGGTGATGGCGGGGAGCTGTGGGTCAGGCGGCGGGTGATGGCGGGGAGCTGTGGGTCAGGCGGCGGGTGATGGCGGGGAGCTGTGGGTCAGGCGGCGGGTGACGGCGGCGAGCTGTGGGTCAGGCGGCGGGTGACGGCGGCGAGCTGTGGGTCAGGCGGCGGGTGACGGCGGCGAGTTGTGGGTCAGGCGGCGGGTGACGGCGGCGAGCTGTGGGTCAGGCGGCGGGTGACAGTGGCAAGCTGTGGGTCATGCGGCGGGTGACAGTGGCGAGCGGCGGGTGACGGCGGCGAGCTGTGGGTCAGGCGGTGGGTGACGGCGACGAGCTGTGGGTCAGGCGGCGGGTGACAGTGGCGAGGTGTGGGTCAGGTGGCGGGTGACAGTGACGAGCTGTGGGTCAGGCGGCGGGTGACGGCGGCGAGCTGTGGGTCAGGCGGCGGGTGACGGTGGCAAGCTGTGGGTCAGGCGGCGGGTGACGGCGGCGAGCGGCGGGTGACGGCGGCGAGCTGTGGGTCAGGCGGTGGGTGACAGTGGCGAGCTGTGGGTCAGGCGGCGGGTGACAGTGGCGAGGTGTGGGTCAGGCGGTGGGTGACGGCGGCGAGCTGTGGGTCAGGCGGCGGGTGACAGTGGCGAGCTGTGGGTCAGGCGGCGGGTGACAGTGGCGAGCTGTGGGTCAGGCGGCGGGTGACAGTGGCGAGCTGTGGGTCAGGCGGCGGATGACAGTGGCGAACTGTGGGTCAGGCGGCGGGTGACAGTGGCAAGCTGTGGGTCAGGCGGCGGGTGACAGTGGCGAGGTGTGGGTCAGGCGGCGGTGACAGTGGCAAGCTGTGGGTCAGGCGGCGGGTGACAGTGGCGAGGTGTGGGTCAGGCGGCGGGTGACAGTGGCGAGCTGTGGGTCAGGCGGCGGGTGACAGTGGCGAGGTGTGGGTCAGGCGGCGGGTGACAGTGGCGAGGTGTGGGTCAGGCGGCGGGTGACAGTGGCAAGCTGTGGGTCAGGCGGCGGGTGACAGTGGCAAGGTGTGGGTCAGGCGGTGGGTGACGGCGGCGAGCTGTGGGTCAGGCGGCGGGTGAAGGCGGCGAGCTGTGGGTCAGGTGGCGGGTGACATCGGCGAGCTGTGGGTCAGGTGGCGGGTGACATCGGCGAGCTGTGGGTCGGGTGGCGGGTGACATCGGCGAGCTGTGGGTCAGGCGGAGGGTGACATCGGCGAGCTGTGGGTCAGGCGGAGGGTGACATCGGCGAGCTGTGGGTCAGGCGGCGGGTGAAGGCGGCGAGCTGTGGGTCGGGTGGCGGGTGACATCGGCGAGCTGTGGGTCGGGTGGCGGGTGACATCGGCGAGCTGTGGGTCGGGTGGCGGGTGACATCGGCGAGCTGTGGGTCGGGTGGCGGGTGACATCGGCGAGCTGTGGGTCAGGCAGCAGGTGACATCGGCGAGCTGTGGTTCAGGCTGCGGATGACATCGGCGAGCTGTGGGTCAGGCGGCGGCGAGCTGTGGGTCAGGCGGCGGGTGACGGCGGCGAGCTGTGGGTCAGGCGGCGGGTGACGGCGGCGAGCTGTGGGTCAGGCGGCGGGTGACGGCGGCGAGCTGTGGGTCGGGTGGCGGGTGACATCGGCGAGCTGTGGGTCGGGTGGCGGGTGACATCGGCCAGCTGTGGGTCGGGTGGCGGGTGACATCGGCGAGCTGTGGGTCAGGCAGCAGATGACAACGGCGAGCTGTGGGTCAGGCGGCAGGTGACAGCGGCGAGCTGTGGGTGACATCGGCGAGCTGTGGGTCAGGCGGCGGGTGACATCGGCGAGCTGTGGGTCAGGCGGCGGGTGACGGCGGCGAGCTGTGGGTCAGACGGCGGGTGACGGCGGCGAGCTGTGGGTCAGTCGGCGGGTGACGCCGGCGAGCTGTGGGTCAGTCGGCGGGTGACGGCGGCGAGCTGTGGGTCAGGCGGCGGGTGACGGCGGCGAGCTGTGGGTGACATCGGCGAGCTGTGGGTCAGGCGGCGGGTGACATCGGCGAGCTGTGGTTCAGGCGGCGGGTGACATCGGCGAGCTGTGGGTCAGGCGGCGGGTGACAGTGGCGAGGTGTGGGTCAGGCGGCGGATGACAGTGGCGAACTGTGGGTCAGGCGGCGGGTGACAGTGGCAAGCTGTGGGTCAGGCGGCGGGTGACAGTGGCGAGGTGTGGGTCAGGCGGCGGGTGACAGTGGCAAGCTGTGGGTCAGGCGGCGGGTGACAGTGGCGAGGTGTGGGTCAGGCGGCGGGTGACAGTGGCGAGCTGTGGGTCAGGGCGGCGGGTGACAGTGGCGAGGTGTGGGTCAGGCGGCGGGTGACAGTGGCGAGGTGTGGGTCAGGCGGCGGGTGACAGTGGCAAGCTGTGGGTCAGGCGGCGGGTGACAGTGGCAAGGTGTGGGTCAGGCGGTGGGTGACGGCGGCGAGCTGTGGGTCAGGCGGCGGGTGAAGGCGGCGAGCTGTGGGTCAGGTGGCGGGTGACATCGGCGAGCTGTGGGTCAGGTGGCGGGTGACATCGGCGAGCTGTGGGTCGGGTGGCGGGTGACATCGGCGAGCTGTGGGTCAGGCGGAGGGTGACATCGGCGAGCTGTGGGTCAGGCGGCGGGTGAAGGCGGCGAGCTGTGGGTCGGGTGGCGGGTGACATCGGCGAGCTGTGGGTCGGGTGGCGGGTGACATCGGCGAGCTGTGGGTCGGGTGGCGGGTGACATCGGCGAGCTGTGGGTCGGGTGGCGGGTGACATCGGCGAGCTGTGGGTCAGGCAGCAGGTGACATCGGCGAGCTGTGGGTCAGGCGGCGGGTGACATCGGCGAGCTGTGGTTCAGGCGGCGGATGACATCGGCGAGCTGTGGGTCAGGCGGCGGCGAGCTGTGGGTCAGGCGGCGGGTGACGGCGGCGAGCTGTGGGTCAGGCGGCGGGTGACGGCGGCGAGCTGTGGGTCAGGCGGCGGGTGACGGCGGCGAGCTGTGGGTCAGGCGGCGGGTGACGGCGGCGAGCTGTGGGTCGGGTGGCGGGTGACATCGGCGAGCTGTGGGTCGGGGTGGCGGGTGACATCGGCGAGCTGTGGGTCGGGTGGCGGGTGACATCGGCGAGCTGTGGGTCAGGCAGCAGATGACAACGGCGAGCTGTGGGTCAGGCGGCAGGTGACAGCGGCGAGCTGTGGGTGACATCGGCGAGCTGTGGGTCAGGCGGCGGGTGACATCGGCGAGCTGTGGGTCAGGCGGCGGGTGACATCGGCGAGCTGTGGGTCAGGCGGCGGGTGACGGCGGCGAGCTGTGGGTCAGACGGCGGGTGACGGCGGCGAGCTGTGGGTCAGTCGGCGGGTGACGCCGGCGAGCTGTGGGTCAGTCGGCGGGTGACGGCGGCGAGCTGTGGGTCAGGCGGCGGGTGACAGCGGCGAGCTGTGGGTGACATCGGCGAGCTGTGGGTGACATCGGCGAGCTGTGGTTCAGGCGGCGGGTGACATCGGCGAGCTGTGGGTCAGGCGGGCGGCGAGCTGTGGGTCAGCGGCGGGTGAGTGGTCAGGGGGCGGTGGGCGGGGGGTGGTGGGGGGAGGGGGGGGGGGGGGGAGGGTGAGGCGGGTGAGGGGGGTGGGTCAGGCGGCGGGGGCGGTGTGACGGGGCGGGGGGGGGGGGGGGGAGGCGGGGGAGCTGTGGGTGGTCGGGGAGGGGGGGGGGGGGGGGCGGCGGGTGACGGCGGCGAGCTGTGGGTCGGGTGGCATCGGCGAGCTGTGGGTCAGGCGGCAGGTGACAGCGGCGAGCTGTGGGTGACATCGGCGAGCTGTGGGTCAGGCGGCGGTGAGCTGTGGGTCAGGCGGCGGGTGACATCGGCGAGCTGTGGGTGACATCGGCGAGCTGTGGGTCAGGCGGTGGGTGACATCGGCGAGCTGTGGGTCAGGCGGCGGTGAGCTGTGGGTCAGGCGGCGGGTGACGGCGGCGAGCTGTGGGTCAGGCGGCGGGTGACGGCGGCGAGCTGTGGGTCAGGCGGCGGGTGACGGCGGCGAGCTGTGGGTCAGGCGGCGGGTGACATCGGCGAGCTGTGGGTCAGGCGGCGGGTGACATCGGCGAGCTGTGGGTCAGGCGGCGGCGAGCTGTGGGTCAGGCGGGCGGGTGATGGCGGCGAGCTGTGGGTCAGGCGGCGGGGTGAGCTGTGGGTCAGGCGGCGGTGACATCGGCGAGCTGTGGACATCGGCGAGCTGTGGGTCAGGCGGCGGGACATCGGCGAGCTGTGGGTCGGCGGCGGTGAGCTGTGGGTCAGGCGGCGGGTGACGGCGGCGAGCTGTGGGTCAGGCGGCGGGTGACGGCGGCGAGCTGTGGGTCAGGCGGCGGGTGACATCGGCGAGCTGTGGGTCAGGCGGCGGGTGACATCGGCGAGGTGTGGGTCAGGCGGCGGCGAGCTGTGGGTCAGGCGGCGGGTGATGGGTCAGGCGGCGGGTGATGGCGGCGAGCTGTGGGTCAGGCGGCGGGTGATGGCGGCGAGCTGTGGGTCAGGCGGCGGGTGATGGGTCAGGCGGCGGGTGATGGCGGCGAGCTGTGGGTCAGGCGGCGGGTGACGGCGGCGAGCTGTGGGTCAGGCGGCGGGTGACGGCGGCGAGCTGTGGGTCAGGCGGCGGGTGACGGCGGCGAGCTGTGGGTCAGGCGGCGGGTGACATCGGCAGCTGTGGGTCAGGCGGCGGGTGAGCTGTGGGTCAGGCGGCGGGTCAGGCGACGGGTTGATGGGTCAGGCGGCGGGTGATGGCGGCGGTGTGGGTCAGGCGGCGGCGAGCTGTGGGTCAGGCGGCGGGTGACGGCGGCGATGGGTCAGGCGGCGGGGCGGGGCGGCTGTGTCAGGCGGCGGGTGGCGGCGAGCTGTGGGTCAGGCGGCGGGTGACATCGGCGAGCTGTGGGTCAGGCGGCGGGTGACATCGGCGAGGTGTGGGTCAGGCGGCGGCGGGCTGTGGGTCAGGCGGCGGGTGATGGGTCAGGCGGCGGCGGCGAGCTGTGGGTCAGGCGGCGGTTTGATGGGTCAGGCGGCGGCGAGGTGTGGGCAGGCGGCGGCGAGCTGTGGGTCAGGCGGCGGGTGATGGGTCAGGCGGCGGCGAGCTGTGGGTCAGGCGGCTGGTGATGGGTCAGGCGGCGGGTGATGGCGGCGAGCTGTGGGTCAGGCGGCGGGTGATGGCGGCGAGCTGTGGGTCAGGCGGCGGCTCTGTGTCTTCTCTCAGATCATGGCGTCTTCTGCTCTGCATCGCTTCTCTCCTCCTGCTAGGCGTCCAGTGGGATCACCTGATCTTTAGCCAATCGGATAAGGGGTTTGTGATTGGCCTGGAGGAGGATCAGTGTGGCAATAACAAATACTCATTCGCTATCGTCACACAACTGGTGGGTTCGGAGCGCAGAACACTGTGCCTGGAGCCCACCCTTTTAGAGCCTCTGGTTCTAATCATGTGCTTAAAAAAAAAAAAAAACAGAGATTGTCGGCGTTTCTGAATCATGGTGATTCCGCCCACAAAACGCAACGCCATGATGTGAATGGAGACTAACGAAATGTTTGACCGTTCTTCCAGAAGCGCGTTTGTGAGGTCAGGCGCTGATGTTGGATGAGAAGGCCTGGCTTGCAGTCACAAAGGTGTTCTATGGGGTTGAGGTCAGGACTCTGTGCAGACCAGTCATGTTCCCCACCCCAAACTCCCTCACCCATGATGTAACTCATCCAGTTACAATGTATCACCTCCCCCCCTCCTCCTGTAACAATGTATCTTTCTCTCTCCCGGCCCCTCCCCTCCTCTCTTTTTGTCTCTCTCAGGCGGAGGGGGCGGTCCCAAGCGTCTCTGGCCATGTGACCCGGTGTGTCCAATGAGGAGCGGTCCCCGGGCAGCACACCCCCCCGCTCCGGAGAGGCCGGGCAGAGCCGGGAATGTGTCATGGCGGAGTGAGGGGAGCCCGGGGAGGAGGAGGAGGGGGGAGAAGAGGAGCGGGGGGCCCGAGCAGCCACACACCGTACATGGACACTGGGAGCCCCGAGAGCAGCGGCCCGGAGCACCGTCCCTTCTCTCTGGTCTGTGTGAGGCGCCGCCGGCACAATGGTAGGAGAACCCCCGGCTGTGTGTGAGGCCTGAGCCCGGGGGGGAGGAGGAGGAGGGAGGGGGACAATGGAGGCCACAGTGTGAGGACACCGGGATCAACCCGGCCTTCTATTGTCTGACATCCAATGGGGGCCCCCTACCGGACACTGCATGGGGGACAATGGGGGCCCCTATGGGACACTGCACGAGGACAATGGGGACCCCTACCAGACACTACATGGGGGGCCCCTACCAGACAATGCATGGGGGCCCCCCCACCAGTCCCTGCATGGGGGGCCTCACCTGGCACTGCATGGGGGCCCCTCTACTCTTTATTCTCCACCAAGGTACATAACATCTCCCCATCAGGACTGCTGGCAAACCCATCATCATCCCCATCCCTTCCTTCTGATTGGTACCCATCACCATCCTATGTCTAACATTTGGTACCCATCTCCATCCTAGTTCTTAAGACTGGCATCTATTTCTTCCTTATCCCCATCCTCATTACTGGCACCCACTCTTAGGACTTAAATCAGTTCCCATTCATTGCTCAAGACTGGCACCCATCTTCATCCTCATCTCCATCCTTCTGATTGGTACCCATCACCGTCCTATGTCTCAAATTTGGTACCCATCTCCATCCCCGTTCTTAAGACTGGCATCCATTTCTTCCTCAGTACTGGCACCCATCTTTATCCTCATCCTTGGCACTGGCACCCATCCTCATCCCCATCCTTGGCACTGCCACCCATCTTCATCCCCATCCTTGGCACTGCCACCCATCTTCATCCCCATCCTTGGCACTGCCACCCATCCTCATCCCCATCCTTGGCAATGCCACCCATCTTCATCCCCATCCTTGGCACTGCCACCCATCCTCATCCCCATCCTTGGCACTGCCACCCATCTTCATCCTTGACACTGGCACCCATCCTCATCCCCATCCTTGGCACTGCCACCCATCTTCATCCTCATCCTTTGCACTGCCACCCATCTTCATCCTCATCCCCATCCTTGGCACTGCCACCCATCTTCATCCTCATCTCCATCCTTCTGATTGGTACCCATCACCATCCTATGTCTCAAATTTGGTACCCATCTCCATCCCCGTTCTTAAGACTGGCATCCATTCTTAAGACTTTAATCCGTTCCGATTCATTGCTCAAAACTGGCACCCATCCTCATCCCCATCCTTGGCACTGGCACCCATCTTCATTCTCATCCTTGGCACTGGCACCCATCTTCATTCTCATCCTTGGCACTGGCAATCATCTTCAACCCCGTCCTTGGCACTGGCACCCACCTTTATCCTCATCCTTGGCACTGGCATTCGTCCTTGGCACTGGCACCCACCTTCATCCTCGTCCTTGGCACTGGCACCCACCTTCATTTTCATCCTTGGCACTGGCACTCATCTTTGGCACTGGCACCCAACTTCATCCCCATCCCTTGCACTGGCACCCATCTTCATACTCATTTCCATCCTCAGTACTGGCACCCATCTTCATACTCCTCTCCATCTCCATCCTCAGTACTGGCACCCATTCTTAAGAAATAAATGTGTTCCCATTTGTTCCTCAAGACTGGCACCCTTCCCCCCCCCCCCCTACAAAAATGTTTTTAAACTGGCACCTATCTTCTTTTCCGTTCTCCCTTAAGACTGGTACTGTTCCCTGTTAAATGTCTAAGACTGACACCCATCGTCGTCCTGGTATTCCTTTCCTCATGACTGGCACCCATCCCCAGTCCAATGTCTGAAATTGGTGCCCATCTCCATCCTCATTCTTAAGACTGGCTTCCTTCCACAAAACTTTATCCTCATCCCTATTTTCAGGACTGGCACCCTTTCCCATTAGATGATTGACACCCATCTCTATCCTATCCTTATACCTGCTTCAGCCGACTTCCAGGGCTGGCACCCATCTACATTCCTTCTTTTTGCCATCTCCGGGACTAGCAGTCTTCTTAGGCCCATCTCCATCCCATCCTCATAGTTTGTAACCATCTCAGTCCCATCTTCATCCCTTCTCCAGAGTTGTTGCCTGTCTCAGTCTCATATTCATCCCTTCTTTGGGGTTGGTAACCATCTCAGTGCCATCTCCTCTCCGTCCCATCTTCATCCCATTTTCAGGGTTAATATCCATCTTCATCCCATCTCCAGGGTTGGTACCTATATCAGTCCCATCTTTATCCCCTCTGTCTCTTCTTCATCCCATATGCAGGGATGTTTCCCATCTCGGTGCCATCTTTGTCCCATCTGCAGGGTTGGTTCCCAACTTCTTGCCATCTCCAGGGTTGGTAACCATCTCAGTTCCATCTTTATCCCATCTCAGTCTCTTCTTCATCCATTTGCAAGGGTTGGTACCCATCTTGGTCCCATTTCCATCCCTTCTCGGTCTTTTCTTTATCCCATCTCCAGAGTTGGTACCCATCTCAGTCCAATTTCCATTCCATCTCCAGGGTTGGTCCCCATCTCCAGGATTGGTACCCATCTCAGTCTCTTCTTCGTCCGATCTCCAGGGTTGGTACCCATCTCAGTCCCTTCTTCATCCCATCTACAGAAAAGGTACCTATCTTAGTCCAATTTCCATCCCTTCTCAGTCTCTTCTTCTTCCCATTTCCAGGGTTTGGTACCCATCTCAGTCCCTCCTTCATCCTAGCTCCAGGGTTTGGTACCCATCTCAGTCCCTTCTTCGTCCCATCTCCAGGGTTGGTACCCATCTCAGTCCCCATCTCCAGGATTGGTACCCATTTCAGTCCCTTCTTCGTCCCATCTCCAGGGTTGGTACCCATCTCGGTCCCTCCTTCGTCCCATCTCCAGGGTTTGGTACCCATCTCAGTCCCTCCTTCGTCCCATCTCCAGGGTTTGGTACCCATCTCAGTCCCTCCTTCGTCCCATCTCCAGGGTTTGGTACCCATCTCAGTCCCTCCTTCGTCCCATCTCCAGGGTTTGGTACCCATCTCAGTCCCTCCTTCGTCCCATCTCCAGGGTTTGGTACCCATCTCAGTCCCTCCTTCGTCCCATCTCCAGGGTTTGGTACCCATCTCAGTCCCTCCTTCGTCCCATCTCCAGGGTTTGGTACCCATCTCAGTCCCTCCTTCGTCCCATCTCCAGGGTTTGGTACCCATCTCAGTCCCTCCTTCGTCCCATCTCCAGGGTTTGGTACCCATCTCAGTCCCTCCTTCGTCCCATCTCCAGGGTTTGGTACCCATCTCAGTCCCTCCTTCGTCCCATCTCCAGGGTTTGGTACCCATCTCAGTCCCTCCTTCGTCCCATCTCCAGGGTTTGGTACCCATCTCAGTCCCTCCTTCGTCCCATCTCCAGGGTTTGGTACCCATCTCAGTCCCTCCTTCGTCCCATCTCCAGGGTTTGGTAGGGTTTGGTCCCATCTCAGTCCCTCCTTCGTCCCATCTCCAGGGTTTGGTACCCATCTCAGTCCCTCCTTCATCCCATCTTCAGGGTTGGTACCCACCTTAGTCCCTCCTTCATCCCATCTCCAGGGTTTGGTACCCATCTTAGTCCCTCCTTCATCCCATCTTCAGGGTTTGGTACCCATCTTAGTCCCTACTTCATCCCATCTTCAGGGTTGGTACCCACCTTAGTCCCTCCTTCATCCCATCTCCAGGGTTTGGTACCCATCTTAGTCCCTCCTTCATCCCATCTCCAAGGGTTTGGTACCCATCTTAGTCCCTACTTCATCCCATCTTCAGGGTTGGTACCCACCTTAGTCCCTCCTTCATCCCATCTCCAGGGTTTGGTACCCATCTTAGTCCCTCCTTCATCCCATCTCCAAGGGTTTGGTACCCATCTTAGTCTTATTTCTATCCCTTCTCTGTCTCTTCTTTATCTCATCTTTATATCATCTCAGTCCTGGCTTCATCACATCTTTGGCACCCATCTTTGTCTCATCTCCAGGGATGGTAACCTTCTCAATCTCTATGATTGATATAAATCTTGGTCCCAACTCTTACCCCATCTCCAGAACTGGCACCCATTTCCATCCTATTATTTTATCGGTCCCATCTTCTGGACTAATGCCAATCTCCAGTTCCACCCCATCATCATCCCTACTTCTAGCCTTCTCGGTCCTGGTTCTGCTTTGATTATTTGTTGCATTTCTGGTTGGTTGCTAGTTTAGGAAGATACAACAGATTTCTGAACATGTGACATTGTATCCTTTTCCTAGAGAAGGTTTTTAATATATTTCTAAGTCATCAGAGCAGCGAATGTTCTAGGAAACCCTTCCTGAAATGACCATGCCCTGCCATTGCTGAACTCCTTGTGGATGCCCGGCTGTCTCTGGCTTCTTACAGTCTCACTGTCCCGACCCAATGACCCCCCCCCCCCCCTCCATAGACTAATCTTACCAGGGATTCCCTGAGGCCTGAATAATTATTTCAAAGGGTTCCTCTGGGTTAAAGGTTAATAGTCTCTGTTCTAGAGGGAATCCACAGGTATGGTATATACATAGTTACAGTGCATCCAGAAAGTGGTCGCAGCGCTTCACTTTTTCCACATTTTGTTATGTTACAGCCTTATTCCACAATTGATTAAATTCATTATTTTCCTCAAAATTCTACAAACAATTCTACAAACAATTACCCATAATAAATCTTTGCACATTTATAAACAAATCCCGTGCACAGGGAGTATCGCAGGCTCCTCCCTTGCACAGGGAGTATCGCAGGCTCCTCCCTTGCACAGGGAGTATCGCAGGCTCCTCCCTTGCACAGGGAGTATCGCAGGCTCCTCCCTTGCACAGGGAGTATCGCAGGCTCCTCCCTTGCACAGGGAGTATCGCAGGCTCCTCCCTTGCACAGGGAGTATCGCAGGCTCCTCCCTTGCACAGGGAGTATCGCAGGCTCCTCCCGTGCACAGGGAGTATCGCAGGCTCCTCCCGTGCACAGGGAGTATCGCAGGCTCCTCCCGTGCACAGGGAGTATCGCAGGCTCCTCCCGTGCACAGGGAGTATCGCAGGCTCCTCCCGTGCACAGGGAGTATCGCAGGCTCCTCCCGTGCACAGGTAGTATCGCAGGCTCCTCCCGTGCACAGGTAGTATCGCAGGCTCCTCCCGTGCACAGGTAGTATCGCAGGCTCCTCCCGTGCACATGAGTATCGCAGGCTCCTCCCGTGCACATGAGTATCGCAGCCTTTGCTCCATACTTTGGTGAAGCTCTTTTGGCACCAATTACAACCTCCGGTCTTTCTGAGTATGATGCTACAAGCTCGACCCACCTATTTATGGGCAGTTTCTCCCATTCTTCTTTGCAGGACCTCTCAAGCTCCATCAGGTTGGATGGGAAGCGTCGGTGCACAGCCATTTTCAGATCTCCCCAGAGATGTTCAAACGGGTTCAAGTCTTGGGCCACTCAAGGGACATTTATAGAATTGTCCCATAGCCACTCCTTTGTTATCTTGGCTGTGAGCTTAGGGTTGTTGTCCTGTTGGAAGATGAACCGTCGCCGCCGGTCTAAGGTCCAGAGCAGGTTTTCATCAAGGATGTCTCTGAAAATTGCTATACATTCATATTTCCCTCAATCCTGACTAGTCTCCCAGTTCCTGCCACTGAAAAACATCCCCACAGCATGGTGCTGCCACCACCATGCTTCACAGTAGGGATGGTATTGGCCAGGTGATGAGCGGTGCCTGGTTTCCTCCAGACATGACACTTGCCATTCAGGCCAAAGATTTCAATCTTTGCTTCCTCAGACCAGAGAATTTTGGTTCTATTGGTCTGAAAGTCCTTCAGGTGCCTTTTGGCAAACTCCAGGTGGACTGTCCTGTGCCTTTTCCTGAGAAATGACTTCCGTCTGACCCCTCTACCATACAGGCCTGCTTGGTGGAGTGCTGCAGAGATGGTTGTTCTTCTGGAAGGTTCTCCTCTCTCCACAGGGAAAACACTGGAGATCTGTCAGAGTGACCACCGGGTTCTTGGTCACCTCCCTGACTAAGGCCCTTCTCCCCCGATTGCTCAGTTTGGCCGGGTGGCCCGCTCTAGGAAGAGTCCTGGTGGTTCCAAACTTTTTCCATTTATAGGTGATGTAGGCTAGGGTTGTACCAATACTAGTACCAATGCCGATACCAGGCTTTTCCAAGAGTATTTGTACTTGTACAAATGCTGCGATGCTTGACCCCCCCCCATACTTAGGCAGCCCCAGTGATGATCGGTTGGGGGGGGGAGTTACCAGCACTGATCTCACCGTATAACTTTTCTGACAGCTGCTTCTCCTCCTCTCCCTCCTGCGGCTGTCAGGAAGATTGATGCTTGTAACCCCCCACCACCACTGCACCAATCACCTCTGGCTGTCCCCCTTTGTGCTTCCCATGTGGTCCCCCTGCATCCTCCCTGGCTTTTCAGTGTTCTGATATATTTTATCCTCCAGGTCCCCCTGTGTCCTTTCCATCTCCTCCTTCAGTCCCCCTATGTCCTCTCCGGCTCCTCCTCCCCTCCCCCTATGTCCTCTCCGGCTCCTCCTCCCCTCCCCTACCACCGATCTTCCAGGATGGAGAGTAGAGGAAGGAGCTGTGAGCCGTGATCACTGACCCTGTCCATTCATCATAACTGAAACATTGTAACCTGTATTTACGATGCTTCGGTTTTATGAATGGGGAGGAGCCTCTGTCTTCTGTTCATTTTCAGTGCAGCTGAGGCTGCAGAGAAAGGAACTGGGGAATCTCTGTCCTTAGTCCCTTTCCCTGTCTCAAAAGGGAGATATCAGGGGTCTGTCTAGACCCCTGATATCACCAAAGTCAGTCCCCCCCAAACAGGGCTGATTTTTATTTTTTTTTCCAAGAAATAAACAATTGTAATATTTCAAAGTTAAATTGTTAAAAAAAAAAAAATACATTGACACCGTCCACTCCCCCCCCAAAAAAAGAAAAGAAAACATTTTTAAAAAATAACAGAAAAATATAAATTTGTAATAAAATAAGTAACTGACACATGCCACTGTCGCATGACATAAAAAAAAAGTATTGGTGGTCGGTATTGGCTCGTACTTGAAGAAAAGTATCGGTACTCGTACTTAAAGTACTATTGGTGCAACCCTAATGTAGGCCACTGTGCTCATCGGGACCTTCAGTACTGCAGAAATGTTTCTGTACCCTTCCCCCGATCTGTGTCTCCATACAATCCTGTCTCCGAGGTCTACAGACAATTCCTTGGACTTCATGGCTTGGTTTGTGCTCTGACATGCACTGTTACCTGTGGGATCGTCTATAGACAGGTGTGTCCCTTTCCAAACCATGTCCAATCAACTGAATTTACCAGAGGTGGACTCCAATCAAGTTGTAGAAACATCTCAAGGATGATCAGTGGAAACAGGAGGCATCTGAGCTTAATTCTGAGTGTCATGGGAGGAGCCTGTGATGCTTGTGTGTGCGGGAGGAGCCTGTGATGCTTGTGTGCGCGGGAGGAGCCTGTGATGCTTGTGTGCGCGGGAGGAGCCTGTGATCACATGGGGATTTTTTTTTTATATATATATATATATAAATTTGCAAAGATTTCAAACAAACTCCATTATGGGGGACTGTTTGTTTGTAGAATTTTGAGGAGAATAATGAATTTAATCCATTTTGCAATAAGGCCGTAACATAATAAAATGTGGAAAAAGTGAAGCGCTGTGAATACTTTCCGCATGCCCTTTGTGTATGCATAATAAATATATATTATTTCTTTTTTGCATGCAACAACAACACAAGTCTCCGTCCCTCATTGGCCCTCCAGGGACGACGTGTTAAAATTGCCTGTTTGACCCTACAGGCCCATTTGGCCCCTCGTTGGCCCTCCAGGGACGATGGCCGATGTGGGCATGGGGGCTCGTGTAAACAAACTCTGAATCTTCCTCCGGCCTCTACTAACCGTGTGCTTGTTCAAAGTCAGAGAGCCGGGCAAAGTAGAATTGTCATGCGGTGCTCATCGGCTCCGGCCTTCGTATAGCTTTAGATTTAAAGTGTTTTGTAAACCTCGGTCATGGAATGTGAACAAAGCATATTCCTCTAGCAGGGATCCTCAAACTACGGCCATCCAGCTGTTGCGGAACTACACATCCCATGAGGCATTGTAAAACTCTGACATTCACAGACCTGACTAGGCATGATGGGAATTGTAGTTCCTGGAAAGTAGGTTTTATATGGTTTTCAATGGCACAGTTCACAATAGTGCTTGCAGTTCCAGTTCAGAAAAAAGTGTTGTGTGTGTGTGTGTGTGTTGTTTTTTGTTTGTTTTTATGCTCTCGGATCGGTAATATCCGTCTTTTCTCGGCTCGTGGAAGGGTCGTCCTCTCCATGTGTTTTTTTTTTTTTTTTTTTTTTTGCTCTGGAAAGTTGTGAAGAGAAATAACCTGTGTATAATTTATGAGGCCGTCCAGCGGTGTGCAGGGTTGGATTTATAACGAGCATTGAGTGAATGGGGAGGGGGGGGGGGTAATATTGTGCGTCTGTGGGGCGCATCCTTTTAGAAAGCATTATACACTCACCGGCCACTTTATTATGGCGCAGAAAATCCAATCGTGTGTACGAGGCTTAACCACTTGCTTACTGGGCACATAAACCCCCTTCGTGCCCAGGCGAAATTTCAGCTTCCGGCACTGCGTCGCTTTAACAGACAATTGCGTGGTCGCGCGACGTGGCACCCAAACAAAATTGGCGTCCTTTTTTTCCCCCACAAATAGAGCTTTCTTTTGGTGGTATTTGATCGCCCGTGCGGTTTTTATTTTTTGCGTTATAAACAAAAAAAGAGAGACAATTTAAAAATATATATATATATATATTTTTTACTTGTTGCTATAATAAATATCCCAATTTAAAAAAAAAAAAACTATTTTTTTTTCTTAGTTAAGGCCGATACGTATTCTTCTACGTATTTAAAAAAAAAAAAAAAAATCACAATAAGTGACTGCTTTGCGCAAAAGTTATAGCGCCTACAAAATAGGGGACAGAATTATGTTTTTTTTTTTTAAATATTTTCTTTTTTACTAGTAATGGCGGCGATCTGCGATTTTTATTGGGACTGCGACATTACGGCGGACACATCGGACACTTTTGACACATTTTTGGCGCCATTCACATTTATACAGCGACCAGTGCTATAAATATGCACTAATTACTGTATAAATGTGACTGGCATTGAAGGGGTTAACACTAGGGGGTGAGGAAGGGGTTAAATGTATTGCCTGGGTGTGTTCTAACTGTGTGGGGGGAGGGGGGTGACTGGGGGAGGTGACCGATGCTGTGTCTCTATGTACAAGAGACACAGATCGGTCTGCTCTTTCCCTGACAGGACGTGGAGCTCTGTGTTTACACACACAGCTCCACGTCCCTGCTCTGTCACCGCCGATCGCGTGTACCTGACGGACACCGCGGCCGGGTACACGCATCGAATCCTCGGTGATGCGACGGGACTGTTTTTCCCCGCCGCGCGCCACTGGGTGGGGAATTACAAATACATCATGTCCAAAGACGTGACCCCGGCGCCTCAGGTCCGCGCTGTTGACGTATTTTGTCAATAGCGCGGACCCGAAGTGGTTAAAGGGTCACTAAAGGAAAACATTTTTTTTTTTGCTGAAATGACTGTTTACAGTGTATAGAGACATAATAGTTAACTGATTCCTTTTAAAAATGATTAAAAATAGATAAAAATCAATCATATAATGTGCCTGCCGTTTTAGTTTCATTTGTAAACTGGTTTCATGTTTCTGTGAAGTAGAGAGACACACAGAACAAAAACAAACAAAATACAGGGCAGTGTTTTGTTTTTAAAATGAATCTGATTGGTTCTGAGGAGTTTTAGACACACAGCAATGACAGCTTGGACCACAGTGAAAAGCTGCCATGAGATTTTTCATAAGGAGCCAGACAAGCAGGAAGTGTGGAGATCAGAGGAGAATTGCAGCATCTTCAAAGCAAAAAACAAACAATCAGGGCATGAAACCAGGACTGCAGTAAGGTAAAGGAAGCTATTTAGCTAAAAAATAAATAAAAAAACCTTTAGTGATCCTTTTAAGGCTGCATTCACACCTGAGCATTTTCAGCTCGTTAAAAAAAAACGTTCGTAAAACGCCCAGCAAGCAAAATCCTATTCATTTTAATGGCACCTGTTCACATCTTAACGCCTTAAGCCCAATAAAAGAACACTAGCTTCTTTGGGGCAGATTACAGGCATTTTTCTGCCAATTACCGTATATACTCGAGTATAAGCCGACCCGAATATAAGCCGAGGCACCCAGGGCAAGCCTTTGGGGTGTGCGAACTGTGCGGCCGCACAGGGCGCCATGGGCAACAGGGGCGCCGTGCAGCCATCACAGCTTGCAGAATGTGAGTGGTGGTAGGGCCAGCGGTACCACTAGGCGGATTAGGAAGGCAGCCGCCTAGGACGCACTGCTACCCAGGGGAGCCGCTGACTCTTGCCTCACCTCTTCCTGGCAGTGGATAGAGGGGCCCCCGGACAGCCTCTTTGTGTATGTTTAGGTGACCAGGGGGTGAGGGGTGAAGATGGGGGGGCGCCACAGGATTTGCTCGCACAGTACGCCTGAACACCTAAGGCCGGCCCTGGAGGCAACTCATTTTACCACAAAAAATTGGGAAAACGTATTGATTCGAGTATAAGCCTAGGGTGTCCATCTGTATGCCTCACTGTGCCCATGCCTCACTGTGCCCATGACTAAACTGACATTTTAACATTGGAGTCTATGGAAGGGATCCCTGGCTTTAAAACATCGGTGCTCCCCAGCCGTAGGTCCCCCAGACAACAAACTTTCCCCCCTTTTATAGAGGAGAAATGGGGCTACATGTGTGCCAAGTTTAGGGTCCAGGGGACCTACGGTCGGCCGGTACCGGGTCCCTAAAGTCACTGGAGAAATTACCATTTAACATGGGAGTCTATAGAAAGGGTGCCCGGCTTTAAAAAATCGGTGCTCCCCGGACAACAAGGTTTGCACACTTGTAGAGGAAGAGTGGGGCTACATGTGTGCCAAGTTTAGGGTCCAGGGAACCTACGGTCGGCCGGTACCGGGTCCCCAAAGTCACTGGAGAAATTACCATTTAACATGGGAGTCTATGGAAGGGGGGCCTGGCCTTAAAAAAATCGGTGCTCCCCAGCCGTAGGTCCCCTGGACAACAAACTTTGCACACTTGTAGAGGAAGAGTGGGGCTACCCAGTGCCGGGTCCCCAAAGTCCGGGAGTTCAGGCGTAAAAAGGTGACTTGAGTATAAGCTGAGGGGGGCATTTTCAGCACCAAAAAAATGTGCTGAAAGACTCGGCTTATACTCGAGTATATCCGGTACATTGATGACCTGTCGCAGGAAATCGCACCAAAATGACACTAAAACCGCGATAAAAACACTCGGGTGTCCATGCAGCCTAAGCCCTGGTTCACATTCATGCTACTTCTTGAAGTAGTGCGATTTCAAAGTGGAAAGGTCAAAATTGTTTGGGGGTTCAAAGTAATTTTTCTAGCAAACAATGTGGATTTTTTTATGTAGGAGAGAAGTGTTGGGCTTGGCGTTTGAAATGGTTAATTTAATATGAAAAGTAACCCTCTTCCTCTTTTCTGGAGATGTGGTGGTAGAGAAGCTCCTCTCCCTTGTTCCTGGGTCTCCTCCTGCGGTTGTCTGTCGGCGGATGTTTGATGTGTTTCTAGTCTATTATGTAATCCTCAGACGGGCCCTCCAGCCAGAGCCGTGCTGCCGCTTCCAATCTCCTCCATCTCCGGGAGATCTCTGCTACATTGTATCCTCTGTGGTGACTTCCTATAGGTGGATCCTTCACCATCAGTGTCTGGTGAGGATCTGATGTTTCTTATGCCAGCCTTGGACCCGGCTATTTATGTTGGCAGGACAAGGCTGCCTTTTGTTGTGGATCCCGTTTCTGTTACAAAGGAAATTGCCCTGTTTTTATATTGAAAAATTGATTTATTTTTTACAGACAGTGTTACTTTGTTTCTGTTTTATAAAATATTGTAAATAAGTATGTTTTCTTGTTCCATGGTGGGCACTGATAAGGTGGCACTGATAGGTAGCACGGGTATGCGGCACTAAAAGGCTACACTGATGGGTACTTATGGGTGGCATGGATGGGCACTGATAGGTAGCACGGGTATGCGGCACTAAAAGGCTACACTGATGGGTACTTATGGGTGGCATGGATGGGCACTGATAGGTAGCACGGGTATGCGGCAATGAAAAGCTACACTGATGGGTACTTATGGGTGGCATGAATGGGCACTGATAGGTGGCAGTGATAGGAAGTACAGGTATGCGGCACTAAAAGGCTACACTGATGGGCACTGATAGGTAGCACTGGTATGCGGCACTGAAAGGCTGCATTGATGGGTACTTATGGGTGGGCACTGATGGGTACTTATGGGTGGCATGGATGGGCACTGATAGGTAGCACTGGTTTGCGGAACTGAAATGCTGCACTAATGGGTGGCACTGATAGGTAGCATGGATATGCGGCACTGAAATGCTGCACTTATGGGTGGCACTGATAGGTAGCACGGGTAATGCGGCACTGATGGGTACTTATGGGTGGCATGAATGGTCACTGATGTCACTGATAGGTAGCATGGGTATGTGGCACTGAAATGCTGCACTGATGGGTACTTATGGGTGGCATAGATGGGCACTGATATGTGGCACTGCTGGGCATCACTGATCTGGGAGGCATTCATAATGGGCACTGACTGTCCCCATTTGTGGACCCTGGCATATATTGGGCACACTATGGCGGACATGTTGGGGGCTTCCCTGGTGGTCCAGTGTGGGCATCCACGGGGGGCTGCGCTGATAAACAATCAACGCAGATATATGACAAGCAGTCAGGATAACGCAACCACCGCCTGGCCGTCATTCTGCTATATGCCCGGCGGGAAGTGGTTAAAAATTATTATGATTTGAGCTGATTTTAAATCAAATCCACCCTGTTGTTGCAAGATAACTGATTCAGACATAGAAACTCAGCACAGGGATGGTGGGAACCCCTCATAATGGGCACAGCAGGTGTACAGACCCGGGAACTCAGCACAGGGATGGTGGGAACCCCTCATAATGGACACAGCAGGTATACAGACCCTGGAACTCAGCACAGGGATGGTGGGATCCCCTCATAATGGACACAGCAGGTATACAGACCCTGGAACTCAGCACTGGGATGGTGGGATCCCCTCATAATGGACACAGCAGGTATACAGACCCTGGAACTCAGCACAGGGATGGTGGGATCCCCTCATAATGGGCACAGCGGGTGTACAGACCTGGGAACTCAGCACAAGGATGGTGGGAACCCCTCAATGGGCACCACAGGTGTACAGACCTGGGAACTCAGCACAGGGATGGTGGGAACCCCTCAATGGGCACCACAGGTGTACAGACCTGGGAACTCAGCACAGGGATGGTGGGAACCCCTCATAATGGGCACAGCAGGTGTACAGACCTGGGAACTCAGCACAAGGATGGTGGGAACCCCTCAATGGGCACAGCAGGTGTACAGACCCGGGAACTCAGCACAGGGAAGGTGGGAACCCCTCATAATGGGCACAGCGGGAGTACAGACCCGGAACTTAGCACAGGTGATGGTGGGAACCCCTCATAATGGGCACAGCAGGTGTACAGAGCCAGGAACTCAGCACAGGGATGGTGGGAACCCCTCATAATGGGCACAGCAGGTGTACAGAGCCAGGAACTCAGCACAGGGATGGTGGGAACCCCTCATAATGGGCACAGCGGGTGTACAGAGCCAGGAACTCAGCACAGGGATGGTGGGAACCCCTCATAATGGGCACAGCGGGTGTACAGAGCCAGGAACTCAGTGCAGAGATCTCCCCAATAGAATCCTCAAGCGGTAGAAGATGTTCCTGTCATCTATATTTCATGGTTGTGCTTCACTGTTTCTCTGCAATACAAGTCGGATCTGACGGACTACAAACAATACAATTTATCTGGGTTGTTGTTCAGGGAGAGATTGTCTCTCTATTGGCCGTCTGTATTTTACAGCAATCTAGGAAATTCATGGAGGTTTCAGGTTGTTGCAGATTAGATGTCGTGTTCAGCTTCAGCCTGATGTGTGAAAAGGTTTGTATCTTCATCTTCCTTGTATTTGTAAATCTTTTTGCTCATACGGGCGTCTATAATTGCTCGTTATAGTGGTTGTGCAGAGTGATTGGGGATTGTAACTCCCTTCTTTGAGGGCCAATTTATTTGTTTGCAGCGTGTTATGTTGCACGTTTGTGTCCGTTATGTTATGTAAGGGAATTAAAAGTGAATGTTGCGTCAACTTGAGGAGTAGTGGCCCATCGGTTGGCGTCAATGGGAGGAATTGTGAGATGGCATTGGCGGGAGGAGTAGTTCCCCTACGGGGTTGGCGGGAGGAGTGGTTCCCCCTACGGGGTTGGCGTTGGCGGGAGGAGTAGTTCCCCTACAGCAGGGGTGGGGAACCTTTTTTCTGCCGAGGGCCATTTGGATTTTTGTAACATCATTCGGGGGCCGTACAAAATGCAGTGGCGTCACTCGGTGCAAAAAAATAATAAAAATTGTGTCAGCCCGAGCCGAGGCTCCGGAGCGCGCCGGGGGGCCGGATGGAATGATTTTGCGGGCCGCATGTTCCCCACCCCTGCTCTACGGGGTTGGCGTTGGCTGGGGGAGTAGTTCCCCTACGGGGTTGGCGGGTGAAGTAGTGCCCCACGGGTTGGCGTTGGCGGGGGAGTAGTTCCCCTACGGGGTTGGCGTTGGCGGGAGGAGTAGTTCCCCACGGTGTTGGTGTCGGCGGGTGGAGTAGTGCCCCGTGGGGTTGATGTCGGGTGGGTGAAGTAGTGCCCCACGGGGTTGGCGTTGGTGGGTGAAGTAGTTCCCCTACGGGGTTGGCGTTGGTGGGTGCAGTAGTTCCCCTACGGGGTTGGCGTTGGTGGGTGCAGTAGTTCCCCTACGGGGTTGGCGTTGGTGGGTGGAGTAGTTCCCCTACGGGGTTGGCGTTGGTGGGTGGAGTAGTTCCCCTACGGGGTTGGCGTTGGTGGGTGGAGTAGTTCCCCTACGGGGTTGGCGTTGGCGGGAGGAGTAGTGCCCCACGGGGTTGGTGTCGGGCGGGTGAAGTAGTGCCCCACGGGGTTGGCGTTGGCGGGTGGAGTCTCTGTATCTGTATATTTTATAATGTCCTTGAGCTCCAGTCAGTGACTTTTTTCCTTGACTGAGATGACGATGTCACTGTGCTGCAGGCAGGAGGGAGCACTTCCTCAGTCTCCTCTTCCCCAGTGATCAGACAGCAACATTGTAACTTTTCAGCCGAGGAACTTGATGGTGATCTTTTGATGTTTCTGAGTAAAGCAGATGAAGTCCAATGTCGGGGGAGAGCGCTGCAATCTCCTAGAGGGGCAATACATACCTGGGAGTACTACACAAAGACTTTAGTTACCATGCAGATAACCAGGAATGTGCAGCCGATCTTCGGCCCAATCAAAGTTAAACGTCGCAGTAACTGGTGTGCGGACTTATTTTAAATACACGGAAATTTCACAGCATGGAGAGCGGCTTTTAAGTGTGGAGGAAGGTGAGAAGAGCCCAGCAGGGAAGCCCCTCCGCCATCTTTCAAGTGTGACCTGAACTTCTTGAAGCGGAGGCTTCCTGCGGCGCCGCACTTTCTTCCTCTCCAAACCGAAAATAGTAGTTTGGCTTTTCTTTTATTTTGTTATTCCTGTCAAGTTCAATTCCAAGAGAAAATCTAAAAATTGCAGTTTAGTCCAATGATTTTCAACGCAGGTCTTCAAATACTTTCAGCGGGTAATTTTATTATGGAGGGTCTTAACTCACAATTACAAATCACAGGACACCGATTTAAAAAATGGCGTGTGCAAGTTTGGAAGAAAAAGTATAAATAGAGGTTACCTGATGTAACCCCCCCCCCATCTAAATTAAGTAGATCTAGAAGGTCTATGGAGGCAGCTCTCAGCCACCAACCAGGTCATTCCTTCCCTTTTCCCTGGTCTCCAGTCACTTGCAGATCCCTTAACCAAGCTCCCATAGTGGGCCACAGTGCCCCCCCCCCCCAGGATTCCCGAGAGCCCTTGGCCACCAAAGTGCCCCCCCCCCCATCTTATCAAGAGCCCTTTGTCTCCAGAATGCCACCCCAGGCTTCCCGAGAGCCCTCATCCTCCACAGCCCCCCCCCCCCCAAGGCTTCCTGGCAGCCCTCGGTCTCCAAAGTGCACCCCCCCCCCCCAGGTTTTGAAAGCCCTCAGCCTCCACAGTGCCCCCCGGCTTCTCAAGAGCCCTCCATCTCCAGAGTGCCCCCCCCAGGCTTCCCATCAGCCCTCAACCGCCACAGTCATTCTCCCCTCCCCCCAGGCTTCCCGAGAGTCCTCATCCTCTACAGCTTCCCCCCCCCCCCCCCAGAGCCTCCCGAGTGCCCTCATCCTCCACAGCCCCCCCCCCCCCCAGGCTTCCCGGGAGCACTCATTTTCCATAGTCCCCCGCCCCCCACTCAGGCTTCCTGGCAGCCCTTAGCCTCCACAATGCACCCCCAAGGCTTCCTAACAGCCCTCAAGCCTCCACTCCACAGTGCCCCCCCCCCCAGGGTTTGAGAGCCCTCGGCCTCCACAGTGCCCCCCGGCTTCTCAAACGCTCTCCATCTCCATGGTGCCCCCCAGGCTTCCCGACAGCCCTCATCCTCCACAGTCATTGTTGTCTCCAATGGCCCCCCCCCAGGCTTCCAGAGAGCCCTCATCCTCCACAGTCGACGCGTGCCCCCCCCCCCCCAGGCTTCCAGAGAGCCCTCATCCTCCACAGCCCCTCCCAAGGGCCCTCATCCTCTACAGCCCCCCCCCCTCCCAGGAGCCCTCATTTTCCATAGCCTCCCCCCCAGGCTTCCCAAGAGCCCTTATCTGCCATAATTGTCGCCCCCAGGCTTCCCGAGAGCCATCATCCTCCACAGCCTCCCGAGGGCCCTCATCCTTCACAGTCCCCATCCCCCCAGGCTTCCTGGGAGCCCTAATTTCCCATAGTCCCCCCCCCCAGGCTTCCTGGCAGCCTCCACAGTGCACCCCCCCCAAAGGCATTCTGACAGCCCTCGGCCTCCACTCCACAGTGCCTCCTCCTCTTAGGTTTTGTGAGAAACCTCCGCCTCCACAAAGCCCTCCCCTCAGGTTTTGTGAGAGCCCTTAGCCCCCACAGTGCCTCCACTCACGCCACAGTGCCCCAGCCTCCACAGTATCTCCCACGCCCCCCCCCCAGCCTCCACAGTGCCCCCCCAGGCTTGCCACGAGCCCACAACCTCCACACCTTCATAGTCCTTACAACAATGTCCTACATTGCCCCCTCCCCCAGCTCTCCTTCCAGAAACCTCATTCCCTACAGTGATACCCAGCCCTATCCAGAGCCTCCAGCATTTCAGTACGTTTGCATTCCCGTACTTGTGAGCATACATTTTTATTTTCCAAATTGTCTTCCAGGAAAGCCCGCGAGAAATGGGCACCTCCTATAACAGGAACAGGAAACTCATCACCTAAAATACTTTAAAAGGAAGTCCTTCTGCTCAACTAGTCAGGTTATTGTGTTTCCTCAAACCAGGGGAGAGGCATCACCTGGAACTTGGGTGAAGGCCCTGGGTTCTCCTGTGGACCTTTTTTGGGGTCACCTGGTTCCTCCTGCGGACCTTTTTGGGGTCACCTGGTTCCTCCTGCGGACCTTTTTGGGGTCACCGTGTTCCTCCTGCGGGCCTTTTGGGGGTCACTGGATTCCTCCTGCGGACCTTATGGGGGTCACCTGGTTTCTCCTGCGGACCTTTTGGGGTCACCTGGTTTCTCCTGCGGACCTTTTGGGGGTAAACCTGGTTTCTCCTGCGTTCTTTTGGGGGTAAACCTGGTTTCTCCTGCGGACCTTTTGGGGGTAAACCTGGTTTCTCCTGCAGACCTTTTGGGGGTAAACCTGGTTTCTCCTGTGGACCTTTTGGGGGTAAACCTGGTTTCTCCTGTGGACCTTTTGGGGGTAAACCTGGTTTCTCCTGCGGACCTTTTGGGGGTAAACCTGGTTTCTCCTGCGGACCTTTTGGGGGTAAACCTGGTTTTTCCTGCGGACCTTTTGGGGGTAAACCTGTTTTTTCCTGCGGACCTTTTGGGGGTAAACCTGGTTTCTCCTGCGGACCTTTTGGGGGTAAACCTGGTTTCTCCTGCGGACCTTTTGGGGGTAAACCTGGTTTCTCCTGCAGACCTTTTGGGGATAAACCTGGTTTCTCCTGCGGACCTTTTGGGGGTAAACCTGGTTTCTCCTGCGGACCTTTTGGGGGTAAACCTGGTTTCTCCTGCGGACCTTTTGGGGGTAAACCTGGTTTCTCCTGCGGACCTTTTGGGGGTAAACCTGGTTTCTCCTGCGGACCTTTTGGGGGTAAACCTGGTTTCTCCTGCGGACCTTTTGGGGGTAAACCTGGTTTCTCCTGCGGACCTTTTGGGGGTAAACCTGGTTTCTCCTGCAGACCTTTTGGGGGTAAACCTGGTTTCTCCTGCGGACCTTTTGGGGGTAAACCTGGTTTCTCCTGCGGACCTTTTGGGGGTAAACCTGGTTTTTCCTGCGGACCTTTTGGGGGTAAACCTGTTTTTTCCTGCGGACCTTTTGGGGGTAAACCTGGTTTCTCCTGCGGACCTTTTGGGGGTAAACCTGGTTTCTCCTGCGGACCTTTTGGGGGTAAACCTGGTTTCTCCTGCGGACCTTTTGGGGATAAACCTGGTTTCTCCTGCGGACCTTTTGGGGGTAAACCTGGTTTCTCCTGCGGACCTTTTGGGGGTAAACCTGGTTTCTCCTGCGGACCTTTTGGGGGTAAACCTGGTTTCTCCTGCGGACCTTTTGGGGGTAAACCTGGTTTCTCCTGCGGACCTTTTGGGGGTAAACCTGGTTTCTCCTGCAGACCTTTTGGGGGTAAACCTGGTTTCTCCTGCGGACCTTTTGGGGGTAAACCTGGTTTCTCCTGCAGACCTTTTGGGGGTAAACCTGGTTTCTCCTGCGGACCTTTTGGGGGTGAACCTGGTTTCTCCTGCGGACCTTTTGGGGGTGAACCTGGTTTCTCCTGCGGACCTTTTGGGGGTAAACCTGGTTTCTCCTGCGGACCTTTTGGGGCACTGAGGACTCGGAAGTGACGTAAGCATCAGAAGATGGAGCCACAGTGATGTAGGGGTCATGTTTAGAATCAGAATGTGGTGGGGAAGATGCAAGGTGACTGGTCTGGTCTGGTCTCGACCCCTTCCTGTAGATTTCTGCAGGCGGCCTGTAATAGGTGGGTCCTGCTGGGCCCCTCCCACATCTCTGCATATACTATGTATAGCCCAGTGATGATGTCGCTGCTACTTTTATAAGGTTCTGTCTGGGTTTGCAAAACACATTTGGTGTACAAAAAGTAGATTTATATCCTTTGCGGAATACAGCGGTTCCTCAATAGCCGCGGCCGACTTCCATGCAGCTGTTTTCTGAAGCTGCCAGTTCTTATAAATGATGAACCTGCCCGGCATCTAATTTTAGTCCTAGAAGCCCCGGAGGTTGCAGAGACATTTTTCTCTTTTCTTACAGAAATCTTCCGCTTTTGTTTTCCCTGCAAGCGCCTGCGCCGCCGCTGATCTCTCCTGATCATTTGGTACTTGCTTTGTGTTTATTGTCCTGCATCATTATATAATACGGGAGCGGCGGTGCGGAATGACCTCGCCGGTCAAGGACTTTTTTTTTTGTGCAAGGAATGCTTCTGAATGATTAAACCGCCATGTGGAGGATTGGCTGCACCTATCTGAACGCGGAGCTCTTCTGATCCTCCTTTTTTTTTTTTTCTCTTGAGCTTTAACCCCTTCAATACCGGGCTTCTATACCCACCTCCATACCAGGCCTATTCTGGCACTTCTCTCCTACATGTACAATTCATCATTCTTTTGCTAGAAAATTACGCAGAACCCCCAAACATTATATATGTTTTTTTAGCAGACACCCTAGGGAATTAAAACGACGGCCATTACAACGTTTTATCTCGCACGGTATTTGCGCAATCATTTTTCAAACGCTTTTGTTTTGGAAAAAAAATGGTTTCATGAATTAAAACATAAAAAAACAGTAAAGTTAGGCCAATTTCTTTTGTAAAATATGAAAGATGATGTTACGCCGAGTAAATAGATACCCAACATGTCACTCTTTAAAATTGCGCACACTCGTGGGATGGCGCCAAACTTCGGTACTTAAAAATCTCCATAAGCGAAGCTTTCAAAATTTTTACAGGTTACCAGTTTGGATTTACAGAGGAGATCCAGTGCTAGAATTGTTGCTGACACGCTAACGCACATGGCGATACCTCACATTTGTGGTTTGAATGGCATTTACATATGTGGGCGGGACTTGCGTGTGTGTTTGCTTCTGCACGCGAGCTACCGGGGACAGGGGCGTTTTAATTTTTTATTATATTATTTTATTTTTTACTTTTTTTCACTTTTATTCCTATTACAAGGATTGTAAACATCCCTTGTAATAGGAATAGTGTGTGACCGGTCCTCTTTATGGAGAGATGGTCAATAAGACCTCACATCTCTCCTCCAGGCTGGAAAGCATGAGATCGTGAAACAAATTCACCGATCTCATGCTTACTAGCCACAATCGTGGCTTTGTTTACTTCCGGGTGCCTGGGCGTGACGTCATCACATCACGCCCGTACCTCTGACAGGTCATCTCTATGCTTCCTAGCCTGCGCCAGACGATTCTTTCCCTGGGCCCGGAGAAGCACCAGATGGCGGCGGGAGGGGGGGGGTGTCCCCTCCCGCCGCCTATAAGAAAGATCAATCAGCCGAACCGCCGCTATGATTATTGTTATAGAGCGCAGAATTCGCCGGCATGAAAGAATATCTGAATGATGCCTCTAGCTGCACCCATCATTCAGATATCGCTGCACAAATCCCAGGACGTCATATGACGTCCACCCAGGATGGGAGATCCCCTCTGTGGACATCAAATAACTACGGGCCAGTAGTGAAGTGGTTAAAGAAGAACCCCCCCCCCCCAAAAACAAAAACCGCCACAGTGGTGAATTTGGTCATGGTGATGTTTGCACAATATAGTACAGCGCTGAGCCGGTAGCGCCGACAGTCTATGTATCAAATATACGGTCTCTGTGTTCTATTTCAATCACCGCACATTTACAAGGATATTAGGCTGACGGCGGCAGCGTCCGCATTGATTGCCGAGGTAGAGTGCAGGGATGACTGCTACCACCACCTTTGCTGTATACGTCTAGCAGCTGGGATCATGTCGTATTGCATGCATTGGTGATGGAAATCATCTTCCTTAGAGGTCACCTATCAGGAGCCAAGGTGTCTTGGTGAGTGGAGCCTTCTGGTAATTGCATTACCCCCTACTTATTGCGTCCTCTGGGAATGGGAGTCTCAGATTTCAGAGTTCGGCAACTATTTTTCTAGACCAGACACGATCTTGAATGGATATTGTGGCATTCACTGTTTTAAACAGGAAAAGTCAGCGTTTGCATATATTTTGCCTTTTTTTGGGGGTTGAAATTTATGCACTCAAGAACCAAAAGTCAGAAATGGTATTCAGTTTATTTCAGTCCATGACTGCTACTTGTGCCGATCTGATCCCAAGAAATACCCTTTTTGAAGCCTGTTTGGAAACCAACGCTTCTGCGAGTGTTGATATCCTTTATCCTTCCACAAATCTTACTGGTTCTGCCTGCTGACCTTCCCGTCGCCTGGTTCCTCCGGCTGACGCTTCCCGTCGCCTGGTTCCTCTTCCCGTCGCCTGGTTCCTCTTCCCGTCGCCTGGTTCCTCTTCCCGTCGCCTGGTTCCTCTTCCCGTCGCCTGGTTCCTCTTCCCGTCGCCTGGTTCCTCTTCCCGTCGCCTGGTTCCTCTTCCCGTCGCCTGGTTCCTCTTCCCGTCGCCTGGTTCCAGTTCCCGTCGCCTGGTTTCTCTTCCCGTCGCCTGGTTCCTCCGGCTGACGCTTCCCGTCGCCTGGTTCCTCTGGCTGACGCTTCCCGTCGCCTGGTTCCTCTGGCTGACGCTTCCCGTCGCCTGGTTCCTCCGGCTGACGCTTCCCGTCGCCTGGTTCCTCCGGCTGACGCTTCCCGTCGCCTGGTTCCTCCGGCTGACGCTTCCCGTCGCCTGGTTCCTCCGGCTGACGCTTCCCGTCGCCTGGTTCCTCCAGGTGACGCTTCCCGTCGCCTGGTTCCTCCGGCTGACGCTTCCCGTCGCCTGGTTCCTCCGGCTGACGCTTCCCTTCGCCGGGTTCTTCGGGCTGACGCTTCCCGTCGCCTGGTTCCTCCGGCTGACGCTTCCCGTCGCCTGGTTCCTCCGGCTGACGCTTCCCGTCGCCTGGTTCCTCCGGCTGACGCTTCCCGTCGCCTGGTTCCTCCGGCTGACGCTTCCCGTCGCCTGGTTCCTCGTCTCGTCGCCTGGTTCCTCGTCTCGTCGCCTGGTTCCTCGTCTCGTCGCCTGGTTCCTCGTCTCGTCGCCTGGTTCCTCCGTCCCGTCGCCTGGTTCCTCCGTCCCGTCGCCTGGTTCCTCCGTCCCGTCGCCTGGTTCCTCCGTCCCGTCGCCTGGTTCCTCCGTCCCGTCGCCTGGTTCCTCCGTCCCGTCGCCTGGTTCCTCCGTCCCGTCGCCTGGTTCCTCCGTCCCGTCGCCTGGTTCCTCCTTCCCGTCGCCTGGTTCCTCTTCCCGTCGCCTGGTTCCTCCCGCTGACCCATGTAATGCATGCATGCATGCACATACATACATACATACATACATACCAAAACAAATACGTTTTTAGAAATGACGTTGTGTATAATAAAATGGAAGGACACAGGGAAAACATATTGAACACGGTAACTAAAATGTATTTAATACTTGGTACAAAATCCTTTGTTGGTAATGACGTCTCCTGTATGTCGCATAGGTTCCCTTAGGTGTGATTTTTGGCCCATTCTTCTTCCACACAAACGGGCCATTCTAGCAGCTTTATCTTCTTTCTTTGAAACCAATGGAGAGTTTCCTTGGCTTTGTGTTTTGAGATGATTGTCTTGTTGAAATGTCCTCCCTTGTTTCATCTTCATCATCCTGGTAGATGGCGGCAGATTTTTTATCAAGAATGTCTTGTTACATTTTTCCATCCATCCTTCCTGCAATGATATGAAGTTTGCCAGTACTGTATGCTGAAAAACAGCCCCGCCCACACCATGATGTTCCCGCCTCCAAACCTCACTGTTGGTATAGGGGGTGTTTTTGGGGTGATGTGTATTATGCCATCCAAAGAGTTCAGTTTTGGTCTCATTTGACCAGACTATATTCTCCCTGTATTTCACAGGCTTGTCTAAATGTTGTGCAGCAGTTTTTTAATCGGGCTTCATTTTGCTTTTTCTTCAGCAATGGAGTCTTGTGTGGTGAGCGTGTATACTAGGGGTCTTCAAACTATGGCCCTCCAGTTGTTCGGGAACTACAATTCCCATCATGCCTAGTCATGTCTGTGAATGTCAGAGTTTTACAATGTCTCATGGGAAGTGTAGTTTCATCACAGCTGGAGGGCCGTAGTTTGAAGATCCCTGGTGTTTACAGGCCATTGTGGGTAAGGGCATTACTTATGGTGTACGTGCTAATTCCAGGTCTTTCTGAAGCTCTCCACAAGTGGTCCTTGGCTCTTGGACAACTCTCTTCATAATTCTTTTCACTCCTCTGTCAGAAATGTTGCCAGGAGCACCTGGTCATGGCCGGTTTATGGTGACATTTTATGTTCTTTCCACTTCTGGATTATGGTCCCAACAGTGCTCACTGGAGCATTTAGTTGTTTAGAAATACTCTGATACCAATAACATCGGTGTGTTTTGCAACATTAAAGCGGAGGTCCACACAAGGACCACCGCTTTTCGGAACCCTCCCCTCCTCCTCCGGTGTCACTTTTGGCACCTTTTCAGGGGGGCGGGGGATGCAAATACCTGTATAATGCAGGTATTTGCATCCACTTCCGGCCATAGACTCCCACAGGGGTCACACCCCTCCCTGTTCCACCCTCTCCCCGCCTGCTGTCTTCTGGGAGACACACATGTCCCAGAAGATGGTAGGGACCAGTTGGGACCCGGGAAGTGAAGCCGCGACGTTTCACTTCCTGATGCCCTCACAGAGGATGGCGGCATAGACAGCCGAGCGATTGATCGGCTTCGGCTGCCGACATCGCGGACACCCTGTATAGGTCAATGTCCATTTATTAAAATTCAGCAGCTGCAGTATTTGTAGCTGCTGCCTTTTAACCACTTGAGACCCGAGCCTGTTTTTCAGATTCGGTGTTTACGAGACTAAAACAGTTTTTTTTTGCTAGAAAATTACTTAAAACCCCCAAACATTCTATATATTTTTTTCTAACACCCTAGAGCAGGGATCCGTAAACTACGGCCCTCCAGCTGTTGCGGAACTACAAGTCCCATGAGGCATTGTAAAACTCTGACATTCACAGACATGACTAGGGCATGATGGGAATTGTAGTTCCTGAACAGCTGGAGGGCCGTAGTTTGAGGACCCATGCCCTAGAGAATAAAATGGCGGTCATTGCAATACTTTTTCTCACACCGTATTTGCGCAGCGGTCTTACAAGCGCACTTTTTTTGGAAAAAATTCACTTTCTTGAATTAAAAAATAAGACAACAATAAATGTGGCGCATTTTTTTTATATATTGTGAAAGATAATGTTACGCCGAGTAAAATGATACCCAACATGTCACGCTTAAAAATTGCGCCCGCTCGTAGCATGGCGTCAAACTTTTACCCTTAAAAATCTCGATAGGCCACGTTTAAAAAATTCAACAGGTTGTATTTTTTGAGATACAGAGGAGGTCTAGGGCTAGAATTATTGCTCTCGCTCTAACGATCGCGGCAATATCTCACTTGTGCGGTTTGAACACCGTTTTCATATGCGGGCGATACTCGCATATGCGTTCGCTTCTGCGCGCGAACTCGTCGGGACGGGGCGTTTTAAAACATTTTTTTGTTTTTCTTATTTGTTTTAATTTATTTTTAAATTTTTTACACTGAAATAAAAAATAAATAAAAAATTGATCACTTTTATTCCTATTACAAAGAATGTAAACATCCCTTGTAATAGAAAAAAGCATGACGGGTCCTCTTATATATGAGATCTGGGGGTCAAAAAGACGTCACATCTCATATTTAGACTTAAATGCAAAAGAGAAAAAAAGTAAACAAAAAATATGTCTCTTTAAGACGCTGTGCTCACTGACGTTTTGACGTCACTTCTGCCCAGCAGAGGTATGGGGACGGCTGAGGGACATTTTTCCCTCAGTCGCATCCCTGGACAGACGACGAGCAGACCCGATCGCCTCCGTGCACCCTCTCCCGCCACTGATAACGGCGATCTCGCGGCGAATTATTATTATCGTGTACAGATCCGCCCCATGAAGAGATGGATATCTCGAATGTGGCAGCAGCTGCTGCCGTTACCGAGATATCCATCTTTAAAAAAAAAGACGTATTTTGATTATGGGGCGGGTCTGAAGTGGTTAATAAAAAAAAATATATATATATATTTTTAGGCGGACCTTTGCTTTAAGGTTGTGAAGGTCTTTGAGAGAGCTCTTTGCTTTTACCCATCATGAGAAGTAGGGTTGTCCCGATACCAGTATCGGTATCGGGACCGATTCCGAGTATTTGTACTTGTACTCCTGCAAATACCCCCGATACCAAAATAGAATACTTTCCCCCCCGCCTCCCGCCGTCCAATCGCGTGTCTATACATGGCGCCGCGGGTATGTGTTACACGGGGATTAACCCTGCAGCAGCGGCGGAGGTATGGGGGACATGACATGGCTGCAATATGGAGCACAGGACATGGCTGCATATGTGGGGGGGACATGACATGGCTGCATATGTGGGGGGACATGACATGGCTGCAATATGTGGGGGACATGACATGGCTGCATATGTGGGGGGGACATGACATGGCTGCATATGTGGGGGGGACATGACATGGCTGCATATGTGGGGGGGACATGACATGGCTGCATATGTGGGGGGACATGACATGGCTGCATATGTGGGGGGGACATGACATGGCTGCATATGTGGGGGGGACATGACATGGCTGCATATGTGGGGGGGACATGACATGGCTGCATATGTGGGGGGGACATGACATGGCTGCATATGTGGGGGGGACATGACATGGCTGCAATATGTGGGGGACATGACATGGCTGCAATATGTGGGGGGACATGACATGGCTGCAATATGTGGGGGGACATGACATGGCTGCAATATGTGGGGGGACATGACATGGCTGCAATATGTGGGGGACATGACATGGCTGCAATATGTGGGGGACATGACATGGCTGCAATATGTGGGGGACATGACATGGCTGCAATATGTGGGGGGACATACATGGCTGCAATATGTGGGGGACATACATGGCTGCAATATGTGGGGGATATGACATGGCTGCAATATGTGGGGGACATGACATGGCTGCAATATGTGGGGGACATGACATGGCTGCAATATGTGGGGGACATGACATGGCTGCAATATGTGGGGGGACATGACATGGATGCAATATGTGGGGGGACATGACATGGCTGCAATATGTGGGGGACATGACATGGCTGCAATATGTGGGGGGACATGACATGGCTGCAATATGTGGGGGACATGACATGGCTGCAATATGTGGGGGACATACATGGCTGCAATATGTGGGGGACATACATGGCTGCAATATGTGGGGGGACATGGCTGCATTTGGGGACACGTTTAAAAAAAGTATCGGTATTCGGTATCGGCGACTACTTGAAAAAAAGTATCGGTACTTGGTCCTAAAAAAGTGGTATCGGGACAACCCTAATGAGAAGTTTCTTGTGTGATACTTTGGTAATGAGACACCTTTTTCTCGGCCATCAGCTGGGACTGAACCAGTTAATATTAATTTGCACTGATAAGGGGCAGAATTTCTTTCTAATTACTGATTTCAGCTTGTGTCTTGGCTTTCCATGCCTTTTTGCACCTCCCGTTCATGTGTTCAATATTTTTTTCCCCTGTGTCATTCCATTTTCTTACACAGAACTTCATTTCTGAACTTCATTGTTTTTTGGTGTCTTTGTATGGATTGCATGGGTTGTTACCGACACTAAAAATGTATGTCAATAGCACCTTTAGAAATAGATTTGCCTACAAAAATGGTGACGTGTTCAATGCTTATTTTACCCGCTGTACAGTATATGTGTTTACTTCCACTTTAAGGATGTAGAGAGGAATGGGTATGACAGAATAATAGAGAGGATATAATGTGCTGAGCCAGATATATCCAGGTGTACGTGACTGGTCCACTTGAAATGCACGGCTCTCTCTTGGCGCACTAATGAGGATTCCCAGCAGGCTTTGCTCCGGGGGTCTCTTTGCTCTCATAGTGATGAATGGTCTCTTCTTCTATTCCTGACCCGATGACCGGGACTCGGAGGGAAAGGCGGCTCATTAGCACGGTGCATGGACTTGTTTCTGTAGGGGAGGGAGAGGGGTCTCTGCGACTCGCCCGGAGGGAGCTGCTAAAACCCAGGAACTCTGTGGATTTCCATTTATAGATGATCCATGAAATCCATAAAATTACGATTTAAAACCGCTCTCCCTCCCAAAGGGAAGAGCAAGTGGACATGCAGCAGTTTACTAATTAAAGGATCACTAAAGGATTATTTTTTTTTTTAGCTAATTAGCTTCCTTTACCTTACTGCAGTACTGGTTTCATGTCCTTATTGTTCGTTTTTGCTTTGAAGTTGCTGTAATCCTGCTCTGATCTCCACACTTCCTGCTTGTCTGTTTCCTTATAACCACAGTGCCGGTGCATTGCCATGAATTGAGATTTGCCATAGAATGAGATGGTCCGCCTCCATCCCATTCTATTGGCTCACTCATGTCATGTGACATATTTAAACGTCAAGTATTGACGCAAACATCAGTCACAGCTAGGCTATCATAGGGAGAGGATCTCCTCTCCCTGTGATAGCCCGATAGCGCTGTCAGCAGCGTGCCTCCCGCCAGCGCTAAGTACACCCCGCGCCCGCAGCTCTACTCCCCGCACCCCGCGCCCGCAGCTCTTCCCCGTCCTCCGCGCCCGCAGCTCTACTCCCCCGTTAAGAATCAGGGAACGTATTTACAACACCAGCCCACATAACCTGGAGCAGCTGCAGCCCGTTCCCTGATTCTTAACGGGGGAGTAGAGCTGCGGGCGCGGAGGATGGGGAAGAGCTGCGGGTGCGGGGAGTAGAGCTGCGGGCGCGGGGTGTACTTAGCGCTGGCGGGAGGCACGCTGCTGACAGCGCTATCGGGCTATCACAGGGAGAGGAGATCCTCTCCCTATGATAGCCTAGCTGTGACTGATGTTTGCGTCAATACTTGACGTTTAAATATGTCACGTGACATGAGTGAGCCAATAGAATGGGATGGAGGCGGACCATCTCATTCCATGGCAAATCTCATTTCATGGCAATGCACCGGGAGCTTTCTCACGGTGGTCTAAGCTGTCATTACTGTGTGTCTAAAACTTCCCAGAACCAATCAGATTCATTTTAAAAACAAAACACTGCCCTGGATTTGTTTGTTTTTGTTCTGTGTGTCTATTTCTACTTCACAGAAACATGAAGCCAGTTCAAAAGTGAAACTAACCTGCAGGCACATTATATGATTGATTTTTTATCTATTTTTAATAATTTTGAAAAGGAATCCGTTAACTTTTATATCTCTCTACCCTGTAAACAGTCATTTCAGCAAAAAAAAATGTTTTCCTTTAGTGACCCTTTAAAGAAAGTAATGTATTCCTGACAAATGTGCTCAGCCAGGAACTATAGGATTGTGTCTCTTGTAAGCCAGCCTTCCCATCCAGGTAGTAGGATGATGCCTGAGTTGGCTCCATCCTAATGGAGGGTAGATAAAAGGAGCACCCGGTCCCAATTAGAAGAGAAATAAAAGTGACCGTGTAGTCATAAAGACTCCCCTTCTTCTGGTCATATATATATTTATTTATTTCTATCTCTATATAATATATAATATAATATATATATATATTACACCTAAAAATGTGTGTATGTATTAAAAATATATACACACACATGTATTGTATACATTTTTGTGTGTGTTAAAAAAAAATATATATATATATATATTTTTTTTTTAACATGCAAAAATGTATGTAATACGTGTGTGTGTGTGTGTGTGTGTGTATATATTTTTATTACATACACACATTTTGTATGCATGTATATATGTGTGTATATATTTTTTTGTGTGTTAAAAAAAAAAATGATATATATATATATATACGTTTTATATCTTTTTTTTTTTTTTTTAACACACACGCAAAAATGTATATAATTTGTGTATATTTTAATACACACACATTATATATATATATATATATATATATATATATATATATATATATATATATATATATATATATATATATATATATATATATATATATATATATATATATATATATAAATAAATGACCCTAAGAAGGGGAGTCTTTATTCTCCCCGTCACACGTTGGATTTATGACTACACGGTCACTTTTTTTATTTCACTTCTAATTGGGACTGGGTTCTCCTTTTATCTACCCTCCATTAGGATGGAGCCAACTCAGGCATCATCCGGGGTCTCCTTCTACTACCTGGATGGGAAGTGTGTGTATATATATAATATATTACTTTTTGTAACACACACAAGAATGTATATATCAAAATGTTGTTATATTTATCTTTATGTAATATTACATTTTTTTTTTTTTACAAATACATTTAAATATACACAAACAAAAAAAAAGTGTGTGTATATATACAAAAAAAATTATATAATTTATTTCGGGAGATATCCACCACTCACGATACCTCAACTGAGTAAGTCAGTTCAGCGCGGTCTCCCACCTGTAAGATCCATCCTAATGGAAAAGCAGATGAAGGGCTTGTCGGGGGGTGGGTTACTGTAATCTGTGTGAGGGGTAATAAATACCTGGAAGTGTTACACTGACACATTACTTTGCACAATATATTTGATACTAGGCCCACTTTACATTTACTTGACAATTACATTTTTTGGTCAGTGTCCAAAAAAAATACACATTATTTTATCTGGGGTAATGATGGCTGCATTACCAGAAAGGACCGATAGAGGGCAGTTCCATGAGTGTTGCACTCTGAAGAGCGATCCACATTCAGATAGAATTGGACCCAATTAACCACCACTTATAAACTGTAAGGAGCATTCTTCCCATTGACCATCAAACTAATGTATCATGAGCTGTAGATATAGTCATTATTAGCAGGGGGTTCCCTAAGATCAGAAAGTTATTTCAAGGGTTTCTCCATGTTTAAAGAGGTTGAGAAAAAGGCTTCTCTAGAGGGTGAATTATGTATTTTTGAGGTCTGCGGTCGTGCAATTTGTTGCAAAATGTGGAGCCGTGTACAGCAAATGTAATCTGTAATGTGACCATACACTTGTAGGTTGATGGTAAAATGAAGGCGGTGAGATTTGATCACTTCTGGCCTTGTTTATGGAGAAGTGATGATGGTTGCTCCATTGTACGTTCTGGATTCTAGGAATGGTAATTAAATTCCGCTGACCCCATGCTGGCACTCGTCCTCTGTGGGACGCCTGGGCTCCCCTCCTCTCGCTGCGGGTGGGCAGGAAGGAGCGGGGGGGGGGGGGGTCAGATATGAGGATGACGCAGCTTCTCGAGCGTTTTGCAATTTCACCTGGCTTTTGGTGAGCATCTCATTATTGGATTTTTCGAAACGCAGAACTGACTCTTACCCCGTAATCTTCTACGGTGTCCATGTTTTGTAGGTTGAAGGCTCTCGTTTTAACCACTTAAGACCCGGACCTTTAGGCAGCTAAAGGACCTGGCCAGTTTTTGCGATTCGGCACTGCGTCGCTTTAACTGACAGTTGCGCGGTCGTGCGACGCAGTACCCAAACAAAATTGGCGTCCTTTTTTTCCCCACAAATAGAGCTTTCTTTTGGTGGTATTTGATCACCTCTGCGGTTTAAATTTTTTGCGCTATAAACAAAAATTAAGCGACAATTTTGAAAAAAATGAAATATTTTGCTATAATAAAATATCCCCCAAAAATATCTAAAAAAAAAAAAAAATTCCCTCAGTTTAGGCCGATACGTATTCTTCTACATATTTTTGGTTTAAAAAAACGCAATTAGCGTTTATCGGTTGGTTTGCGCAAAATTTACAGCGTTTACAAAATAGGGGATAGTTTTATGGCATTTTTATTTATTTTTTACTACCAATGGCGGCGATCAGCGAGTTTTTTTTTTTTTCTCTCATGGCTGTGACATTATGGCGGACACATCGGACAATTTTGACACATTTTTGGGACCGTCTTCACAGAAAAAAATGCATTAGAAATGCACTGATTACTGTGAAAATGACAATTGCAGTTTGGGAGTTAACCACAAGGGGGCGATGAAGGGGTTAAGTGTGACCTCATCTGTGTTTCTAACTGTAGGGGGGTGTGGCTGTAGGTGTGACATCATCGATTGTGTTTCCCTGTATAACGGAACGCCCTATCAATAACGGCGCAACAGTGAAGAACGGGGAAGCTGTGTTTACACACACCTCTCCCCGTTCTTCAACTCCGGGGACCGATCGTGGGACACCGGCGGCGATCGGGTCCCGTGGCCGCAGAGTTGGGCACTTAAAGAGGACGTACCTGTACGTGCTTGTGCCCAGCCGTGCCATTCTGCTGACGTATATCTGCAGGGGCGGTCCTTAAGTGGTTAAAGTAGATGTAAATTCTAACTGAATGACATTTTGTTTGCTAGAAAGCCTCCAAGTATTGTAAACCAAACACCTTTTTTCATAAAATACTTTGATTTAAAAATAAAAAATCATCCTTCCATGCAGTAGGGTAACACTACAACGTGGGCAGACCATTGTCACCCCATAACAGGAGGCGCCTAAACAAGGATCTTGACAAGATCCAGAGTTGGTGTTTAATTACTCTTTAAGTGCTGTAGGTACCAAAGATACGGTCATCCTTTCAAGACGCATGTCAAACACAAGACCAGCAGGCCGAATCTCGCCCACTAGGCCTGGTCATGTGAGCCTTGCACTTAGTTTTGCAGCCAGATCATGTTGGAACTTCATCCCTCCACCTCCCGGCTCTTGCCCTCCGCTTCCCGCTGTCACTTATAAACACAGAAGCCAAGGGACAGTTTGGTTCTCAGTGGCTCCCGGATCTAACAGATCTCCAGAACCATTTCCCTGTGAGACAGAGCCACCTATACAGGGAGGTACTAGAGCCGGGCCAGGTAGTCAAGGGTAGAGATGTGAGAAAGTCTTGGGGGGGGGGGGGGGTGTTGCACACTGTGCATAGCACACCCCTAAACTCTGTATACTGTGCACCCCTAAACCACTGCACTCTGTGCAGTGCACGTGCCCCCTGCGCTCTGTGCAGTGCGCCTGCCCTCTAAACCCCCTGCGCTCTGAGCAGTGCGCGTGCCCCCTAAACCCTCTGTGCAGTGCGCATTCCCCCTAAACCCCCTGCGCTCTGTGCAGTGCGTGTGCCCCCTGCGCTCTGTGCAGTGCGTGTGCCCCCTGCGCTCTGTACAGCGCGTGTTCCCCCTGCGCTCTGTACAGTGCGTGTTCCCCCTGCGCTCTGTACAGCGCGTGTTCCCCCTGCGCTCTGTACAGCGCGTGTGCCCCCTGCGCTCTGTACAGCGCGTGTGCCCCCTGCGCTCTGTACAGCGCGCGTGCCCCCTGCGCTCTGTACAGCGCGCGTGCCCCCTGCGCTCTGTACAGCGCGCGTGCCCCCTGCGCTCTGTACAGCGCGCGTGCCCCCTGCGCTCTGTACAGCGCGCGTGCCCCCTGCGCTCTGTACAGCGCGCGTGCCCCCTGCGCTCTGTACAACGCGCGTGCCCCCTAAACCCTGCGCTCTGTGCATCGCGTGCCCCCTAAACCCTGCGCTCTGTGCAGTGCACGCCCCCCTAAACCCTGCGCGTTTTCGTCTTGTAATAACAGAAGATGCGGCTCGGCTGTTCTTACAAGCAGCGAGAGGGGGCACCTTCCCTTCTGCGGTTCGCTCAGGCTCTCCTGTCCCACTGGGAGGCCTGAGCGACCAGCCGGCATGTCCACCGGATGGCCAGACATCCGAACAAAGCCGGAATCACCTTTGATCGGATCTAGTAACCCAAAAGTGATGTCATGATATCACTTCCAATTTACTGGAGCTTTAAAGACTCCAAATTTAGAAATAATTTTAGTATTCAAAACAGCCAAACTCAGGCCCCAGATCCCTCCAGAAAAAAACTGACGCATGACTATTGCCGCCACAAGGGATTTTTAAATTCCTTGTGACAAAACAAGCGTCAAAAGGCCTAGTCTTCAAGGAGTTAATTATGTATGGTCTGGGCAGATTAAAAACATTCAAGACACCTTTTTTGGCAGCAGTGCAGAGATTTAATGACGTGTCATCAAAAGTTCTCATCATTCGGGAGTAATGTGATAATTGGAAAACTTTTGGTTTGATGTAGTCCTTGATTAAATTATTGGGGAAGTCTACTGTATATTTGTCCAGGTGACTAATTCCACTGGGATTGCAACTGAAGGAAAATCCAACTTTCTGAGTTGTCACCAGAGCAGTAGAGTCCAGCCCTTTAAAGGTACCCATCCAATAGGGTTCAGGAAGTATGAGGGCCCTGTCCTTTAAAACTCACCATCTGTAGGGTGGGTATGTAACGTATGAAGGTCCTTGGAACTTGCCCTCTAATATGGTGCAGGGTGTTTGAAGGTTCTGCCCTTTTTGGAACATAACCTCTAGCAAGGTGCAGGGAGTATGAAGGTTCTGCCCCTTGGAACATAACATCTTGGAAGGTGCAAGGAGTATGAGATCCTTCCCTTTGGAACATACCATCTAGAAGGATGTAGGGAGTATGAAGGTTCTGTCCTTTGGAACATACCATCTAGAAGGATGTAGGGAGTATGAAGGTTCTGTCCTTTGGAACATACCATCTAGAAGGATGTAGGGAGTATGAAGGTTCTGTCCTTTGGAACATACCATCTAGAAGGATGTAGGGAGTATGAAGGTTCTGTCCTTTGGAACATACCATCTAGAAGGATGTAGGGAGTATGAAGGTTCTGTCCTTTGGAACATACCGTCTATAACAGGGGTGTCAAACTGGCGGCCCTCCAGTTGTTCCGAAACTACAAGTCCCATCATGCCTCTGCCTGTGGGAGTCATGCTTGTAACTGTTAGCCTTGCAATGCCTCATGGGACTTGTAGTTTTGCAACAGCTGGAGGGCCGCCAGTTTGACACCCCTGATCTAGAAGGATGTAGGGAGTATGAAGGTTCTGTCCTTTGGAACCTTTTCGTTTTTCACATAGATATTGGGGGGCATTTCCTTGCACACACTTATGCGTCAGACAGAGTGCCTTGAAAATGATTCTGGGCCAGATCCACAAAGAACTGCCTATCTTTAGGCAGGCGTAGCGTATCTAAGATACACTACGCCGCCGTAACTTAGAGCGACAGGTTCCTTATCCACAAAGAATTTGCGCCGTAAGTTACGGCGGCATAGTGTAAATGTGTTGGCGTAAGCCCACGCAATTTAAATGTACAAGATGTGGGCGTGATTTACGTAAAATCATTGACTTGCAGACGAGAGATTTGGTATTTGGGGAGTCCGAGATAGAGGGCATTTGCGTAGTCCAGTCTGGAGTTGATAATTGTTCCCACCACGACTGCTATGTCTTCTTTTGGGATAAAGGGGGTAAGTCTGCGTAGTAGGCGCAGCAGATGGTGAGAGCCGCTGACTACTGCCCCTATTTGTGCGTCCATTGTCATGTTGGTGTCGAAAATGACCCAGAGACTTTTGACTTTGGTGCTAGGGGCGATGGTTTTACCCAGAATGGGCGGGGGTATCCATGTTGCGGGATGATTTTTTCAGTTGGCGTGAAACAGGAGAAGTTCTGTTTTTGAGCCGTTGAGTTTAAGATAACTGGATGTCATCCAGTTTTCTATCATAGTAAGGCATTGATCCTTTTTTTTTACAGATGCGAAAATACAATTGTGTGTCATCTGCATAGGAGTGATAGAGTAACTTCTGGTTACTGATGAGTTCAAAAAGAGGGCGGAGATAGATATTGAACAGAACAGGCGACAAAGGGGATCCCTGAGGCACTCTGCATGACACCATGCGTTTTTCAGAAGAGAGTCCTGCTCTTGGGAGCTAACCATCCAATAGGGTTTAGACAGTATGAGGGTCCTGTCCTTTGAAACTCACCATCGTTGCGTTACAGAACATTTAAAGGTCCTGCCCTTTGGAAGTCACCCTCTAATAGGGTGCAGGGAGTATAAGGTCCTGCCCTTTTGGAAGTCGCCCTCTAATAGGGTGCAGGGAGTATAAGGTCCTGCCCTTTGAAAGTCGCCCTCTAATAGGGTGCAGGGAGTATAAGGTCCTGCCCTTTTGGAAGTCACCCTCTAATAGGGTGCAGGGAGTATAAGGTCCTGGCCTTTTGGAGGACCCTACTGTTTGGAGATTAGCATTTAATAATGAATAGGAAGTATGAGTGTCCTGCCCTTTGGGGCATGGCATCTAATAGGGGGCTTTCTATACAAATCTTGCTATCTACAGAAAGCACAAGGGCGTTGCTCCTTCAAAGCTTGCAATCTAATGGGATCCAGGAGTTATGAGGGTTTTGTTCTCTGCTCTATTTTAGAGCTTGTCTTCTAATGAAGAACAGGTGGTATAAAGCTCCTGATCTTAAAAGCTACAGTCCAATGGGGGACATATTCCTTCTCTTTGGAGCTTACCATCTTATTAGGAACAAAGGCAAGAACTTCCATCTAATAGGGAGAAAGAATCGGCAATCTATACCTCCTGTTAATATCACACTACTGTATATACGCGAGTATGAGCCGACCCGAATATAAGCCGAGGCACCTAATTTTACCACCAAAAAATGTGGAAAGCTTATTTACTCGAGTAAAAGCCTAGGGTGGAAAATGCAGCAGCTACTTTAAAGGGGAGTTCCACCCACAATTTCACTTTTTAAATATTAATGCCCCTGTAATACACAAGCTTAATGTATTCTAGTAAAGTTAGTCTGTAAACTAAGGTCTGTTTTGTTAGGTTGTTACAGCATTTAGTTTTTAATCTATAAATAGACCGTGGCCATCTTAAGTGTGGGCATCATGAAGCCAGATTGTATGACTTCCTGGATTTCAGCTTTGCATATCTCGCACATGCTCAGTGCTGCACAAGCAATGTAATAGGTTTCAGTCAGGTTTGCAAGGACTACTGGGAAACATGATGCCTATCCCAGAAACCCTTGCAAATAGCCATGTGACTTAATAGCCTAGGCTAATAAGGAGGAGGAAGTACTTAGGACTACAAAATAAAGGTATTTACAAGCAACAAAATAAAAATTGTCCATTCTTAACACTATGAGATTAGGGCATGCAGCACAGACAAACATAAAAAAATGGGTGGAACTCCACTTTAAGTGAAAAGAGGGTCAGCCGTGCCCATTTGCAGCCCTCGCTGTGCCCATTTGCAGCCTCACGTATCTTGTTTCATGTTTTACCAACTTCTCACGCTGTTTACTGTAGATGGCAGCCGTTGCCGGGAGTATTGCGCATGCACGAGCACGTCCTTACTTCAACGCACGATAATCCCCATCACACACACCAAGAAAGACATTCTCGTGGACGTGCTCGCGAATGCGCAGTACACTCGGCAACTGCTGCCCACTAGTTGACACAGCGCTGACTAAGCCAAGAGGGGTCTTTTTCAAAAAACTTTGCTTATACTCGAGTATATACAGTAAATCATATTATTTAGGGTTGTCCCGATACCACTTTTTTAGGACCGAGTACAAGTACCGATACTTTATTTCATGTACTTGCCGATACCGAATACCGATACTTTTTTTAAATGTCATGTGACAGTTTTCAAACCACAATACAGACTAAGGATATTTTCTTTAGAATTATGAAGAACTCTAACTCAAGACATTATAAAAGAATAAAAATGAGTAAAAATGAATAAAAATGTTTTATTTTCTTGTCACGCAGTAGTAAAAAACTCAAATAATTTTCACAGAACATGTTGATAAATACAAAAAAGTATTCTATTTAGGTATCGGGAGCATTTGCGCGAATACAAGTACTCCCGCAAATACTCGGTATCGGTCCCGATACTAGTATCGGTATCTGGACAACCCTAATATTATTTATTTAGTAACTTATAATGGACCTGCAATGCCACAGGTAATGTAGAGGTTCTTTGTCTTTAGGGCTGGACAGATACCTGAAGCCAGGAAGCCAATCTGTAAAAAGTAGGCTCAGTTGGCCGGAATTTACGCTCCTATAGCAAAGAATGCAGAAGAGTTGATTAACGAGGGGCCAACTTGGCCCCTCGTTATTCAATTCTTCTGCATTCTTTGCTATAGGAGCATGAATTCCTTGACGTCCTAAAGGAGCATCCTAGTTCCCACCTTTTAATTAAATGTTATCAGACTTTAGTCGTTTTTGGTGCTTGGTGTCTGCTTTTTAATGTGAGCTTGCTTGTTTGATACACCCTTACACTTCTCTCTCTCTCTTCTTACAGTTGATCGTCGAGAAGACAACGGATTACCCCTCCACGGAGTATTCCCTGGTGGAAGACGTGGCTCTCCACTTCACCTGTTTAATGGACAGACTCAACGAGCAGCGCCTGTTCCAGCCCGACCTCTGCGATGTGGACATCGTTCTGGTCCAACAGAAGAGCACTTTCCCTGCTCACAAGGGTGTCCTTGCTGCCTACAGCCAGTTCTTCCATTCTCTCTTCACCCAGAACAAGCAGCTTCAAAGGGTGGAATTGTCTTTGGAGGCTTTGACGTCTCGAGGCTTCCAGCAGATTCTCAACTTTATTTACACCTCTAAGCTCTTAGTCAATGGCTGCAATGTGCAGGACGTTTTAAATGCTGCTGCCGTGCTGCAAATGAACGAAATTGTGACGTCATGTCAGGAGCTCATCCACAGCAGGTCGTTGAACCTCTCGATGGCCAACGACATCTTGGACACAGATGACAGTAGGACGGATGTCACCACGGTCATGCAGCCTCAGTTCTATAGGGAGATCAAACAAGAAGTTGATGCCCCTTCAACAAAGATTTATGCCCGGGAAGGGAACGACCCTTACTCTGTTCGAGTAGAGGACAGTGTGAGCAAAGGACATCTGCCGAACGCCACGTCACCTAAGCAGTATTTTAAAGATGAGCAAAGAAGCGGGAACAGGGTCTGTAAAATTGAAGGGGCCGACTCTGAGGAGGAGATGGAAAGCCAAGAGTCCTACAACCGAGAACAGATCATCGTAGAAGTCAACTTAAATAACCAGACACTAAACGTTTCTAAAGGGACAGACGGTAAGGGGTCAACGGAGCCGGTGACGGTCTTAGACCGGTCAGACGGGGATGATCGGGGGTCTGAAGAGGAGGGGGATGATGAAAATGAGGAAGATGAAGGTGCAATGGAGGAAGAGGAGGATTTTCTAGACATGTTGGAGGATGAAGATGATGACATCCTTCCAAGCGAGGAGGAGGACATTGAAGAACCCCATGATGAGGAAGAGGAGGAAGAGGAGGAGGAAGAAGAGGAGGAAGAGAAGGACGAAGAATCGGCAGACATGGCCAAAGATGAAAACTCTCCTGGTGAGGGGAGCAAGTCGCCGGGCAAAGACCAGACTACCGCGCTGAGTACAGGAGCAAAAGCATCCCGAAATCGAGGAAGTAACGGGAGGAGGAAAAAGAAAGGACAGGATGTGTTGGGGCAAAAGGCCAAATTTGAGGAGAAGCAGAACTATCCTTGTAAAAAGTGTCCCAGGGTTTTCAATAATAGGTGGTATCTGGAGAAGCACATGAACGTCACCCACAGTCGCATGAGGATTTGTGATAAGTGCGGCAAGCGGTTTCTTTTGGAAAGCGAACTCATGCTCCATCACCAGACAGACTGTGAAAAGAATATACAAGTAAGTTTCTTCATGCTTGACACCTGCTGCCTGTAGTAAACAAACATTCATTTAACAAAATATATAAATGCTGATCTTGGGTGTTTTTAGTTTTAAAGGTAAGTTTGCATTCCTCAATTCTGTTTTTCTTTTTTGCAAGCCTGAACAGGTTTCTCCGATGAAGTGATCTTTATGTGAAGGGTGATGTAAAATTCCAAAGCCATGCACACAAAGTTATGACTCGGCATCACTTTGACTTTTCAACATAATAAACTGAAAGCCTAACTCCAGACTTGGCCTTCTGCCCCTCAGTGCTACCCCCCCATCCCAACCCCTATGATAAATATATATCCTCTTCTTTCTTCTTTTCTCTTCCCCTCTTTCTTTTTTTTTTTCCTTTTCTTTTTTTCTTTTCTTTCAATTTATCTTACTATTTTTCTTTCTTTCTCTTCTTTCTTTCTTTCTCTTCTTTCTTTCTTTCTCTTCTTTCTTTCTCTTCTTTCTTTCTTTCTTTCTTTCTTTCTTTCTTTCTCTTCTTTCTTTCTTTCTCTTCTTTATTTCTTTCTTTCTCTTTCTTTCTCTTTCTTTCTCCTTTCTCTTTCTTTCTCTTTTCTTTCTCTTCCTTTCTCTTTCTTTCTTTTTCTCTCTTTCTTTCTTTTTCTTTCTTTCTTTCCTTTTCTTTCTTTCTCTTTCTTTCTTTTTCTCTCTTTCTTTCTTTCTTTCTCTTTCTTTCTTTCTTTTCTTTCTCTTTCTTTCTTTCTTTTTCTTTCTTTCTTTTTCTTTTCTTTCTTTCTTTTTTTCTTTTTCTTTCTTTTTCTTTCTTTCTTTCCTTTTCTTTCTTTCTCTTTCTTTCTTTTTCTCTCTTTCTTTCTTTCTTTCTCTTTCTTTCTTTCTTTCTTTCTCTTTCTTTCTTTTTCTCTCTTTCTTTCTTTTTCTTTCTTTCTCTTTCTTTCTTCTTTCTTTCTTTCTTCTTTCTTTCTTTTTCTTTCTTTCTTTTTCTTTCTTTCTTTTCTTTCTTTCTTTCTTTTTTTTTCTTTCTTTCTTTTTCTTTTTCTTTCTTTTTTTTTTCTTTCTTTCTCTTTCTTTCTTTTTCTTTCTTTCTTTTTCTTTCTTTCTTTTTCTTTCTTTTTCTTTCTTTCTTTTTCTTTCTTTCTTTTTCTTTCTTTCTTTTTCTTTCTTTCTTTTTCTTTCTTTCTTTTTCTTTCTTTCTTTTTCTTTCTTTCTTTTTCTTTCTTTCTTTTTCTTTCTTTCCTTTTCTTTCTTTCTTTTTCTTTCTTTCTCTTTCTTTTCTCTTTCTTTTTCTTTCTTTTCTCTTTATTTTTCTTTTTCTTTCTTTTCTCTTTCTTTCTTTCTTTCTTTCCCCTTTCTCTTTCTTTCTTTCCCCTTTCTCTTTCTTTCTTTCCCCTTTCTCTTTCTTTCTTTCTATCTTTCCCCTTTCTCTTTCTTTCCCCTTTCTCTTTCTTTCTTTCTTTCTTTCTTTCCCCTTTCTTTCTTTCTTTCTTTCTTTCTTTCTTTCCCCTTTCTCTTTCTTTCTCTTTTTTTCTTTCTTTCTTTCCCCTTTCTCTTTCTTTCTCTTTTTTTCTTTCTTTCTTTCCTTTCTCTTTCTTTCTTTCTTTCTTTCTTTCTTTTTTTCTTTCTTTCTTTCTTTCTTTCTTTCTTTTTCTTTCTTTCTTTCTTTCTTTCTTTCTTTCTTTCTTTCTTTCTTTCTTTCCCCTTTCTCTTTCTTTTTTTCTTTCTTTCTTTCCCCTTTCTCTTTCTTTTTTTCTTTCTTTCTCTTTTTTTTCTTTCTCTTTATTTCTCTTTTTTTCTTTCTCTTTCTTTCTCTTTTTTTTTTTTTTTTCTTTCTCTTTTTTTTCTTTTTTCTTTTTCTTTCTCTTTCTTTTCTTTTTTTTTCTCTTTCTTTCTCCCTTTTCTTTTCCTTTCTTTCTCTAAAAGTCCAAAGCCATACTTACAAAGTTACAGGGTCACTAAAGGATTTTTTTTATTTTTTTAGCTAAATAGTCCTGGTTTCATGTCCTCATTGTTCGTTTTTGCTGTAATCCTTCTCTGTTCTGCACACTTCCTGGTTGTCTGTTTCCTTATGAAAATAGTGCTGGGAGCTTCTCTCTGTGGTCTCTAATCAAGAAGGTGTAATTACTGTGTGTCTAAAACCCCTCAGAACCAATCAGTTTCATTTTAAAAACAAACACCGCCCTCTATTGGCTCTGGGTCTCTGTACTTCACAGAAGCATCAAACTAGATGAAAAACAAAACTGCAGGCACATTATATGATTGATTTTTATCTATTTTTAATTATTTTTAAAATAAATCAGTTAACTATTATGTCTCTATACCCTGTAAACCAGGGGTCTCAAACTCAAATTGCCTGAGGGCCGCAAGACAAGTTTTCATATCCCATGGGGGGCCGCATACACTGACCACTACACTACACACTGACCACTCGCCATAATGGCACAGCACATCAAGGCTCAGAGCCCAGCAAATCTGGGCACAGCACATCAGGGCACAGCGCACATCAGGGTGCAGGGCACAGCGCACATCAGGGTGCAGGGCACAGCGCACATCGGGGTGCAGGGCACAGCGCACATCAGGGTGCAGCGCACAGCGCACATCAGGGTACAGGGCACAGCGCATCAGAGCACAACGGGGTACAGGGCACATCAGAGCACAGCACATAGGGGTACAGCACAACAGGCCACATCAGGGTACAGGGCACGGCACATCAGGACAGGGCACATGAAACAGCACATCAGGGTACAAAGCCCAGCAAATCGGGGTACATGGCACACATCAGGGTACATGGCACACATCAGGGTACATGGGCTACAATCGGAGCACAATCAGGGCACATGGGGCATATCAGGGCACATGAGAGCACACCAGGGCACATCAGGCATAGCACATCAGTACAGGGCACATGGCACATCAGGGTACAGGGTACACCCTCTTTTTTTTTTTTCTCTTCCCCTCTTTTTTTTTTTCTTTTCTCTTCCCCTCTTTTCTTTCTCTAAAAGTCCAAAGCCATACACACAAAGTTAAGACGCAGGATAACTTTGACTTTTCAACATGGTCTGGATAAACTGAAAGCCAAACTCCAGACTTGGCCTTCTGCCCCCTCAGTGTTACCCCCCCATCCCAACCCCTATGATAGATATCTTTTTTTTTTTTTTTCCTTTCTGTCATGTGAAGGGAAATCTCCCTGATGGGAAAATATGTTTAAGCTGCTGGAGGTCGGATTGCAATCCGGGCAAAGCAAAATCGGTACAAATCTATAGCCTGCTCCAGTTATTGGTTCAGTTAATGCCACTGTAGCGCTCCTCCTCCTTCTTTTTGGGTGACGTAAAATGACCCACTGAGGCGGGTCCTTGGTGTATAGTGGGCAGAAAAATAAAATGGGTTGCTGTCTTTTTTTTTTTTTCTACTTTTAATTGCTTAATTTTATGGATAGAAGAGTTAGGGGTGCAGAAACCCTTCCCCCAAAAAGCACAAAAATAAGATCTTTATTCGTAAAGTAGCAGTCTTGGGCCCTTTTTATTGTAGCCTATGTGAGAATCGACAGATCCAATACCCTGTGCCAGTCTTTCTAAATATTGTAGTGAGTCTCCCTCCAGTAGGTCAACTTCTACACCAGTGGTGATCAAATTGAAATTGATAGTGGCCCCTGACACTTCCAGAGCACATTTGCATGCATTGTTAGGCAGCCTATTTTAAAATGAACGGGCTATAATGCACCTCAACACCCCAAATTGTTGTCCCTGCTGCATTTTGTGCAGAGTATCGCAGTGCACGCTGAAGAAGGTGGAATAATAACCCCCAGCATTGGTATTGTTGGAATGATAACCCCCAGCATTTGCATTTGTAGAATGATAACCCCCCCCCCCCCTAGCATTGGTGTCGGTGGAATATTACCCCTCCCAGCATTGGCATTAGTGGAATAATACCCCCCCCCCCCCCCCCTAGCATTAGTGGAATAATAACCCCCCCACAGCATTGGCATTAGTGGAATAATAACCCCCCCCCCCCCCGGCATTGGTTTTGGTGGAATAACCCCAGAGCATTGGCGGAATAAAAGCATTGGTTTTGGGAGAACTGCTCCCCCCCCCCCCCCCCCCCCCCAGTTCTATTGGTGAGTGGAATAGGAACCCCCAGCACTGGTGTTGGCGAGTGCAATAGGGACCCCCAGCACTTGGGTCACAGAGTGCATTGGCAACCCCAGCACTAGCTTTGGCGAGTGCATTGGGAACCCCCAGCACTGGTGTCGGCAAGTGCAATAGTCACCCACAGCATTGGTGGTCAGTAGCATTGAAACTTCACACCCCTTTTCCCCTCTACAAAACCCACCCCCCCTTTTCCTTAAAGCCCTCGCACTGATGCATGCTCTAAACGCAGACACGTGTTCAGGTAGACATCATGCTTGTACTTTATGCAACTACTGCCACATTCTGGGTACCACCACTTCTTGTGGCTGCCGTCTATGGACTGCTGTACTCAACATCTGTTGATCCTGGGATACTTTTTTTGGAGCTTCTAGATGCTCGTGCACTCGTATGTTTTTTTTGTTTTTTTTTGTGGGGGCTGGGCTATTTTCCTTTTTGCTCTTTAACCACTTGCCCTTGGCCTCATAGTAAAAAGACGTCATGTTTTGAAAGATGGATATTTCGGTAACGGCAGCAGGTTCTGTTAATGATTCGCCGCGAGATCGTCGTTATCGGTGGCGGGAGAGGGCCCCCGCCACTCTCCCGTGCCCTCCGCGGCTTACCGTTGCCGTCGGTAGCGGCAGAGGCGATCGGGTCCGTTCGGCTCCTCAGCGGGGATACGAGTGAGGGAAAAATGTCCCCCACCCGTCCCCAGAGCTCTGCTGGGCGGAAGTGACGTCAAAACGTCAGTCCCGCCCAGCGTCTTAAAGAGACATTTGTTTTTATGTTATTTGAAAAAATGACATTTTACATTATTTTTTTTAATTTTTTTTTTGCATTTAAGCCTAAATATGAGATGTGAGGTATTTTTGACCCCCAGATCTCATATTTAAGAGGACCTGTCATGCTTTTTTCTATTACAAGGGATGTTTACATTTCTTGTAATAGGAATAAAAGTGATAATTTTTTATTTTTTATTTATTTCGGTGTATAAAATTATAAACTAATTTAAAATAAATAAGAAAACAAAAAATTTTTTTTTCAAAACACCCCATCCCGACGAGCTCACGCACAGAAAGCATACGCGAGTAGCGCCCGCATATGAAACCGGTGTTCAAACCACACAAGTGAGGTATCGCCGCGGTCGTTAGAGCGATTTTAAATGTCGCCTATCGAGATTTTTAAGGGTAAGTTTGACGCCATGCCACGAGCGGGCGCAATTTTTAAGCGTGACGTGTTGGGTATCATTTTATTCGGCGTAACATTATCTTTCACAATATATTAAAAAATTGGGCCAAATTTATTGTTGTCTTATTTTTTTTATTCAAAAGAGTGAATTTTTTCCAAAAAAAGTGCGCTTGTAAGACCGCTGCGCAAATACGGTGTGACAAAAAGTATTGCAATGACTGCCATTTTATTCTCTAGGGTGTTAGAAAAAAATATATAATGTTTGGGGGTTTAAGTAATTTTCTAGCAAAAAAAACTGTTTTAGTCTTGTAAACACCGAATCTGAAAAACAGGCTCGGTGGGCAAGTGGTTAACCATTGCACACTTTCACTGCTAGTTTCAGCATCTAGACTTCAGTAAGTACCATCCATGAAAAGATTGGGCATCACATAGGGTGATTTGGCCGTATAAAAAGGATGACCGTATAGGGTGAGATAAAACCCTGGACTGCCGCACTCCGTTGAATGACTTCTTTATTGGATAAAATCAAGATAGTCGAAAATTATACAGTCAAAAATGAGCAACAGGAGATAGGTGGCTAACGCGTTTCACATCGTGAGATGCTTATTCATAGCTAGGATGATGGTACCTTGCATCTAAATGTGAGTACCCTCCTACCATGTTGTGCAGCCTCCCCCTCCCCCACAGGGGGTTTATTCATGACCTCTCAACACCCCAGCAAGGAGGGTGCCTATAGTGTCCAGATTTCGAACTTTCCTTCCTCTAGTTTGCATAGAATGGCGTACGTTTCCAGACGTGTAATAATGTATCAGAGCGGAGGAATCCTGATTTATAGTGAAGGCAAAAAGAAAGGTGGATTCGGCCTCCCTGACTGCGGGGTTCATCCTCACAGAATTGTTCAGCAAGATGAAACGGGATCCATAATGAGGAGCCTTTTAATGAGCTGCAAATACCTGACATCCAGCCGAGACGCAGAAAACCGTCTGAGCACACTTAATTGTCTGCCATGCTCCAGACATTTACCCAACATACCGGCGCTTAAAGGAGCACACACGCCTAACTTTCGGCTTGGTGTATGCATGAGGACCATTCATGGTAATTCTGAACGTTTATCCAAAAGCTTCTTTGTGACTGCAACCCCTTTTTAAAAGTGTGTAAAATTTTAAGACACCCCAGTCTAAAATGGGGGGTCCTTATGTTGCATCAGAAACTCCCCCATTCACATCGGAGATCTCACACCACCCCCCCCATATACTGTCAAAAGTATTGGGACGCCTGCCTTTGCACACACATGAACATTAATGACATCCCAGCCTTAGTCCATAGGGTTCAATATTGAGTTGGTCCACCTTTTGAAGCTATAACAGCTTCAACTCTTCTGGGAAGGCCGTCCACAAGGTTTAGGAGTGTGAGCGAGTTTTGGGGTGGAGGAACTTGACTATCCTGCACAGAGTCCTTATCTCAACCCGATAGAACACCGTTGGGATAAATTGGAGCGGAGACTGCAAAACCAGGCCTTCTCGTCGGCATCAGTGCCTGACTTGACAAATGCACTTTTGGAAGAATGGTCAAACATTCCCATAGACACTCCTAAACCTTGTGGACAGCCTTCCCAGAAGAGGTGAAGCTGTTATAGCTGCAAAGGGCGGGGCCAACTCATTATTGAACCCTACGGACCAAGACTGGGATGCCATTAAAGTTCATGTGTGTGTGTAAAGGCAGGTTTCATGATCCGTTACAAGACTCCTCCCCCAATCCCGGCTCCTCCTCCTCCCCCAATCCCGGCTCCTCCTCCTCTCCCAGTCCCGATCTCGGCTTCCTCTCCCTGTCCCGATCTCGGCTTCCTCTCCCAGTCCCGATCTCGGCTTCCTCTCCCAGTCCCGATCTCGGCTTCCTCTCCCAGTCCTGATCTCGGCTTCCTCTCCCAGTCCCGATCTCGGCTTCCTCTCCCAGTCCCGATCTCGGCTTCCTCTCCCAGTCCCGATCTCGGCTTCCTCTCCCAGTCCCGATCTCGGCTTCCTCTCCCAGTCCCGATCTCGGCTTCCTCTCCCAGTCCCGATCTCGGCTTCCTCTCCCAGTCCCGATCTCGGCTTCCTCTCCCAGTCCCGATCTCGGCTTCCTCTCCCAGTCTCGGGGCTCCCTCCCCCAGTCTCGGGCTCCCTCCCCCAGTCTCGGGCTCCTTCCCCCAGTCTCGGGCTCCTTCCCCCAGGCATGTAAAGGCCACTGCAGTGTGAAGGGGAACTGAGGACACTGTGGGACTGCTTTAAAGAGTGGACTATGATGTAAAGGAGGCTACAATGTGAAAGCTACACTGAAGACCGTGTAACTTTTTTATTTATTTTTGGATAGAGTGGAGAGGGATTACAACCCCTGACAGTTTTTATTGTTGGCTTTACCCCCGTTAGGGAGCATTGTCCTCTCTAGTTGTCTTGTTTACCATTATCATTGAAAGTTAAAAAAGTAATCGAGGGGAAAACCTTCCATTTGGGACACTAGTTCTGGTGACCTGGGGAAGACCCAAGGGGTTCCCCTAATTTGCAGGGATTTCTTCTCACTTCCTGTTTTGGCTATGGGAGAGAAAGTGAAGGGAAATATCTGCAATGGGACACAGATAGCAAAAAATAAAAAAATGGACAGGGGTTATAACCTTTCACTACACTATCCAAAATGGGGGGGGGGGGAGGTTTGTCTATAGTCTGTTTAAAGGATAAGTTCATCCTTTTGTTCTAAATTCCAGCTCCCTTTATAAAAAAAAAATGTTGTCCTTATCCATGTTTCCAAACATATCCATTAGAAATGTCTTACTTCCTGATAAGACTAGAGGTTATGACACAGGAAGGAGTTGACCTGCTGACTTCATTAGATTGTATACTGCATCGGTCTTCAAACTACGGCCCTCCGGTTGTTCAGGAACTACAATTCCCATCATGCCCTAGTCATGTCTGTGAATGTCAGTGTGTTACAATGCCTCATGGGAAGTGTAGTTCTACAACAGCTGGAGGGCCGTAGTTTGAGGATCCCTGGTATAGTGTATGGCCACCTTTTTTTATATACCTAAAATTACTAGTTGAGCTTTCAGTGCCATTATATGTTAACAGCACACCAAACACAGAAGCAAACGCACATTATGTCATGTGAAAAAAAACGAGGGGCAAATGCTGCAAAACGCACAGTAATAAACACACAACCCACAGAATGCCAACATCTCCCATAAGCCACATGTAGTGCAGCCAATTGAAATCAACAAGCTGCCCTATGCGTGTCACAGGAAAAACGAGCCACAAAGCGTTCGCTCCCACTATGCTGGATGTGAATGGGGCCTGAAAGGGAAATTGGCGCGATGACGCAAGAACAATGAGGCACCATTCACATCTGTGCGTTTCCTTGCATTTCAGAAATGCTTTGCATCAAAAATCACAGTTCAAAACGCACCAAGCGCTGCCTTTTAACCACTTTACCACCGGGCTAATTTTGGCACTTCTCTCCTTCATGTAAAAAATCTTAATTTTTTTGCTAGAAACTTAAGGACCGCCACATGTACATTTATGTCAGCAGAATGGCACATACAGGCACATTGGCTTACCTGTACGTCCCTGCCTAGACGTGGGTCGGGGGTCTGATCGGGACCCCCCCCCCGGTACATGCGGCGGTTCCCGTGGCTGTCCGAGCGATCCAGGATGAGGGGGCGGCTGTTCGTTTTTGTCCGCCCCCTCTGGATCGCTCCCAGCCAATCCGCGCACTCCCCCCGCATGTTACTTCCTCTGCCTGTGTGAACACAGGAAGGGGGAAGTGATGTAATCTTTCTTCTCAGCGGTATTTTCAACCGCCGCTGAGGAGAGATCACATCACACAGAGTAATGCCGCGTACACACGGTCGTTTTTTGCGATGAAAAAAAACGACGTTTTCTGTGAAGTAAAAAACGACGTTTTTGAAACGTCACTTTTCAAAGACAATTTTGCATACACACCATCGTTTTTTCACAAAAAGCGAGGTTACGTTCACCACTCTTTTCCATTGAAGCTCGCTTCATAACTAGCTTCTGGGCATGCGCGGGTTGAAAAACGTCGTTGTGAAAGACGTTTTTGCTACACATGGTGACTTTTTGTGAAACAAAAATTGACGTTTTGAAAAACGACACAAAAAATTCAAGCATGTTTTGCCCACACACCATCAATTTAAATGACGTTTTAAAAAACGGCGTTTTTTTTCATCGCAAAAAACGACCGTGTGTACGCGGCATAAGTCTTCACAACACTACACTGACACCGGGACACATAGGCACATTAACCCCTTCCGATCAAACCTCCCACCCCCCTGTCATAGTGTCACTGATTGCAGTGATCATATATTTACTGATCACTGTATTTAGTGTCAGTGTGACAGGCAGTTAGTGTTAGGTTCAGGGTAGCCCCGTACCCCCCCTAATAAAGTTTTAACCCCTTAATCACCGCCTTAGTTAACCCTTTCACCCCCTATTGCCAGTGTCACTAAGCGATCATTTTTCTGATCGATGTATTAGTGTCACTGTTGCCGCTAGGTAGCTATTTTTTTTTTACAAGGTTTTTTTTTTTTTTTTTTTTCTTTTTACTAAAGACATGTTGCTTTAGGTTGAGGCTTCCGTCGCCTCCTGCGGTCCAGATCTGGCGTTTGAACCCGTTCTGGTTAAGTGTTCTCCCGGACCTAGACGTTGTTGGGTCTGAGTGGGACCACTTCTTCCACATAAACGACGGCACAGCCTCGGCAGGTCCTATATGGGAGGCGTTTAAGCTTCATGCTCGCATTGGTCCTCTCCACCCGAATCAGCAGGCATAAGGCCTCCTCCAAGCTGCTCATCCGCCAAGCGGAGGATCAGCTTAAAACCCTTGAGCAGGCCTTTCAGATCTCATGCCGACAGCCGCGGTTGCGGCTTTGTTTACTTCCGGGTACCAGGCGTGACGTCATAACGTCGCGCCCGGTCCTCCGACGGTCATAGAGATGACTGTGACCGTCTGGTCACCAGTCATCTCTATGGTTCTTCAGCAAGCACCGGCCGATTCGCTCTCCGGGCCCCCGATGGCACGGTAGAGCCCGGAGAAGCACCGGATGGCGGCGGGAGGGGGAGTGTCCCCTCCCGCTGCCTATAAGAACGATCGATCGGCGCTTTGATCGTTCTAATGGTGCAGAGAATTGCCGGCTGAAGAGATGGATACCTGAATGGTGCCTGTAACTGCAGGCATCATTCAGATATCGCCGCACAAAGCCAAAGACGTCCCTGGGACGTCCTCGGTGGTCAAGAGGTTAAAGGAAAAAAAAAAAGGCCTGAAGCTTCTTTGAGGCGATTGCTGTGTGTAGGACAGGCCAGTCAGGTGGATGGGCTGCCCTATGTGTGATGAGTGAAAATGCTCCAAAACACCTCCCCCGATAATAAAAAATAAAATAAAAAGACGCACGTGGAAATGCGAGTTTCCGCTATGCAGAGATGTGAACAGGGCTTGACAGCTGAACGTTTCTGTTGTATAAAGGTAGCCATACACTATGCCAGGCCTCGACAAAGTCCGGGCGCCGGGTCGCAATTGCAACAAGAAATTGTGATCTGGCGCCTGGCAAAGCTTAGGGCTGCAGACGGCCGTAAAGGCGCAGTCTCAATTACCGTCCGGAGCTGTGCGTAATCGCGGCGGACCCCCGTCCGCCGGTAATTAAGGCTGTGGGTTTGCGGCCTTCACAGAAGGAAGCTGAGGCCTGCAGAAGGCCGCAAAGCCGCGGCCTCAATTGCCACCGGCACGGGCCAGCCGGTAATTGTGGCCGCGGCTTCGCAGCCTTCACAGAAGAAAGCTGAGGCATGCAGAAGGCCGAAAAGCCGCGGCCTCAATTACCGTCCGGCGCGGTGCATGATCGCGGCCGGCCCGCGCCCGCCGGTAATTAAGGCTGTGGGTTTGCGACCTTCACAGAAGGAAGCTGAGGCATGCAGAAGGCCGAAAAGCCGTGGCCTCAATTACGGGCCGGCTGGTAATTGTGACCGCGGCTTTGCGGCCTTCGCAGAAGGAGGCTGGGGCCTGCAGAAGGAATCTAGGAGTGGCCATCTTGTGGTGGCCGTTGGCATTACAGGTTACATTACAAGTAGCAAAAAAACAGCAGTTCTAATGTGTTTTTTTCACTGCCATCTCCTTCCCTCTAATTAGAACCCCCAAACATTTATATATTTTTTAACACCCTAGAGAATAACATGGCGGTCGTTGGAATACTTTCCCCACATGGCTTCTCACAAACTGCAAACACCGATGTCTTGTCTCAGGAGCAGGGCCGAAACAACAAATCGATCGACTACTAATCAATTATAAAATTAATCAATTAATCGGACAGCAACATTGAATTTTTTTTTTAACCCTTTCTAGTACAAAAAGGGCAAATCTCTACTGTAAATAAATATCACTTTAACTATTTCACAGTAAAAAAATGAACCCCTTACAGTAGCGATTATCTGCTCTTTTTGTACTATAAAGGGCTTATTTAATTTTATTTTTTTAACCCCCATTATGTTACTAAACATCGTAGGCCGTGTTCACACCTCTGTGTGTGTTTTTTGGTGCTTTTTGCAGAAACCCACTACAGTTCATTTAACATGGTTTCCTATGGGACACGTTCACATCTAAGCTTTTCTCAGCTCCGGTGTATTTGGAAAAGGGTCAAGGACTTTTTTTTTTCAACACAAAACGCTGCTTTTTTTTTCCGTTCAATATACTTCAGTGGAGAAGCTGCAGAAAAGCATTTAATGCGTTTTTGCAGCAATTTTTTGTTTTTTAACCGCTTGCTGACCGCTGATGTACGTCGGCAGAATGGCGCGGCTGTGCATATTATTGTACAGGTACGTCCCCTTTAATATGCACAGCCATGATGGGTCGCGCGCTTGGTCGGGTACTCCATGACCTCGCCCGAGGGACCCGCGGACCCGATGGCCGCAGGTGTCTTGCAAATGGTTCACAAAGCTGAAGAACGGGGAGAGGTGAGTGTAAACAATCCTCTCCCCGTGCTTCCTAGTCAGCCTGTCACTGATAGGGAACGACAATCAGTGATGTCGCATGCTAAGCCACGCCCTCCCTCACAGTAAGAATCACTCCCTTAGGACACTCTTAACCCCTACAGCGCCCCCTACACTGCCAGTGTCATTTTCACAGTAATCGGTGCATTTTTATAGCACTGATCGCTGTAAAAATTACATTGGTTCCAAAATGGTGTCAAGTGTCCGATGTGTCCGCCATAATGTGGCAGTCACGATAAAAATCGCTGATTACCTCCATTGCTAGTAAAAAAATAATAATAAAAATGCCATAAAACTATCCCCTATTTTGGAGACTTTTGTAGACTTTTGCGCAAACCAATCAAATGCTTGTTGCGATTTTTTTTATTTTTTTTTGCCAAAAATATGAAGAAGAATACGTATCGGCCTAAACTGAGGGGAAAAAAGTTTTTTTAAAGAGTTTTTGGGGATATTTATTAACTTCAGAGGTGATCAAATACCACCAAAAGAAAGCTCTATTTGTGGGGAAAAAAGGACACCAATTTTGTTTGGGAGCCACGTCGTACGACCGCGCAATTGTCAGTTAAAGTGACGCAATAGAGCTTTCTTTTGGTGGTATTTGATCACCTCTGCGGTTTTTATTTTTTGCGCTATAAACAAAAATAGAGCGTCAATTTTGAAAAAATTCAATATTTTTTACTTATTGCTATAATAAATATCCCCAATAAATGTATAAAAATTTCCAGGACCCACGGTCGGCTTTGTGGAGCACGCCCACAATGCAGCATCTTAAAGGGGACATATATATACACGTGACCCGGGCGTTATGTAGTTAAAATGACATATTGTTTTTGTATGGCCAGCATGTAATATATTACAGTTCTGTTTGAAAATCTGCAAAACAGTCTTAAATTTTTTATTTTATTTCAAGAAAATAAAAAGTTAATCTCCGAGTCTGATGTTTACCAGATTCAACCTCCTATTAGTAGATCTCTTCTGTCTTTTATTCTCAGAGTGGATTAGAGATTTTGCTCCCTAACCATATAGTTGGTTATTTTTTATTTACCACTGCATAGAGATATTTAAGAATAAATTACCTTTTTTTTTTATTTTTAAATTTACATATTGTCTAAATTGTACACCATACTTATTTTTGTGTTATTAACCGATTAACCAGTTGCCGACCAGCTGCCGCAGTTTCACGGCGGCAGGTCGGCTTGGCTGCGTGAAAACCTAAGTAATATTACGTGATTTCGTATTTCAACCACTAGGGGCGCGCACTCGCCCCTGGTGCCGACACGCATGCCCGGCGGCGGGCGCGATAATCGCCGGGCACCCGCGATCGCTCGTTACAGAGCGAGAACCGGGAGATGTGTGTGTGTGTAAACACACAGCTCCCAGTTCTGTCAGGGGAGAACTGTATGAACAGCAATCTGTCATTTCCCCTAGTCAGTCCACCCCCCCTTCAGTTAGAACACACCTAGGGAACATAATTAACCCCTTCCTCACCCCCTAGTGTTAACCCCTTCCCTGCCAGTGACATTTTACTAGGGATGTCCCGATACTAGTATCGGTACCGATACTGAGCATTTCCCCGAGTCGCTCCCCCCCCGTCCCCCGTCCGGTCCGTGCCGCTCTACCACCACCCCCAAACCCCCCGCCCGCCCGGTCCGTGCCGCTAAAAACCCCGAGGCGGTCCGTGCCGCTCCCCCCCCCCTCCGTCCGGTCCGTGCCGCTCCCCCCGTCCCCCCCGTCTGGTCCGTGCCTCTCCCCCCCCGTCCGTGCCGCTCTCCCCCCTGTCCGTCCGTGCAGCTCTCCCCTACGTGCCATCTTCTCCATCCATCCGTGCCGCTCTCCCCACCCGTCCGTCCACGCAGCTCTACGTCCTCCGTGCAGTCTTCTCCGTCTGTCCGTGCCGCTGTCCCCCTCAATCTGTCAGGGGGCACACCGGAGGAAGGAGCCACTAAACCTGGCTCCTACCTTTTCCGAATGGACAGAGTCAGTGATCACTGACTCTGTCCATTCACATAACTGAGCATCGTTTAGCTGAGGCTGCAGAGAAAGGGACTGGGTAATCTGTGTCCTTGGTCCCTTTCTCTGTCTTAAAGGGGAGATGTCAGTCGTCTGTTAAGACCCCTGATATCTCACCAAAGACCCCTAATAGGGCTATAACTTTTGCGCAAACCGATCTATAAACGCTTATTGCAATTTTTTTATTTTTTTTACGAAAAATATGTAGAAGAATATGTATCGGCCTAAACTGAGGGGGAAAAAAACGTTTTTTTATATATATTTTTGGGAATATTTATTACAGTAAAAAATATTCATTTTTTTTTTTATTTTATTTATTTCACCACCAAAAGAAAGCTCTGCTTGTGGGGAAAAATACGCCAATTTTGTTTGGGAGCCATGTCGCACGACCACGCAATTGTCAGTTGGAGCGACGCAGTGCCAAATCGCAAAAAGTGGCCTGGTCATTGACCAGCAAAATGGTCCGGGGCTAAAGTGGTTAATCAAAATGATAATCGGCCAACTAATCTATTATAAAAAAATAAAAAAAACGTTGTTTGCAGCCCTACTCAGGAGTTCAAAATCCTCTGTTATAATCACAGGTGTAATAACTGGAAGGGAAAAAACGGCCAACGCAGTTTGTTTGGAGTGGCCGTTGATGGAGGCCTCATTGCTTATTTCTCCTGTCTGTGATTGCTGACCACTTTTTGCTAAATTGTCCCACCTTCGATGAAAGGGGATTCTTGGCTCACAAAATGTATTGATCCCCTTGTCTTTCTGTTAATATTTGATAACAAGAAAGGATCTTGGACTCCTGATAGGATCAATTGGCAACCTTTTTTCTTTTGTGGTTTCTCATGGGGGCGTCTCAATTTGTGTGACCCTGTTTTTTATTTAGGGGGTGTGGGGGAGCTTGGGGAAGCTTTGTGGTTAATTCATTGTCACATGTGACAAACCTCTCCATCAGAGGCAGCTCTTTAATTAGGCAAATTAGGCAGTCGCCTAAGGCCTCGCACTCACAGGGGCCTCGCGGCTGCCTAACTTACCCAATGTATTACCCCAGTTTTGAGGATCAGGGGACCTTAACACTGCTGTGCTCAGGCAGCGTTAAGAGCCCTGCCCCAGGTGCGGGGCCGCCAGTGTCCCCAACAACCAGTGAATATTTGTGGCACCACCCCTTGTGACGCCAGCATGCCCTCAGTCAATGACGTCACAAGGGGGCAGGTTCACCAGGTGACATCACTGGGTGGCCCCCGCCCTTAGTTATTAAAGAACAGGATCTGGGGGCCGCCTTGTTAAAGGGGGCTTCCAGATTCCGATAAGCCCCCTGCCCGCAGATCCCCACAACCACCGGCCAGGGTTGTGGGGAAGAGGCTCTTGTCCTTGAATTATTTTTCCCATCATGGACGTGAGTGGGGCCCCATGTCAAGTTTTGCCTAAGGCCCCTCAAAGCCTAGAGCCGCCTCTGCTCTCCATACAGTAAATGCACCTTCTCACCTTAGAGATCCTTAACCAGTGGTGTTATGGAGATATTTCAGGCATGTTGGTGGGATACGGAGAGTTGGTGCAGTGGTGGGGTTGCAGGCGCAGTGGCGAGTGTAGCCTCAGCCAAAACCCCAGATGCAGTCATCCCCACCAGCTGCAGCGGTCAGGCCAAGGAGGTTGGTGGTGTGAGCTCTGAGACCAGTGACTATGTAAGCTGCAGCAGAAGCCAGGGGTTAGGCGGTGGTGTGAAGTGATGGGGCCAGAAATTGGGACCACTCAGAATGTACCATTTATGGTGGCTATGCACAACTGCACCTTCACGTCATATCTCTCCTTAACCCATGACTTGGAAAGGTTTCAGCCATGGTAGTGGGATGTTAAGAGTTGATGCAGTGGTGGTTTTGGTTGCAGATGCAGTGGTGAGTGTAGGCAAATGCAGTCCTCCTGACCCAGCAGTGGTGTTTGGGCCGAGGATATTCTTACTGGATATGGCTGTTGTGCATGGCACTGGTTTACATGAAAATATTTAGTAGCGAATGTTATCACCTTCCTGCTGCTACACACACACACATGCCAAGTATTGGTGCTAGGAATGAAAAGTGGAGTGTGGGGGTTTGGTGGTAAGTAAGGCAGAGTTTGAGGGGTCGGGAGTAGGTGAGGCAGAGTTTGAGGTGGTCGGGGTAGAAGAGGCACCAGGGCTAGGCCAAATGACGGTCAAGGGTAGGCGAGTAAAGAGTCTAGGTCGATGGGTCAGGGGGTAAAACAATTAAGGGGTCGAGGTGAGAGTCGAGGGTGGGGTTGGGGGGTAGGCTAGGCGACAGTCGAGGTGTCTGAGTAGGCCAGTTGACAGTCGGGAGGGTAGGCCAGGCGATGGGGGGGGGGGGTAGGTCAGGCAACAGTCGGGGGGTGGACCAGGCGACAGAGTAGAAGGGTAGGCCAGGTGACAGTCGAGGGGGTCGGCTAGGATGAGAGTCGGGAGGAGGCATGAGTCTAGGGTTGCCACCTCATCCCTTTAAAAATTACACAGGTTCTGGGGATAATTTTTTGAAGATAAGGCACTAAATGAGTTGAGTTACCATCTTAATCCTCCACAAAACCTGTGGAATTAATATCTGTTTGGTTTTAAATAGGGTTGTCCCGATACCACTTTTTTAGGACCGAGTACAAGTACCGATACTTTTTTTCAAGTAGTCGCCGATACCGAATACCGATACTTTTTTTAAATATCATATGACAGTTTTCAAACCACAATACAGACTAAGGATATTTTCTTTAGAATTATGAAGAACTCTAACTCAAGACATTATAAAAGAATAAAAATGAGTAAAAATTAATAAAAAAAATGTATTTTCTTGTCACGCAGTAGTAAAAAACTATGAGTTTTTAACTACTGCGTGACAAGAAAATAATTTTTTTTTTACTAATTTTTATTCTTTTATAATGTCTTGAGTTAGAGTTCTTCATAATTCTAAAGAAAATATCCTTAGTATGTATTGTGGTTTGAAAACTGTCACATGACATTTAAAAAAAGTATCGGTATTTGGTATCGGCGAGTACATGAAAAAAAAGTATCGGTACTTGTACTCGGTCCTAAAAAAGTGGTATTGGGACAACCCTACTTGAGTCCAGGGGGCGGGCAGAATCGAGGGGTCTGGGGTAGGCAAGCTGAGAGTCGAGGGGTCTGGGGTAGGCAAGCTGAGAGTCGAGGGGTCTGGGGTAGGCGAGCTGAGAGTCGAGGGGTCTGGGGGTAGGCAAGCTGAGAGTCGAGGGGTCTGGGGGTAGGCGAGCTGAGAGTCGAGGGGTCTGGGGGTAGGCGAGCTGAGGGTCTGGGGGTAGGCGAGCTGAGGGTCGAGGGGTCTGGGGGTAGGCGAGCTGAGGGTCGAGGGGTCTGGGGGTAGGCGAGCTGAGGGTCGAGGGGTCTGGGGGTAGGCGAGCTGAGGGTCGAGGGGTCTGGGGGTAGGCGAGCTGAGGGTCGAGGGGTCTGGGGGTAGGCGAGCTGAGGGTCGAGGGGTAGGCGAGCTGAGGGTCGAGGGGTAGGCGAGCTGAGGGTCGAGGGGTAGGCGAGCTGAGGGTCGAGGGGTAGGCGAGCTGAGGGTCGAGGGGTAGGCGAGCTGAGGGTCGAGGGGTAGGCGAGCTGAGGGTCTGGGGGTAGGCGAGCTGAGGGTCGAGGGGTCTGGGGGTAGGCGAGCTGAGGGTCGAGGGGCCTGGGGGTAGGCGAGCTGAGGGTCGAGGGGCCTGGGGGTAGGCGAGCTGAGGTTCGAGGGGTCTGGGGGTAGGCGAGCTGAGGGTCGAGGGGTCTGGGGGTAGGCGAGCTGAGGGTCGAGGGGTAGGCGAGCTGAGGGTCGAGGGGTAGGCGAGCTGAGGGTCGAGGGGTAGGCGAGCTGAGGGTCGAGGGGTAGGCGAGCTGAGGGTCTGGGGGTAGGCGAGCTGAGGGTCGAGGGGTCTGGGGGTAGGCGAGCTGAGGGTCTGGGGGTAGGCGAGCTGAGGGTCGAGGGGCCTGGGGGTAGGCGAGCTGAGGGTCGAGGGGCCTGGGGGCAGGCGAGCTGAGGGTCGAGGGGTCTGGGGGCAGGCGAGCTGAGGGTCGAGGGGTCTGGGGGCAGGTGAGCTGAGGGTCGAGAGGTCTGGGGGCAGGCGAGCTGAGGGTCGGAGGGGTTTGGGGGTAGGCAACTTGAGGGTCGGGAGGAGGCAAGATTCTGCTGAAATACCCTAAATGGTAATGTCGGAATAAACAGGCTGCATGTGATCCGGTTCTAGTTCCATGTAGGATGCTGTGTGGCGGCTTCTCTTTTCTATCTGCGGTCTTTAGCAGCCTCCTGCTCCTTTTACCACCTGACTTTTGCATCATTTGAATGCTGCAGACTATCGGGGTTTTGAGCCCGGTGATGGACCGGTGTGGGGAGCTCCTGTGACCGGTCATATAACCGGCGCTTGTCAGTAAAAGGCATTTCCCCGTCTATTACGCCAAACCTTTCACAATATACTGAGGGAATCATTTTTTCTTGTGTACACAAAGCCATTAAAAGTCCTTTCCGGCAGAGATAATGGTGGGATTTGGTCCCGTCCTCCCGTCTGCCATTCAATCAAGGACGCGAGTTCTGCGGTACGAATGACATTCCGCTTTGGGTCACAATCTGGCTGCCGTCTCGCTGCCTCATTGAGCAGAGATCATTCTGTGTAGAGGCATGGCTAATGTCCCATGAAATGTCCGCTCGGCCCCATCTGTTTCCATATGTCTCCTGGTATTCCGGCTCCATTTCCCGCCCTCTGCGTTCCCCGCAAAGCTCTCGGTGACCTCTCCGGGTAATATCGCGTCCTACAAGTAACTGGAGCAAATATAGATTTGTTGCAATAAAACTCTTATTCATAAATCACGTGTGAATTATTCCTTTAAAATGGATCTAAGGCCGAACCTTTTTTTTTTTCCGGATGGAGTGGAAAAGATATATAATATATATTTTTTTTTCTTCCTTTCCTTTTTTTTTTTAGGTATGTCTCCCCTCTGGGGAGATTTACTCTGATTTGTCCTGGTGGCCGTGGTCACTGGGTCAGAAAGTGATGGTAAGCCAAAATTTAGTGGTCACCAGAATTGGAAGCTCACCCAAAATGGCAGAGGGTCCCCCGCAGTGCCCAGTTCGTAATTCGGGCTTTCGTAAGCCGGGGACCCCCTGTATCATTTTGTGGCGCAGAGTAGTTTTGTATAATTTGATAGGAAAAGCAATTTAATAGATCCCCTGCAGCCAGTAACAATAGCCCCCCTTCCTCAGCAAGAATAAAACCTCCTAAAAATAATAGACCCTCTAAGCAACAAAACACGCCCCCCCCCCCCAGCAACAATAGATCCACCACAGCAATTATAGACGAACAAGTAACGATTGATCTCTCAGCAGACAACATTAATGGACCCTATGGCAGCCAGCAACTCCAGCCCCTCCCTCAACATCCAAGGACCCTCCCCTAGCAAGAATAAATCCTCCTAAAGATAGGCCCTCTAAGCAACAAAATACCCCCCCCCCCAGCAACAGTAGATCCACCACAGCAATAATAGACCAAGTAACAATAGATCTCCCAGCAGCCAACGTTAATGGACCCTTTGGCAGCCAGCAACTACAGCCCCTCCCTCAACAACCAAGGACCCTCCCCCAGCAAGAATAAATCCCAATAGAAATAATAGGCCCTCTAAGCGAGAGCAATTCACTCCCTGCAACAAAATCCTCCCCCAGAAACAATATACCCACCACCGTAACAATAGACCCCACCAAGTAACAATAGATCTCACAGCAGCCAACGTTTAATGGACCCTATGGCAGCCAGCAACTACAGCCCCTCCCTCAACAACCAAGGACCCTCCCCCAGCAAGAATAAATCCCAATAAAAATAATAGGCCCTCTAAGCGAGAGCAATTCACTCCCTGCAACAAAATCCTCCCCCAGAAACAATATACCCACCACCGTAACAATAGACCCCAACAAGTAACAATAGATCTCCCAGCAGCCAACGTTTAATGGACCCTGTGGGAGCCAGCAACTACAGCCCCTCCCTCGAAAGTAGGTGCTTCCCAGCAACAAATGACCCGATTACCCCACCAATGGGGTAATCGGGTCATTTGTTGCTGGGATTTATTCTTGCTGGGGAGGGTCCTTGGTTGTTGAGGGAGGGGCTGTAGTTGCTGGCTGCCATAGGGTCCATTAAACGTTGGCTGCTGGGAGATCTATTGTTACTTGTTGGGGTCTATTGTTGCGGTGGTGGGTATATTGTTTCTGGGGGAGGATTTTGTTGCAGGGAGTGAATTGCTCTCGCTTAGAGGGCCTATTATTTTTATTGGGATTTATTCTTGCTGGGGGAGGGTCCTTGGTTGTTGAGGGAGGGGCTGTAGTTGCTGGCTGCCAAAGGTTCCATTAACGTTGGCTGCTGGGAGATTCCCCCCCCCCCCCCCCCCCCCGGCAACAAATGTTCCAGCAGAAATAGACATCCCCAGCAATGATGGATCCCCCAGCAGCCAGGATCAATACACCCAACAACCCCTCCTCATTACAGTAAAAACTCAGATTGCGAGTAACGCAGTTTACGAGTGTTTCGCAATACAAACTGTTTTTTATTTATTTCATTTTTTAAATCCTGACTCGATTTGCGAGCAGGATTCAAGCCTCTGGGGTGTGCAGTACCGCATGTGGACAGAGGTGGGGGGCTGGCCCCCCAGAGACCTCTCAGAGACCACTTGGAGACGCTCTGTTCCTGAGCGTCTCTGAGTGGTCTCCAAGTGTCTCTGGTGCCCCACTCACCACTTCTGGCCACATGCAGTACTGCATACACTAGCCATGACACTGGAACGAATGATCTGAGTTTCCATTGATTCCTATGGGGAAACTCGCTTTGATATACGAGTGCTTTGGATTACATGCATGCTACTGGAATTAATTATGCTCGTAATTCAAGGTACTACTGTATATACAGTGCCAGAACTGCGCACCGCCAGTGGCTCACTTCTGCTGTGATTGCACACATCGGAAGCCAATCGGTGGATGCACAGTACCAGATGTCCTCCGCCACCCACCGATCATTGGGCAGAGAGGCAGAACGATGCTCTGCCTATGTACTCAAGGCAGATGGCCATTCTTAAGGGGGAGAGGGATTACTACAGCGTGGACCTACTTTGCCGGGAGGCAGTCAATAGACACTGTGATCAGCGAGTCTGAGACTCGCTGGATCACAGATCGGAGCCCTTACCACAGGGCTTGACAAATTTGCTTTGAATCTAGGAGCCAGCTAAAAAAGTTAGGAGCCAGAAAATGCACACCGTCCCGACGAGCTCACGCGCAGAAGCGACACATAAGTGAGTAGCGTCCGCCTATGTAAACGGTATTCAAACCACAATTGAAGTATCGTAGCGACCTCCTCTGTAACTCAAAACATGCAACCTATAGACATTTTTTCGCTTATGGAGATTTTAGAGGGTAAAAGTTTGACGCCATGAACGGACGCAATTTTGAAGCGTGACATGTTGGGTATCAATTTACTCGGAGTAACATGTTTCACAATATAAAAAAAAATTGGGATAACTTTACTGTTTTATTTTTTAATTCCCAAAAAAGTGCTCTTGTAAGACCACTGCGCAAATACGGCGTGACACAAAGATCGCCATTTTATTTTCTAGGGTGTTAGAATAAAATATATATATAATGTTTGGGGGTTCTAATTATAGGGAAGGAGATGGCAGTGAAAACGGTGAAAAATGACATTAGAATCTCTATACATATTACAATTGCTGTTTAACTTGTAATGCCAAATGGCTACCACCAGATGGCGCCAGCTCACAGAAGGAAGAGCTTGGGACTTCACAAGACCGCAAAGCCACGGCCTCAATTACCGTTTGTCGCGGACCGGCGGCGATCGTGCGGCGCGGGAGGATTGGGGCGCACGGAGACACAGGATCCTGTGCCTCCGTGCTCCCTCGCCCTTCGATCGCGGCGGCCAGTAATTGAGGCCGCGGCTTCGCGGACTTGTAGTGGTAGCCGTTTGGCATTACAAGTTAAACAGCAGATGTAATATGTATAGAGATTCTAATGTCATTTTTCACTGCAAGAAAAATTACCTGTTTGCAAAATTTTATAACAAAATATGAAACATGATTTTATTTTTTATTTTCAAAATTTTCCATTTTTTTTTTTGGTTTAGCAAAAAATAAAAACCCCAGTGGTGACTAAATACCACCAAAAGAAATCTCTATTTGTGTGAAAAAATAATTATTTGGGTACAGTGTTGCATGACTGCGCAGGTCTCAATGAAAGTGCGTCAGCGCTGAAAGCTTAAAATCGGTCTGGGCAGGAAAGGGGTTTAAGTGCCCAGTAAGCAAGTGGTTAAATAGCTAAGCAAAAATTGTGTAATGGGCCCCCTTTTAAGTGCAGTGTGTTACACTATTGTGAATGATGGTGATGATTGGAATTCCAGAGCCCAGAAGTAAAAAAAAAAAAAATCCAACAATGAAGCAACAATAAAGATGGCAAGAAGCCTGAGCTGAATGTGGAACAACATTACCAGAGGAGGATCCGATCCCGTCCTGCAGCAGCAGAGGAAGACCTGGAATTGTGTATTTGTTCTCCTTTTGTTTGTTTGTCCATAACTGACGTGTGAATTAGGGTTGTCCCGATACTAGTATCGGTATCGGGAACGATACCAAGCATTTGCCCGAGTACCTGTACTTGGGCAAATGTTCCCGATGCTTCACCCGATACTTGTACTGTCAGCGGTGATCAGTGCGTGGGGAAGTTGCAAGCACCGATCACCGCTGTATAGATTTAAAAGTAATTTTTCCTCTTCTATCTCTCCCCCTGCGCGCGGCTTTCAGCTGCTTTAAAATCAGCGGTGATCGGTGCTTGTAACTTCCCCACACACGATCACCGCTGACTGTCCCTTGTCCTTCTCCAGCCCCCCTCCGTTTTGCTGCAGTCCATGTCCCCCCGCCGTGTTTCTCTCTCCCTCCGTGTGTCCCCCCAGTGTTTCTGTATTCCCGCCGCGTATCCCCGCCGTGTATTCATCTGTGTATTCCTCCGTGTATTCTCTCTGTGTGTCCCTCTGTGTATCCCCACCGTGTATCCCCCGCCGTGTATTCATCTGTGTATTCCGCCGTGTATTCCCTCTGTGTATCCCCACTGTGTATCCCCCGCCGTGTATTCCGCCGTGTATCCCCGCCGTGTATTCCTCCGTGTATTCCGCCGTGTATCCCCGCCGTGTATTCCTCCGTGTATCCCCGCCGTGTATTCCACCGTGTATCCCCTGCCGTGTATTCCTCCGTGTATTCCGCCGTGTATCCCCGCCGTGTATTCCTCCGTGTATTCCGCCGTGTATCCCCGCCGTGTATTCCTCCGTGTATCCCCGCCGTGTATTCCTCCGTGTATCCCCGCCGTGTATCCCCTGCCGTGTATTCCTCCGTGTATTCCGCCGTGTATCCCCGCCGTGTATTCCTCCGTGTATTCCGCCGTGTATCCCCGCCATGTATTCCTCCGTGTATCCCCGCCGTGTATTCCGCCGTGTATCCCCGCCGTGTATTCCTCCGTGTATTCCGCCGTGTATCCCCGCCGTGTATTCCCTCTGTGTATTCCTCTGTGTATCCCCACTGTGTATTACCACCGTGTATCCCTCCGTGTATTCCTACCGTGTATTCCCGCTAAAGCTGCAACTAATGATTATTTTCATAATCGATTAGTTGGCCGATTATTGTTTCGATTAACCGACTAATCGGATAATCTTAAAAAAAAAAAAAAAAAAAGTGTGGTGTACAATTTTGTTAATATGTAAATAAAAAAAGGCAACTTATTCTTAAATATCCATATGCAGTGGTAAATATAAAAAAACAACTACAGTAATTGTAATGCCTTCTATTACCTCCACTTTCTCTGGGTTCAGGTGCTGATCTTCCCTGCACAGAGTCTTTAAAGTGTTTTATTTTTTTGTTATTTTTAAACAAACTTGTTATACTTGCCTGCTCTGTGTAATGGTTTTGCACAGAGCAGCCCAGATCCTCCACTTCTGGGGTCTCTCACCGATGCTTCTGGCTCCTCCTGCCTTCATTGTGCCTCAATAGCAAGCTGCAAAGTTTAGTATAGAGTGCTGGCTATAGCAAGCTAAAAAAAAAAAAACTGCCTTTTAGAACCACTCACTTCCTGCCCGGGACTACATGTCCCATGAGGCATTGCTCCTCACACTTTCACATTCACAAATTCTTAGGCACTTAGTGACATGTATGGTTGGTTTACTGAGCTGTATGTGTACTGCACTTGTATTTACTGATATGTAAACAAATAATGCATTCTATATGCAGGCCAACTAATCAACTGGCCGATTAATCGATTATGAAAATAGTTGACAACTATTTTCATAATCTATTAGTTGTCGATTAATCGATTAGTTGTTTCGCCCCTAATTCCCGCCGTGTATTCCCGGCGTGTATCCCCGCCGTGTATCTCTCCCCTTCCGTGCTCCTTCACCCCCTGGAACTGTCAGGATGGAGAGCGGCGGTAGGTGCCGGTAAACCCGGCTCCTTACTGCTTGGAATGAACAGAGTCAGTGATGACTCTGTCCATTCACATAACTGAAACATTGTAACCTGTGATTACAAATGTTTCAGTTTATGAATGAAGAGAAGACGCTGTCTTCTCTCCATTCATTTTCAGCGCAGCTGAGGCTGCTGAGAAAGGGACTGGGGAACATGTGTCCCTTTCTCTGTCTCAAAGGAGAGATGTCAGAGGTCTGTTAAGACCCCTGATATCTCACCAAAGACCCCCAACAGGGCTGAATTTTTTTTTTAATAAATAAAGAATAAAAAAATAAAAACAAAGAATAAAAAAAATTAGTGTAGAAAATAATAAAAAAATAGAAAAAACACTGACACGGTCCACCCCCCCCCCCCCTCCTTAAAAAAAAAAAAAAGAAAGCATTATAAATAAAATAAAAAATGAAAAACAAATTGTTAAAGATAAAAAAAAAATAACTAATAACACATGTGCCGCTGTCACATGAGATTTAAAAAAAGTATCGGTATTCGGTATCGGCGAGTACTTGGGGGGAAAAAAAAGTATCAGTACTTGTACTCGGTCTTGAAAAAGTGGTATCGGGACAACCCCATTGTGAATGTTTGTGGCTCGTTTAAACATATAATATACATATCATTTTTTTTATCTGATCATAGAAGACTACCTTTAATGCTCTTGTTCAGTGATGCATTTTGCTGGTGAAGGTCAACAGAAAGGTAAAAGGTCCACAGTTTCTGCCACCCCAACCCCCAACCCCCTGACCCTACACAATCTTCTCCAGCATTTTAATGGGAGGCTGCCGATTCGCAAAGCTAATCCCAGCTGCTCGCATGTACTCGCTCATAGTGCGATTAACTGGGAGTGATCGTCTCTGGGCGCAGATAGTACTGTCTGTGTCCAGGGTCGATCACTTCATGAGCAATTACATGCAAATGGGCAAAAAAGCTGCATGAGCTGGTAGCCCTCCATTCCCACAAGTCATTTTCTGGGAACCCCTGCTGGGGTTTCTCACATATAATTGGTGTCGGGCCAGTTTGCAAGTGTGAATGAGGATTTCTCTTTGCAGATTTTGTATTTGGCACTGCTATAAACACTCAGGAGCTAGGAGACCGTTTGTGAGATCAGGCCGTACACCAGAGCGGGAGTTCTGACTTCAGGTGACCCCCCGACTCTCAATCTGAAGGCCACATACATCACTATCCGATTGTGCCAACAGCCATGTAGTGTAAAGACTTTCCTGATTTGGTAATAAATGGAATGGGTGGTTTAGACGGGCCCATTTGATTAGCCTTTATTGCTGCTCTCGGTAAATCTGAGGAAGATTGGCCACACACATTACATTCAATATTAATAAATTGGGGCAATGGGATTTTGCTGAAATGTATTTTAATATTTAGCTTCTTGCATATGCCTAGATAAGAGTGATTCATTTTAAATGACATGACTTGGTGTAATGGTCAGAAATATGAGAAGCAGTTTAATAAGCAATTGTATAAGGGGGGGTCTTTATGTTGATTTCTAAGGGGTCTGTAAGACAAAAGTTTTCAATTTTATTTTCTCCTTCAGTTTATGGGAGTAAAATTATTTATGTTGTTCTGAGCTTGTTTGAATAACATTGGAGAATAAACATTAAAAAGTAGAACATAATCAAAATATTTGACACTTGGAGTCTGTTCACACTGGGGCGACACGCGACTTTCAGAGGCGACTCCGACACGACTTGAGCATGAACCACAGGGCGATCTGGGGCGATTTACAACACGACTTGAAGTCATCTCCAGGATAGGAGACATTCCAGTGGCCAATAAAACAACAATCAGCTCTGGGAGGGGGAGGGAGAGGTTTGCCTGAGAAATGTATGTTATCTTATCTGGAAAGTAGCTAGTGATCAGACTTCTGAGGCAACAAGTAGGATTGAAGTCGTGCAGGAACCTTTTCTGAAGTCAGAGCGACACGAGTAGTGTGTATTAACACCGCTCCCATTCACTAACATTGTTTTTCTCTACAGCGCAACTTGGGACGACTTGAGGCGACCTCAAGTCGGATCCCAAGTCGCCCCAGTGTGAACCGACTCTTAGGGGATTTAATGGGGTCCAGCAGGGGGCTGCCGGTCCCCATTACAGTCCCTTGGGCTTGACTACTGTGCACATTACACTGTAGTAGATTCTCTCTCCCTTGCTTTTGGTTGACTAAACTGCTGAATGTTTTTGGTGTAATGATACATGATCGAATACTGCTGGTCTGTCTAATGTGTCGCTTTTTTTTTGTAGTGTTTAACATGCGGGAAGACATTTAAGAAGCTCTGGTCCTTGCATGAACACAATAAGATTGTACACGGTTACGCAGAGAAGAAGTTCTCCTGCGACATCTGTGAAAAGAAGTTCTACACGATGGCGCATGTCCGCAAGCACCTTGTAGGTGAGTATCATGATCATTTACATACCCTGCAGAAGCACCAACAAATGGCAACAAATGGGCGTGTGCCTCAGAGTTTGTTTAGAAGCACAGCAAGCAGCCAATCAGGTTGCTATATTCAGCTGATGGCAATGACGAGATCAGTTTCTGTTGAAATAAACTGTCACGATAAATTTGGGTTTCCCCTGCAGGCCTCTCCATTCTTGTCATTCTACAGAGGGGTTGGGAAAATGTTCTATGTGCTTCTCATTTTTCTTATTTTGTTGCATATGGTCTCCTAAAATTGTGTTGCAAATTTGCTGCTAATATGTGGCCTCCTCGTTGCCTGTATAACCAATGCAAGCCGGCAACACTGCGCCGTAACCACATGCTTGCAGAGTGTCTCTGGAGCGACCTTATAAACCTGAATGAGCCATATATGGCCGTCCAGCACGACCTCTGGCAGGGGTTGACCATATCCGGGCACCAGGTCGCAATTGCGACCAGAAATTGTGACCTGGCGCCCGCATCGGCTGGTAATTGAGGCCGCCTCAATTACCGGCCGCCGCGATCGCGAGGTGGGGGAGCACGGAGGCATAGGATCCTGTGTCTCCGTGCGCCCCCGCCGCGCGATCGCAGCGGGCCCGCGACGGCCGGTAATTGAGGCCGCGGCCTTGTGAAGTCCCTTCTGTGTCTTGTGAGCCGGCGCCATCTGGTGGTGGCCGTTGGCATTACAAGTTAAAAAGCAATTCTAATATAATTTTTCGCGGCGATACCTCACTTGTGGTTTGAATACCTTTTACATATGCGGGCGCTACTCACGTATGTGTTCGCTTCTGCGCGCGAGCTCGTCGGGACGGGGAAAATTACTCGCTCCTAACTTTTTTAGCTGGCTCCTAGATTCCAAGAACATTTGTCAAGCCCTGACCTCTGGTATAGGCTTTACCACACCGTGGAAGTATTTACTGACTTGGCAATTGGTCAAGGTAAAGGAGAAGTACGGCCAAAGCTCATTTGGCCGTACTTCTCCTGTGCATCACAGGAGTGCAGTCAGTTTTGCATTCTTATGACCTGTTTACAGCAGGCTGAAGCCGAGCCGGTCCAGGCTCGGGAAAGATCCACGACCATATGGTCGGCATCCACCCACATGCCTGGATCGGCACCCAGCGAGCCGCTGAGAGCCTGAGCCGGACACTTCCGCCCCCTCTACAGCCCAGCGCTTCAGTAAGGGGTGGTGTCAGAGCAGGCACCGTCACCAGCTCTCTGCTCAGGGAGCTGGGAGAACCGAGCGGTCGGCGGTGTCTTAGAGCAGACGGGGACTGATGCTGCATCGGACCGATGCTGTATCCACCAAGGCAAGTATATGCTGTAAAGGGGAAGAAGCTCAGTGAAAACTGTCTGTGTCTCATCAGCTCCCTTGTGCTACCAAAAAAGGTTAAAAGAAAAAACAAGACAGAAAAGTTTTGAAAAGCAGTTTCATTTGAAAATTCAAAACGCTCTAAAATGTGGGCGGCAAATAAAATAAAATGGCTCCAACAGTGAAAGGGATAATTACGTTCTTTCTTCATACTGCAGATTGCATGTTAGAAACTTTTATATTGATGTCTTACTTTTTTTTTTCCTGCTTTACAACAGCCCACACGAAGGACATGCCATTCACATGTGAAACGTGCGGAAAGTCTTTTAAGCGCAGCATGTCTCTGAAGGTCCATTCTTTGCAGCACTCCGGGGAGAAACCCTTCAAGTGTGAGGTGAGAGTCCAGAATTTAATACAGCAATATCACCCATATGTATGGAGTTGGCTCAGAGATTTTACGTTGAGGTTCAAAAGCAAATTATCTATAGGCTCTCCTACTGTTGGATCTTTCCCTCACCACTGACTTTAGAAGCATAGTGTCCCATCACTGGTGTCGGTGGGAGGAATAGTGTCCCATCACTGGTGTCGGTGGGAGGAATAGTGTCCCATCATTGGTGTCGGTGGGAGGAATAGTGTCCCATCATTGGTGTCGGTGGGAGGAATAGTGTCCCATCACTGGTGTCAGTGGGAGGGAGAGTGCGCCACCGCTGGTGTCAGTGGGAGGGAGAGTGCGCCACCGCTGGTGTCAGTGGGAGGGAGAGTGCGCCACCGCTGGTGTCAGTGGGAGGGAGAGTGCGCCACCGCTGGTGTCAGTGGGAGGGAGAGTGCGCCACCGCTGGTGTCAGTGGGAGGGAGAGTGCGCCACCGCTGGTGTCAGTGGGAGGGAGAGTGCGCCACCGCTGGTGTCAGTGGGAGGGAGAGTGCGCCACCGCTGGTGTCAGTGGGAGGGAGAGTGCGCCACCGCTGGTGTCAGTGGGAGGGAGAGTGCGCCACCGCTGGTGTCAGTGGGAGGGAGAGTGCGCCACCGCTGGTGTCAGTGGGAGGGAGAGTGCGCCACCGCTGGTGTCAGTGGGAGGGAGAGTGCGCCACCGCTGGTGTCAGTGGGAGGGAGAGTGCGCCACCGCTGGTGTCAGTGGGAGGGAGAGTGCGCCACCGCTGGTGTCAGTGGGAGGGAGAGTGCGCCACCGCTGGTGTCAGTGGGAGGGAGAGTGCGCCACCGCTGGTGTCAGTGGGAGGGAGAGTGCGCCACCGCTGGTGTCAGTGGGAGGGAGAGTGCGCCACCGCTGGTGTCAGTGGGAGGGAGAGTGCGCCACCGCTGGTGTCAGTGGGAGGGAGAGTGCGCCACCGCTGGTGTCAGTGGGAGGGAGAGTGCGCCACCGCTGGTGTCAGTGGGAGGGAGAGTGCGCCACCGCTGGTGTCAGTGGGAGGGAGAGTGCGCCACCGCTGGTGTCAGTGGGAGGGAGAGTGCGCCACCGCTGGTGTCAGTGGGAGGGAGAGTGCGCCACCGCTGGTGTCAGTGGGAGGGAGAGTGCGCCACCGCTGGTGTCAGTGGGAGGGAGAGTGCGCCACCGCTGGTGTCTTTGGGAGGAATAGTGTCCCAGGGCCAGGTAAAAGCAAAAGGCTGCAGTTTTGAGATCACTGCTTTAGGAGATTGTATTGTATTTATTTTCTTCAAATTTTTCTCTTTCCCCCCCTCAATTCCTTTCCAGAATTGTCACGAGCGGTTTCAGTACAAGTACCAGCTGCGGTCACACATGAGCATACATATCGGTCACAAGCAGTTCATGTGTCAGTGGTGCGGGAAAGATTTTAACATGAAACAGTATTTTGATGAACATATGAAGACCCATACCGGTAAGGAAAGTAAGGAAATTCATTTAATATTGTTTTTTCTCCCCCCCTTCCCATGACATCACATCCATTCCTCATGCTGGTGTCTCACCATCCTGTGAGTCCCGACCCATGTGGTTGTCTGTGCCGTGTATCTTGGTCATTATAGCTGGACGGACTTCCGGGCGCACAAATTTTACTTAAAGTGGTTCTGAAGGCTGAAGATTTGTACCTTCGTTCATGAATGTAAACAATCTTTCAGTGTGCATCTCCCTCCCTAATACTCACCTGAGCCCCATTCCGATCCAGTGATGTGTGCAAGAGCAGAAGCTCTGTCCACCCCCCCCCCCGGGTCTATCCCTTCTCATTGGCTCCGCTACTGTCAATCACAGCCTGGGGGGCGTGCCTGAGCTGTGCTCTGTGTGCCTCATAGACAGAGGTGGCTCGGGAGTGAGCACGCGCGAGTGCCCCCATGCTTGCTATGAGGGCAGGAACACCAGCGGTGGACCTGAGAAGAGAAGGATGGGGGCTGCTCTGTGTAAAACTATTACACAGAGCAGGTAAGTATGATATGTTTGTTATTAAAAAAAATAAAAAAACTTTACAAATGCTTTAAATGTTCTTCCATAGCAAGCAAATGCCTCTGCAGACACATTACCTTGTAAAATTAGCAGTGACATCATCACTGCCTATGCAAAGATGTGGGAGGGGCTCAGCAGACTCCACCCACTACAGACTGCCTGCAAAAATCGACAGGAGGGGGCGGAGACGAGACCAGCCACAATGCACAAGGAGAGAGGGCAGCAGTGAGGGGTCTTTTTTTTACAGGAAGGAAAAGTCTCACATTGGATTATTGCACAGATCTGGAAGAAATTCACTAAGCACAAGATTCGAGGCAGAATATACATAATTTGCTCCAGCACCTTTTTGAAACAGCATTGGGTATCGACGGCGTCTTTGCGGCTCATACACTGGAACCGTCACCGACAGCTGGCATCCAGCACTAAACTCTGGCGCTGTAACAACTGACTTCTGGGCTTTGAATCTTTCTACACATTCCTTCAAAGGACCCTTTTGTGGCTTCTTCATTGTGTTGTACAATGTCAAAAAGTCACCCAACATCACTTCTGTAAGGGAACGTCCTTCACTCCGCTTGAGTGCTTCCCTCATATACCGCTTCCTATCAGTCTGGATATAGATATCAGATATTCCAGCTGCTCACAAGCACACAAGGAGACGAGACTTGTTTGTGTGCTAAACATGGAGTGTTTAATAGAACCCAGAATACAGCCGTATATACAGATTAAAGAGGAGGTAACCAGAACATAAATTAACATGAGCTAATTAACTAATCATCATACCAAGACGAGGTGACTCATAGATATGACCTGTCAGAGTAGACGTCGCGTCTCCTCTCACCTGCTATACAATACACATTATCATAAGTGTAAACACAGGACACCTTCACACAATAGCAGGGCCAATTAGCAGAGAGAACAGAGAGATGGCTGGAGGCGATGACATTAGCATCTAACAGTATGAAAGTGTCACTCTTACAATTAACCCATTGAGTTCAGAATCAACAACCAGTAAATGGTTCTTTACAGATATCCTGGAATTTATTGTGGATAATAATATAATAATCCCATCTAAGGTAGTCCAAGATATAATTTCTCAGTCATCCTATGCCCCTAGTGGACATAGGATGATTTTAGACATAAGAGGGTCCGAGTCTGTCACAACTTCCTCCTATTACAGAGACTGGCACAAAGCTGTTACAGCCTCTCCCTGCGGCAACAGTTCACTGCGATGGTGATTGCAGCCAGCAATAGATCATTATTAGGAGGGGTCTGTTGCTGCACCGCTGAATTGAGGAGTCTAGATCAATTCTCCAATTACCAGATCCACACAAAAACAATAAAGTAAAAAAAAAAAAATTGTAAAAGTGAATAAATAAGTATATATACTTTATATATCATTTCTCCCCAGGTCGCTGCAATACTCATTTCATTTGTATGGTAACCCCCCCAGCATTGTCATGACCACTGTCCTCTCCTGTGTAGTTTTGCTTGTAGTTAACCTTTCTCATAGCTTGGGCAAATAAAATTTTTGTCAGGATTTAAAGGGTTGTAGAGGAATTTCTTTTCCTAAATATCTTCCTTTCCCTTAGTGCAGTCCTCCTTCACTTACCTCATCCTTCCATTTTGCTTTTAAATGTCCTTATTTCTTCTGAGAAATCCTCACTTCCTGTTCTCCTGTCTGTAACTCTACACAGTAATGCGAGGCTTTCTCCCTGGTGTGGAGTGTCGTGCTCGCCCCCTTCCTTGCACTACAGGAGAGTCAGGACCCCCACTAACACACAGCTCCTTTCTCTATCTGCAACGTAGAGAGCGTCCTGACTCTCCTGTAGTCCAAGGGAGGGGGCGAGCACGACACTCCACACCAGGGAGAAAGGAAGCTATTTAGGGAAAAAAAATTGTACCTTTACAACCCCTTTAATCTCCAAATACAGAAAAATCTTCTTCACATAATATAGGAATAAACCTCAAGATTGGGATTTTAAAAGGCAATTTCGAAAAAAGAGACTGTATCCGAAAAGCCTCATAAATACTTGGGACAGTTTGGCTGAATTCAGGAATGGAGTATGTGTTTTTTTTTTTTTTTTTTTTTTGAGAGTTATCATTGTTACTCACTTCATTAAAAATATCTTTTGTCTATACCTGTGGCACCCTTAAAAAAATCCCCCTTTCCAGTGCAGCCCAGGATACATTCAGGCTCATAAGGGGGTAAAAACCTGATAAAAAAACAAAACACAAGAGAATGTATTGACAGCATCCCTCCACTCTCAACAGGAGATGTATATAGCCTTACAGCTCCTGAAGAAGCAATATAGCGAAACATGTAGAGCCAAACAGGTGTTTATACAGCTACATATATCTTTACTGTAGTGATAATTTTATGTTTTTTCTTAATTTTTGAGAAAAAATCCCCCTTCCCAGTGCAGCCCAGGATACATTCAGGCTCATAAGGGGGTAAAAAGCTAATAAAAAAAAAAAAACGAGAATGTATTGACAGCATCTCTCCACTCTCAACAGGAGCTGTATATGCCTTACAGCTCCTGAAGAAGCAATATGGCGAAACATGTAGAGCCAAACAGGTGTTTATACAGCTACATGTGTAGCCTATTTGCCTAATATTGCTCCTTACCATATGATGATAATTTATGTTTTTCTTTATTTTTTAGAGTTATCATTCTTAACTTTCTTTAACATTTGAATATAAATAAATATTTTATTAAAAATATCTTTTGTCTCTACCTTTGGCACCATTAAAAATACTTCTTTCCAGTGCAGCCCAGGACACATATAGGCTCACAAGGGGGTAAAAACTCAATAAAAAAAAAACACAAGAATGTATTAACAGCGTCCCTCCACTCTCAACAGGAGCTGTATATGCCTTGCAACTCCTGAAGAAGCAATATAGCGAAACATGCAACGCCAAACAGGCATTTATACAGCTACATATGTAGCCTATTTGCATTTGATTGTTCCTTACCATATGGTGATAATTTTATGTTTTTCTTCATTTTTGAGAGTTATCATTGTTATTCACTTTATTAAAAATATCTTTTGTGTATACCTGTGGCACCCTTAAAAATCCCCCTTTCCCGTGCAGCCTAGGATACATTCAGGCTCATAAGAGGGTAAAAACCTGATAAAAAAAACAAAAACAAAAAAAAAAACACGAGAGAATGTATTGACAGCGTCCCTCCACTCGCAACAGGAGATGTATATAGCCTTACAGCTCCTGAAAAAGCAATATAGCGAAACACGTAGAGCCAAACAGGCATTTCTACAGCTACATATATCTTTACTGTAGTGATAATTTTATGTTTTTTCTAGGGCTGTTACTGATCAAAATTTTTGTGTTCGATTAATCTTTTTTTTTTTTTTTTTTTATCGACTAATTTTGATTAATTATAACGCACATACAGATCCAACTACTTTTAGCTGATCTCCTTGCAGGCCGATTCCCAGTGCAGCTCCCAACCACTGGAAAAATAGATAGCAGGATACAAAAAGCACACAAAGGCAGCGCTCGATGGGAATAGCATCAAAACTTTTATAGTCTTCAAGTAGGTAACCAAATAAATATTGCACTGGAGATAAAATCGATGTAGCTACATAAATTGTAAAAATGGTGCGAGTAATACCAAACAGTAGCAAAAGCAGTCATAAAAACATGTAGCTAAGTATGATACTGGTATAAAAAATGTGTACAACGATACCACTGCTAAAATCCAGATGAGGAGGGGTTAACATCAGTCCGTCGGCATGTAGATGTCCCATGAAGGGAACTATCACAACTCCCAGTGGATGGTTGTAGAATCCCAGGTTGATAGAGGGAAGTGATAGAGGGAAGTGTAACAGCCCTTGTGTGTGGCAGATAGTAAGGTCCCGCCGACATGCAGATATGAAGGAACAGCAAAATGGACACGGCGAGCCCAGCCGGTGTCCGTGACCTTACCGGATCTCCGATGGAACTCCCTGAAGGCCGCGTAGCCGGCGGAGAGGTGAGTACCAATCAAAAGAATTTTAATCGATCAAAAAGATTAAAGATTAATCGATTAATTAAAAGTTAATTTGCACAGCCCTAGTTTTTTCCTAATTTTTGAGAAAAAAATCCCCCTTTCCAGTGCAGCCCAGGATACATTCAGGCTCATAAGGGGGTAAAAACCTGATTAAAAAAAAAAAGTGTATTGACAGCGTCCCTCCGCTATCAACAGGAGCCTTACAGCTCCTGAAGAAGCAATATAGCGAAACATGTAGAGGCAAACAGGCAATTATACAGCTACATATATCCTTACTGTAGGGTGACCAGACATCCCCAGTTTCAGGGGACAGTCCCCTGATTTGAGGACACTGTCCCCGGACCAAGTCTGTCCCTGGTTTTGTCTCCAGATTGGATTTAATAGGGGGCAGGGGCAATTTCAAAGTCAGTCAGTGCAGAATTAAAATAACAAAAATAGAACTACACCCCCCCACTCCGCCATGCCTTTTCCATTATCTGTGCCCCTTTCTAATAATCATGTGCTGGTCAGAGCGGAGGGAATATTTCTTCAGTTTTGGGCGCATGCCCATTCAGCTTCGCTCGCATGTTCTTCTGCCTTGGCTCAAATCCTAGCCAGCCGCCTGCCTATCTCATTGCCTTCCCTGGCGGAGTGATCTAACTCCACTCCCCATCCAGTAGTAGCCGGGGCCCGAAGAGTAAGACTTGAGAGGCTGTGAGGCGGGTGACGACGGGCAGAGAGTCGCTGATTGTTGCCATTACTAGTAAAGAAAAAATATGTCCCCGGATTTCATTTTAAAAATCTGGTCACCTTACCTTACTGTGGTGATAATTTTATGTTTTTTCTTTATTTTTGAGAGTTAACACTGTTGACTTTTAATATTTGGATATAAATAAAAAATCTTATTAAAAATATATTTTGTCTATGCCTGTGGCACCATTATAAATCCCCTTTTCCAGTTCTTCTCAAAAATAAGAGGAAACCTTGTGTTGGCTCCATGTTGCAGCTCGGAGCATACACAGGGCTGAGAACGCTCCACCCATCCCCATGTGACAGGGTTGAGTAAGTGGCCAATCGCCAAGCACCAGCTCTGTCATGTGACAGAAAGGAATGGGAGTTGCATGCCCCCCCCCCCCCCCCCCATACCAGGTGTTGTACATAGGTGTTGAACAAGGAGAAGGTGTGTATAATCTGCTGCGTAGGTGCTATAATTTTGTACCTGTCCTGTATAAGTAAAGTACATGTTTATTTGAAAGTATATCTGGAGATTTTATTTTGTATTTGTTGTTTTGTTTTTTTTGCTTATTTTCTCCCTGCCTTGACTTGTTTATACTGCTGTAGTTGTTGACTCCGGTCCTCTTCTTTTATGTTGCAGGAGAGAAACCTTTCATCTGTGAAATCTGCGGCAAGAGCTTCACCAGCCGGCCCAACATGAAGCGCCACCGCCGCACCCACACGGGCGAGAAGCCTTACCCCTGCAGCGTGTGCGGCCAGCGCTTCCGGTTCTCCAACATGCTGAAGGCTCACAGGGAAAAGTGCTTCCAGGGCGGCAACCCCCCAACCCCCGGCAGCCCCGGAACAGTGGCCAGCCTCTCCGCCTCCTCGCAGAGCGGCAACTCGCCGGTCCAGTCCAGCCCGGGGCTCTCGCCGACCTTGCCGCACCACCCCCTCTCTCTGCCCCTCCTCCACTCGCTTCCCAGCATGCCTCCCCCGTCACATCACCTTCCGCCCCCGCCTCCGCTCTTCCCCGCCGGCCGCATCAACAACAACTAGGCCGACCCAGGAAAATGACCAATCTGTAGTTCTCTTCGAGGCAAAACTGTGGCACTGCGGACATTTTTTTTTTGTGGTCTTGGCGTCCCTCTTCTGCCACGTGGGGGATGTGACGGAGAGAGGGGAAGCCATCATGTGACACTCTTTAGCGCTCATGTTTGCACACGGCGTACCCTCCGGTTTGAAATGGGCGTGGGCCGAGGCCTGCAAGCCTGTCCTGTTGCTACTGTGCTTTATTTTTCTATTTGTTTTTAGTACATATTTTATTATGGTCGGTCCTTTTTATCATCGTCTCTTGTTTTGTGTCCTTCATGTTAAACTGCCCCTAAGTATTCTGCGGGAAAGGTCAGGAGCGACGGAATCAGGAGCTGGTTTTGGTTCTTTTTTGGTCGTCTTCTGTCCACCTGGAGCCGTCACGCAAATGAGGGGAGAAAAAAAAACAAAACCCCCAAGGTCAGCTGTCCCTGTTTTTATGGAAGACACGAGGAATCCTCGCAGACGCGCTCAAAAGGAGTTGGAAGGTGTCCTGCCGACAGTTGCTAAGCAACCCTGGCTAATCCGCGCGCTGTGACCGAATCGCCTTTCCAGCACAGAGGAATGTGGAGACCAGGAATCCAGACCATCTCTTTCCTTCACGCTATGCGTTGGTTTATTAAACCGGTCTTTGCGCCCCCCCAGCTATTGCTTGGAGGAAGTAACATCCATCCCCCATCCCCCCCCCCTTTCCCCTTCTAGACATTCTGTCCTTTAACATTTCACCTACAAGGAGTTGTATCCCATTACCAGTCAATGCTAATCAAGATCATTCAACTGTTTTTTTTATTATTTTACCGTTTTTATATCTGTGTTGTGTTGGAGCTTTATGTTTTTTTTGTTGTTTTTGTTCTTCTGTCTTGGCTCTGCATCTATGCATCTGTCTCGGAATTGCAGGAAAAAATTATTGCAATAGAGCAGGGCGATGCATTGTTTTCAAAAACCGGGTCATGCAAAAATCAAAATATTCTGTAATAATAATATAAAAAAAGTAAATCAGATGCAAGACCTGGTCACTAACATTTCATATAAGCTTGACATCTCAATATTTGGTGCTTTCGTTAAAGCGGTATTGAACCCAAAAGCAAATATTTATTATATTGCAGCTTAGAAATTCTTAGATGCGATGGCTGCATTCCGTTTTTTTCTTAGGCTTTTTTCTATTTTCATCCAGGTCTGTTTTTGAACAGAACAAGCTGCCTTGCAAAATGTATCAGTTTACAGGGATGAGACAAATCATTTACCACTGGGGTGTTTACCACCAGTGTTGCCAACCTACCAGATTGAAATTGACCAGGACGACGCCCGAAATTTACTGGCATTCCACAAAAGTTACTAAATTACATTTTCAGGTGCAAATTTCAGTATTAAGGCTACAAACAAGTATGCTAGGCAAATAGCAATGTGATTTAAGGGAGATATTAAGATAAAACCTTTTTTTTTGTTATTTTCGATATAATAAGGGCAAATTATTTAGTCACATTACCCCCTGCGGTGCCACAATCTCCCCCTGCCTCCAATCTCCCCCTGACTTCATTGCCCCCTGCATCCGTCCCCCTCTGCGGTGCTACCGCAGCCACAATCTCCCCCTGCCTCCATCGTCCCATGCCTCCATCCCCCACCCTCTGCGGCGCCACCAACAACCCCTGTCTCCATCCCCCTCTGCGGTGCCACCGCAGCCACAATCTCCCTCTGCCTCCATCCCCCACCCTTTGCGGTGCCACCAACAACCCCTGTCTCCATCCCCCTCTGCAGTGCCTCCATCCCCCTCTGCCTTGCCACCGCAGCCGCCGTCACCCCCTGCCTCCAATCTCCCCTGCCTCCACCCCCTCTGTGGTGCCATCGTCGCCCCCTGCCTCCAATCTCCCCTGCCTCCACCCCCTCTGTGGTGCCATCGTCACCCCCTGCCTCCAATCTCCCCTGCCTCCACCCCCTCTGTGGTGCCATCGTCGCCCCCTGCCTCCAATCTCCCCTGCCTCCACCCCCTCTGTGGTGCCACCGTAGCCATCGTCACCCCCTGCCTCCAATCTCCCCTGCCTCCATCCCCCTCTGTGGTGCCATCGTCGCCCCCTGCCTCCAATCTCCCCTGCCTCCACCCCCTCTGTGGTGCCACCGTAGCCATCGTCACCCCCTGCCTCCAATCTCCCCTGCCTCCACCCCCTCTGTGGTGCCATCGTCGCCCCCTGCCTCCAATCTCCCCTGCCTCCACCCCCTCTGTGGTGCCACCGTAGCCATCGTCACCCCCTGCCTCCAATCTCCCCTGCCTCCATCCCCCTCTGTGGTGCCATCGTCGCCCCCTGCCTCCAATCTCCCCTGCCTCCACCCCCTCTGTGGTGCCACCGTAGCCATCGTCACCCCCTGCCTCCAATCTCCCCTGCCTCCACTCCCTCTGTGGTGCCATCGTCGCCCCCTGCCTCCACCCCCTCTGTGGTGCCACCGTAGCCATCGTCACCCCCTGCCTCCAATCTCCCCTGCCTCCATCCCCCTCTGTGGTGCCACCGCAGCCACCATCACCCCCTGCCTCTGTCCCCCTCTGCGGTGCTACCGCAGCCACAATCTCCCCCTGCCTCTGTCCCCCTCTGCGGTGCTACCGCAGCCACAATCTCCCCCTGCCTCCATCGTCCCATGCCTCCATCCCCCACCCTCTGCGGTGCCACCAACAACCCCTGTCTCTATCCCCCTCTGCAGTGCCTCCACCCCCCTCTGCGGTGCCAGCCGCCGTCACCCCCTGCCTCCAATCTCCATGCGCAGTTCCAAGCCAAACCGATCTCGGCTATTTTTACTGGCACATTCCTGCAACCACGGACATTTACGAATGGGGGGGAAAAGTGCCGTTTTTATGAACTGTCAGAAAAAAATATGGGTGGTTGGCAACACTGGTGTTTTTAATGATCAGCTTTTATTTGTTCATGTAAAGACATTATCCCAAAAGGGGGGGGGGGATTGGAGGCACTCTAATACGTGAAGTGTGTTACTGGCCAGATCACTAGGAGGGAAAAAAGCCTAAGATAAAAAAAATTAAGAAAAGAGAAGAAAAAAGAGAGAAAATGAATTAAGCCTCTACATCTAATGCTTGGTATTCTGCAATATATTACGTTTTTTTGGGGGGGTTTAATACCACTTTAAAATGCCTGTTGATCCTGCCATGCATGGAGGTCCTTGTTTAGGCACTTCATATATAGCAATAGTGTTCTGCCCCCCCCCCCCCCCCAATGGTTCTCCTGTGTTGTCACATGGGCTTCCAATCGAGTCTGCAGGCATACATACCACTGCACATTAGGAAAGCGTCTTCTGCTGCGGTTACTGCCGGAAAATTGCCATGCAGCCTTTTTTTGGGGTGCATGGAGATGGGAGGTGGCTGGAAAGTAAAACACAGGAAATTTCCTGCAACAAAGGATTGAAATAAGATAATAATGTAATGTATTAAATAAAAAAATAATATATTGCGCATAATACTTTGACAAACTGACATTAATTTAGGGGTTACATCTACTTTAAATCATGGTAGCTGTGCAATCGCACTTATAAGTAGAAATTTATATTTGCCCAGCGGATTTATCTAAGTAGTTGATTTAGTGCCTCGTTCACATTTGCGTACTACAATGTACACAACCGTGTGATTTCTGCGTGTGCCTACACGGGGATGCACCGGCATCCCATGCATCTCTGTGCTGGCAGTCCCGTTCCTGTGAAATGGGACGCAGCTGCTGCATGGCCCCACCAACCACAGACAATGAACACAGATGGTGAAACTCGGAGCCACTCAGAAACACTCCGTGCCCTAGTTTCTCCAAGCCTCTCCAAAGGCATCCGAGCATTTTCCAAAGTGTCTCCGGCACCCCCTTACACCTCTGGCCACATGCAGTACTGCATACAATAGAAGTCGATGTGGAACAAATTATTATTATTTTACGGGATTTATATAGCGCCAACAGTTTACACAGCGCTTTACATCAGGGAGGACAGTACAGTCACAATACAGGAGGGATCAGAGGGCCCTGCTCGTTAGAGCTTACAATCTACAATTATCTGAGTTTCCATTGACTTCTATGGGGAAACTCGCTTTGATATACGAGTGCTTTGGATTACAAGCATTCTCCTGGAACGACTGATGCTCGGAATCCGAGGTTCCACTGTATTTTGCATGTGACCCGATGTACTGTGAGTTCTAAAAAAAAAAATTGAGCTGCCCACTAGGTGGCGCTTTTCCCCGTTTGAGACATAAACACACAGTGATTCCGACAGGACTCGCACAGCATTCCTGTTCGAATTATGTGTGTCAGATTTTTTTTTTTTTTGTATTAAATCAAATTGCGCCGCAAAGTATCGGTGCTCTGTATTGGCGAGTACTTGACTGCAAAGTATCGGTGCTCTGTATCGGCGAGTACTTGACTGCAAAGTATCGGTAATCTGTATCGGCCAGTACTTGACGGAAAAGTATCGGTACTCTGTATCGGCGAGTACTTGACTGTAAAGTATCGGTACTCTGTATCGGCGAGTACTTGACGGAAAAGTATCGGTACTCTGTATCGGCCAGTACTTGACTGTAAAGTATCGGTAATCTGTATCAGCGAGTACTTGACGGAAAAGTATCGGTGCTCTGTATCGGCCAGTACTTGACTGTAAAGTATCGGTACTCTGTATCGGCCAGTACTTGACTGTAAAGTATCGGTACTCTGTATCGGCGAGTACTTGACTGCAAAGTATCGGTAATCTGTATCGGCCAGTACTTGACTGTAAAGTATCGGTAATCTGTATCAGCGAGTACTTGACGGAAAAGTATCGGTGCTCTGTATCGGCCAGTACTTGACTGTAAAGTATCGGTACTCTGTATCGGCCAGTACTTGACTGTAAAGTATCGGTACTCTGTATCGGCGAGTACTTGACTGCAAAGTATCGGTAATCTGTATCGGCCAGTACTTGACTGTAAAGTATCGGTACTCTGTATCGGCCAGTACTTGACTGTAAAGTATCGGTACTCTGTATCGGCCAGTACTTGACCGAAAAGTATTGGTACTTGTACTAGACAATTAAAAAAAACAAAAACGCTTTCGTGACACCCTAGTTATAATCCTTGTCATGTTTTTTTTTTTGTTTTGTTTGCCATCTGTTCAATTTGGGGAGATTTTCCTTCACTTCCTGTCCTACAGCCAAAACAGGAAGTGAGAGGAAATCCCTTCCTGGTGTGCTAATCTCTGGTTGTCACTAGAACTAGTGACCCCACTGGAAGATGTCACCTCTATAGCTGTTCTGGGGACAACCCAAAACTTGGAAATTTCTTTTACTTACATTAGTAACAGTAACTGCCAAATTAGAGGTGGGGGGTGGGGTACACACTGTAAAAAAGAACCAACAGGGGTTCTAATTCCTTTCCACTTTATCCAATACTAAAAAGAATGCCTTTAATTATACTTTCTAAGGACCTCCTGTCTCTGGCAGTGAACACAGGGCACTTGCGCACCTTGAAGCCAGCTTGTAAAAATCTGTGGGACGCATCCCGACATTTCAGACTCTGTTATGTTTCCAAATGTTTTGCAGCCTGTAAGCTGAGAATACTGCCCGTGTTACCAGAGCACAAATCTGATTGGCCCTTTTACACACAAGGCGTTTCTATTATTACCTTGGTTTTCAAACGTTCGTCTAAAGAACAAGCGTTCAGCATCTGACAAGCTTTGAGCAACGTCGCCCAACTACAATGGTTTTTGTTCAGTTAGCTTTACATTTTTTTTCTGGGACCATTTTAAGTTTATAAATTGATCTTTTGTGCAATTTTATTATTTTTTATATACAAATCTTTTTTTTTTTTCTTCTGCTCACTTGCTGACTGCTTCTGTCTAATTGTAATATCCCATAGTTTGCCTCTGCTAGCAGAGAGGTGGAGGCTGTGTGTCTCCTCTGAATCATGCGGCTGTGTGTGTGTATAGCCCGATATCCTGCTGCTAAAGCGGAACTAAATTCATTTTTTATATTCATAACAAAATCCCCACCCATCCATGTCTCCATGCTTTGAAAAACGCCCCCACCCCCCTAGACGGGGGCATCCTAAATAAGGGGGCAGATGATTCATGTTGCATTCACTTCCTGGAATCCATTTGCCCTTAGCTCGGGCATGCAGGCAGGAGGGTGTGCTTAGTGGAGAAAGCCCCTCCTTCCATCAAAAAATAAATAATAAAAAAATCCAGGAAGACTCCTGGGAAATATGACATTATTATGGCGTTGATGTCAATGCAGAAACGCCCCCTGTTGACGTCAATGCAGAAACGCCCCCTGTTGACATCAATGCAGAAACGCCCCCTGTTGACGTCAATGCAGAAACGCCCCCTGTTGAAGTTAATGTAGAAATGCCCCCTGTTGACGTCAGTGTAGAAACGTCCCCTGTTGACGTCAGTGCAGAAACACCCCCTGTTGACGTCAATGCAGAAACGCCCCCTGTTGACGTCAATGCAGAAACGCCCCCTGTTGACTTTAATTTAAAAAAGCCCCCTGTTGACTTTAATGTAAAAACGCCCCCTGTTGACTTTAATGTAAAAACGCCCCCTGTTGACTTTAATGTAAAAACGCCCCCTGTTGACTTTAATTAAAAAATTCCCCCTGTTGACTTTAATTAAAAAATTCCCCCTGTTGACTTCAATGCAAAAAGGCCCCGTGAGTCGATTCAAACATCCCCCCTGCTCAGTGCAAAAACGCCCCCTATTGGCGTCGGTGCAGAAACGCCCCCTGTTGGCGTCGGTGCAGAAACGCCCCCTGTTGGCGTCGGTGCAGAAACGCCCCCTGTTGGCGTCGGTGCAGAAACGCCCCCTGTTGGCGTCGGTGCAGAAACGCCCCCTGTTGGCGTCGGTGCAGAAACGCCCCCTGTTGGCGTCGGTGCAGAAACGTCCCCTGTTGGCGTCGGTGCAGAAACGCCCCCTGTTGGCGTCGGTGCAGAAACGCCCCCTGTTGGCGTCGGTGCAGAAACGCCCCCTGTTGGCGTCGGTGCAGAAACGCCCCCTGTTGGCGTCGGTGCAAAATTGCATCCCATTGACTTCAATGCAAAAACGCCAGTCACATTAATGCCATTTTTTATAAAACTGTCCATTTCAGTTTCCGCATCCCGAATTTTCCTTTTCGGTGCAGCACTAGTTTTGCCCTAGACCAGAAACCAGGAAGCTGTAGATTAGGAGAGTTTTTAGTTCCGCATTAAGGCATTTCACACACTTATCACAGCAAAGCAGCGAGTCAACTTTGGTCTTGAGAAGACCACGCAATAAATATACATTGTGCTACATCTGATAACCATAAATCTATATTTACTGAGCAGAATCATTATTTGCAGAATTCCATAGGTGCCCTATGAAGCGCCCCTCACAGCTCCAGTCTATGGAGGGATGGCTTTAGCTTTTAGCAGACAAGTAAAAGCTTGTATTCCTCATTTCCAAGCTGGAGCTGAAGGATATGATTTGTGGTCTTTAAGAAAGCTGCTTAAAGCTTGTTGGATGCTTTGCACGAGCTCGATAAAGTGAATACTCTTTAGACTAGAGTTTCTAATCTAAAGGTAAAGCCCAACTCCAGCCAAAACCTTTTTGGAATAGAGCAAGGAAGGGTTCAAGGTTCTTCCAGAGAAATTGAGAAATAACATTAATCTCTATGGAGATGGTACACATCTCCACGCCGATCGCGTGAAGCTCAAACAAGTCCCTGGCCCTTTTTATCAGGCGGCGTTCGGCATAGCCGACAATGACCTGTTAACCACTTAAGACCCGGACCAAAATGCAGGTAAAGGACCTTGCCCCTTTTTGCGATTCGGCACTGCGTCGTTTTAACTGACAATTGCGCGGTCGTGCGACGTGGCTCCCAAACAAAATTGGCGTCCTTTTTTCCCCACAAATAGAGCTTTCTTCTGGTGGTATTTGATCACCTCTGCGGTTTTTATTTTTTGCGCTATAAACAAAATTAGAGCGACAATTTAAAAAAAAATGCAATATTTTTTACTTTTTGCTATAATAAATATCCTCCAAAAATATATAAAAAAACATTTATTTTCCTCAGTTTAGGCCGATACGTATTCTTCTACCTATTATTGGGGGAAAAAATCGCAATAAGCGTTTATCGGTTGGTTTTCGCAAAATTGATAGCGTTTACAAAATAAGGGATAGTTTTATTGCATTTTTATAAACATTTTTTTTTTTTACTACTAATAGCGGCGATCAGCGATTTTTTTCGTGACTGCGACATTATGGCGGACAATTTTGACACATTGTCATTTTCACAGCAAAAAAATGCATTTAAATTGCATTGTTTACTGTGGAAATGACAGTTGCAGTTTGGGAGTTAACCACAGGGGGTGCTGTGACTTTGAGTGTTCCCTGTGTGTGTGTTTACAACTGTAGGGGGGTGTGGCTGTAGGTGTGACGTCATCGATCGCGTCTCCCTATAACAGGGATGACGCGATCGATGCTGCGGCCACAGTGAAGCCCGTTCTTCAGCTCCAGGGACGGATCGCCGCACTGCAGCGGCGATCGGGTCCGCGAATCCCGCGGTCCCGGTCCTGGAGCTTCGGACCGGTTCACGGCGGCACGCCGCGGGCGTGCGCCCGTGACCCACAGCTGGGTACTAAAATCAACGTATATATACACGTTGATGTGCCCAGCCGTGCCATTCTGCCGACGTATATGTGCAGTAGGCTGTCCTTAAGTGGTTAAAAAAACGCGGTTAAAAACAACGCATTTTGTCGCGGCAAATCGCGGTACAAAACGCCGCACTAAGGTGTGAATGCAGCCTAACTCTCACAGTGACACTGACTGCAGTGTGCAGCAGCAGAGACGATGATGAGACCTTCCTGACACGGCACGTCCCAGTGCGTCTCTTTCCAAGCCAAGTGGTCCCCTCAGTCTAAACGGCACTGACGGTCCCAGCCTGCCTTGCTCCTATACTGCAGACCCGCACACGAGGCTCTGGCCGCTACGGCTTGACTCCATTGCACTATGACATCACATGACATACTAAGGCACCGCCTCCGCCCGATCACAATGTAACAGGCACTCAGATGGTCTCAGTCAGTTCCGGACCAAGCTGCATTTCACAGCCATATTTTTTTACTGGCAGGAGAAATTTGCCTGTTTTTTAACTGGCTGCCAGTAAAAAATACTGACAGTCGGCAACACTGGGGGGAAGGCTTAGAACATCCAGATATTGGCCAGCATTCTATTGCTTCACATGGACAAAGACATTAGAGAAAATCTCCCCCTTGGGGTCCCGGAGAGATCCTAAATCAAGAAAAATGGAACCGGAGCACCAGACCAATGAGTGTCCAAATTGCTTTAATAGTTCAAAGTCTACTCTACTCTTCGATTTGGGGGGGGGGCGACTCGCACCCCCCCCCCCCACATTAAGGCTACCATAGATATGCACATAAAGATATAGCTGTTGGAGCCCTTATGAAGGAGGGATTGAGTTGGCCCTCAAAACATGTTGGCTATTTTATGTGATCACACTTTAAACCAGTGGTCTCCAAATTGCGCCCTGAGGGCCCCTTGCTTGCCTTTATCCGGCCCTTGGGGCACTATCCCTCCCACTGATACGAGACACTATTCTGACATCTGACAACGACAGTGGAGCACCATTTCTCCCACTGGCACCACTAATGCGTCACCATACCTCCCTATGATACTAACGATGGGGGCACTATTCCTCCCCCCTAATACCAGATGTTTAGTCCCACTGAAAATCTCCACACCGCTGGCCAAAGTCCGGCCCTCCAAGGATCTGAAGAACAATAAACCGGCCCTTTGTTTAGAATGTTTGGAGACCCCTGCTTTAAACTGTTAAAAGCAACTTGGACTCCATCAATCTGGTTCTTCTGGTCAATTTTGAGTCACGTTCTGGGTACTGTTGGACGGGGAGCCAATAAGCTCTTCAAATGAATGTTTGCCTTAACTTTTTGAACACAAAGGGCCAGATTCTCAGATATTTGCCTTGGCGTAGAGTAAGCCTTTTACACGCCGCAACGTAACGAAGCAAGTGCCGTATTCTCCATGCACTTGCTCCGTAGTTTGCGTTGGCGTAGCGAAAATGGCCCAGCGTAATTCAAAGGGGACGGCATGTATTTAAATTAAGCGCGCCCCCGCGTCGATCGAACTGCGCATGTGCCGGCCGAGGAAAAAGCCCAGTGCGCATGCTCCAGCTCACGTCGGAAAGCGTCGTTGAAACCGACGTCAAAACGACGTGATCGTCACTACGCAATGCCCTATTCGCGAACGAGTTAGTAAAACGACGTAAGCGACGGAAAAAGCCAACGCTGACCCGACGCCATACTTAACATGGCATCCGACGGTACTGCGTAAGGTTAACCCTCATATTAGCAGGGGTAACCTTACGCGGACGAAAACGACGTACGCGACGACAGGGCGGCGTAAAAGCGATCGGGAATCGGCGTAGTAGCCTCATTTGCATAGGCAAATGAGAAAACAACGTAAAGGCCACCTAGTGGCCGGAGTTGTCATTACAACTACGATCCGCAAGTGTAATGGTATTACACTTGTCGGATCTTCAGGCGTATCTATGCCAAAGTGATTCAAGGAATCACTCGCATAGATACCCGGAAAAAAAAACGGCGATACGACGGGGTATCTGGGATACTCCGTCGTAGCGCCTCTGAGAATCTGGCCCATAAAGTCCCAATGCCTTTAAAAAAAATATGGAGATCTCAGACATTTGAACTCTTCTCTACTCTATCCAAACCCCATGGAGGAAAAAAAAAAATGGCTGGAGATGAGATTTAAACATTGCCTGTGTGTTAGAGAGCCTTTGTGTATCTGGTACACGCTAGTAAAAGGTGATAACTGTTTTTTTTATTGTGTTTTTTTTTTTTTTTTTTTACTGTGAGTCTTTTATACTGTTAACATCTATGTGGTCCTCCTGTTGTCTCTATGTGGCACGTACACTTTAACAAAATGTTTTTATGTTCCAAAGCTTGTTTAGTGCAATGGATACCCCTTGCTTTTGTCATCCTTATAATCATCTGTGGATGGTGCAGAAAAAAGAGAGGGTGGCTGGTCACCACTCCCCCCCCCCCTTTCCGAAATTCTAGATGAACATCAATATGAAACTAATCTTTAGTTATTGAGGAACGTTACATTAGCAAACGTGTCCTACAGACATCATTCAGTGTTCAAGTCCTGACCATCTGCAAGTTTAAGAATTATTCAAATGTTGCTGTATTCTGATATGTAAGACCTTGAAGTCTGTGCTCTAGGAGTTTGTGTTAGGGCATAAATCTACTAAGAAGGCCTTCAATACCTTATCTATGATTAATCATGAGCTTCAAAGTCAAATGCTGGAAAAAGCTTAGGGCAGTAATGGCGAATCTTGGCACCCCAGATGTTTTGGAACTACATTTCCCATGATTCTCAAGCTCTCTGCAGTGTAGTTAAGCATCATCGGAAATGTAGTTCCAAAACATCTGGGGTGCCAAGGTTTCCCATCACTTGCTTAGGGCAGGGGTCTTCAAACTACGGCCCTCCAGTTGTTCAGGAACTACAATTTCCATCATGCCTAGTCATGTCTGTGAATGTCAGTTTTACAATGCCTCATGGGATGTGTAGTTCCGAAACAGCTGGAGGGCTGTAGTTTGAGGATCCCTGGCTTAGGTGGAAGACCCGGTTGCGTTGTTGCAGAAAAAAAAATAGCATTTTTATAACCGCTTACCTGTAAAATGCTTTTCTTGGAGTACATCACAGGACACAGAACTCCATAGTAATTACTATGTGGGTTATAGGCCTATCTTTAGGTGATGGACACCGGCACACCCAAGACAGGAAGTCCCCTCCCCTATATATAACCCCTCCCAGACCAGTTTTTGGAGCAAAGCAATACGTTGCCCCAAAAAAGGGGCAGAAACTTTGTGTCCCGTGATGTACTCAAAGAAAAAGATTTTTACAAGTAAGCAGTTATAAAAATCCTATTTTCTTTTTCGTACATCACGGGACACAGAGCTGCATAGTAATTACTATGTGGGATGTCCCAAAGCAATGCCAACAGAGGGGAGGGAGACACCAAAATAAAGCAGGGCTACATCAGACGTGAGGACATATACTGCCGCCTGCAGCACTCCAAAGGCAATATCCTCATGCTATGATTAGGCACTAGATATTAGTGCGAAACGCGTAAGTTGTATATCCCACTGTCTGCTGTGATTTGTAGTGTTTTTACCAATAAAGGAAACTGAAAAGATATTTTTGGAGTGCAGCTGTCCATACATTTTTCTCCCTATTTTTGCTTTGAGCATTGCCAGAACCCGTGGTTTCTGAGAGGACACTGATTGCCTATTGCAGGTATCCTCAAACTACGGCCCTCCAGCTGTTGCAGAACTACACATCCCATGAGGCATTGTAAAACTCTGACATTCACAGACATGACTAGGCATGATGGGAATTGTAGTTCCTGAACAACTGGAGGGCCATAGTTTGAAGACCCACGGCCTATTGCATCCATCTGAAGCGGTAACCTCCCTTTCTTCTTCTTATGTCCACTGGTTGAATCTGGTGAATGATATGGACTGAAGAGGACCAAGTTGCGGCCTTGCCAATCTGAGTCATGGAGGCTTGGTGATGCACTGCCCATGAAGCACTAACTGCTCTGGTAGAGTGCGCTCTAGCTTGAAAAGGTGGGACTCTCCCTTTCAAACCATAAGCCCGAACAATAACTAACCGAATCCACTTGGAAATAGCCTGCCCCTTCCTGGGACCTTAGACACTGGTGAAAAAAACAGGTACTCCCGGTTTGGGAGGGGTTATATAGGGGTTGGGACTTCCTGTCTTTGGTGTGCCAGTGTCCATCACCTGAAGGTAGGCCTATAACCCACATAGTAATTACTATGCAGCTCTGTGTCCCGTGATGTACGAAAAATAAATCGCCATTTCATCCCAGAGATGTTAATTTAACAAGCTGACCAAAAGATGAATTGAAGATATTGATGGGTCATTTTCTTGTATACACGTGCAAAATTATTTAACATGACTGTTTTTTTTTTGTTTTGTTTTTTAAGAAGAGCCCACAAAATCTCTTCCAGTTCCATAGGAGGTGGTCAGTGAAGTTGGCCTTAGGCATGCAATCTCTGCTCATAATTCGAGGGCATGCCAATCTTTTCAACTTGTATGCAGTCAGGCAGACCCTTCAACGACATTGTCATTTTTGTAGAGCTAAAGGTTGTATAGTAGGTTGTAACCTGTATAGTCCGTTTTTACAGTTCAGTTGTAGGTGGGATCTGGTGGACTGAGCAAGTTGGTGGCTTGTTATGTTGGTGGCTTGTTATGTTGGTGGCTTGTTATGTTGGTGGCTTGTTATGTTGTTGGATGATTGTGAGATTTCTCTGCCACAATGCCCAGTTTACCCTCTATTTTTAGGGTAAAAAAGTGAGTGTTATACGTCAATAAATACAGTATTTAAAGTAGGATTGCAGCAATACCATTTTTTTTTTTTTTTTACTTACAAGTACGATACTTTCAATCAAGAGCTCGCCGATACCAAGTACCAATACTTCCGGTCAAGTACTCTCCAATACCGATTCTATCGGGAGCAGTAGTACGAATACTGGGTATTGGCGCAACCCTAATTTAGATGTAAATCAGACCTGGAGTTCAGCTTTAAGGCCCAGTTGAACCCTCTGTATTCAGTACTGTGATTCAGCCAGGCTGCATGTATCATTTGCAACTGTATTTTATATAGACCGCGAAACCTTGGATTACAAGGATAATCTCTTCCAGAAGACTGCTCGTAATCCAAAGCACTTGCATATCAAAGCGAGCTTCCCCATTGAAATCAATGAAAACTAAAATAATTTGTTCCGCATTGACTTCAATGGCATGCAATACCGCATGTGGCCAGAGGTGAAGGGGCGCCGGAGAGCATCGGAGACACTCGGAAAGGCCCGAGGACACCTCGGCTGAACTCAGAAAGGCTCGGGAACTGAGTATTTTTTGAGATTTTGCAAACGGCACCGTTCAGCTCTGCTCGGCTTCGACACGCCACTACCTCAGGCCAAATGTGGTATTGCACACTCGCAAACCGAGTCAGGATTTAAAAAAAATACATGGCTCGTATTGCGAAACCCTTGTTAACTGCGTCACTCGCAATCTGAGGTTCCACTGTGTGTGTGTGTATATGTGTATATATATATATATATATATATATATATGTAGAGATAGAGTGTGTGTATGTATGTATGCATGTGTTTGTGTGTATATATATATATATATATATATATATATATATATATATACAGTACAGACCAAAGGTTTGGACACACCTTCTCATTCCAAGAATTTTCTTTATTTTCATGACTATGAAAATTGTAGATTCACACTGAAGGCATCAAAGCTATGAATTAACACATGTGGAATTATACACATAACAGAAAAGTGTGAAACAACTGAAAATATGTCATATTCTAGGTCCTTTTGCTTTGATTACAGCTTTGCACACTCTTGGCATTCTCTTGATGAGCTTCAAGAGGTCGTCACCTGAAATGGTCTTCCAACAGTCTTGAAGGAGTTCCCAGAGATGCTTAGCACTTGTTGGCACTTTTGCCTTCACTCTGCGGTCCAGCTCACCCCAAACCATCTCCATTGGGTTCAGGTCCAGTGACTGTGGAGGCCAGGTCATCTGGCGCAGCACCCCATCACTCTCCTTCTTGGTCAAATAGCCCTTCCCCCGCCTGGAGGTGTGTTTGGGGTCATTGTCCTGTTAAAAAATAAATGATGGTCCAACTAAACGCAAACTGGATGGAATAGCATGCCGCTACAAGTTGCTGTGGTAGCCATGCTGGTTCAGTATAAATCCCCAACAGTGTCACCAGCAAAGCACCCCCACACCATCGCACCTCCTCCTCCATGCTTCACAGTGGGAACCAGGCATGCAGAGTCCCTCCGTTCACCTTTTATGCGTCGCACAAAGACACGGTGCTTGGAACCAAAGATCTCAAATTTGGACTCATCAGACCAAAGCACAGATTTCCACTGGTCTAATGTCCATTCCTTGTGTTCTTTAGCCCAAACGAGTCTCTTCTGCTTGTTGCCTTTCTTTAGCAGTGGTTTCCTAGCAGATATTCTACCATGAAGGCCGGATTCACACAGTCTCCTCTTATCAGTTCTTCTAGAGATGTGTCTGCTGCAAAAGGTGGCTACTTTTTTGTTAGTTTTGATGCCTTCAGTGTGACTCTACAATTTTCATAGTCATGAAAATAAAGAAAACTCTTGGAATTAGAAGGTGTGTCCAAACTTTTGGTCTGTACTGATATATATATATATAGAGAGAGAGAGAGTGTATATATATATATATATATATATATATATATATATATATATATAGCCACTTAAGACCCGGACCAATATGCTGCCAAATGACCCAAGGGGTTTTTGCGATTCGGCACTGCGTCGCTTTAACAGACAATTGCGCGGTCGTGCGACGTGGCTCCCAAACAAAATTCGCGTCCTTTTCTTCCCACAAATAGAGCTTTCTTTTGGTGGTATTTGATCGCCTCTGCGATTTTAATTTTTTAGCGCTATATACAAAAAAAGAGCGACATTTTTGAAAAAAAAAACAATATTTTTTACTTTTTCTTATAAGAAAAATCAATAAACTAAATTTTAGTCAAACATTTAGGCCAACATTTATTTAGCCACATGTCTTTAGTAAAAAAAAAAATCGCAATAAAAAAAAAGCAGGAACAGCGACACTAATACAGCGATCAGAAAAATGACCGCTTAGTGATGCTGGCAATAGGGAGTGAAAGGGTTAACTAGGGCGGTGATCAAGGGGTTAAAACTTTATTAGGGGGGGTACAGGGGCTACCCTGGACCTGACACTAACTGACTGTCACACTGCCTGTCACACTGACACTAAATACAGTAATCATACATGTATGATTACTGCATTCAGTGACAGGGGGAGGGGGGGGGCGATCGCGGGGGTTAAATGTGTTTATGTGTCTGTGTGTAAGTGACTTACTGTGTTGTGATCTCTCCTCAGCGGTGGTTGAAAAAACCGCCGAGGGAGAGATCACATCGCTTCCTCCTTCCTGTGTTTACACAGGAGGAGGAAGTGACAGGGCGGGCGGGCGCGCGCATTGGCTGGGAGTGATCCGGAGGGGGCGGACAAAAACAAATAGCCGCCCCCTCTTGTCGGATCGCTCCTACAGCCGCGTGGACCGCCGCATGTACGGGGGGGTCCGATCGGACCCCCGAACTCCCCAAGGCACCAACGTATATATACGTTGATGTGCCTGTCGGTGCCATTCTGCCGACGTAAATGTACATGCGGCGGTCCTTAAGTGGATAGTGTGTGTGTGTATGTGTGTATGTATGTGTGTGTGTGTGTGTGTGTGTGTGTGTGTGTGTGTGTATATATATATAAAATCTCTTTCACCACTTGCTTGCTTTTCCAGATCTCACCTGCTGCAACAATTTCTCGGGGACGGGATCCCCATTATTGCCCTTTTTTTGCTAAAAGCGGACAACCCCTTTTAAGCCTAAAATAAATACATAAATAAAACAGGCATTTAAAACCTGTAGTTACACGTCTCCAGCACAATAAACTTGTGTTCATTTATTGAGTAACAAATCCTTTGTATCGTGATTGCTTGTATCTATTGCACTTATATAATTGGTTATAGGTTGAAGGTTGGCCATGTACCCAAACCACCCAGCCACCCCCTTCCCCATTGTAGGAATTCTTCACCTTGAATTGCTGATAACTCTAAGAGGAAATGCTGGTCTTTCCTGTGTAAATATTGTATGTTCACTGTGAGTGTGTCGAGTGGTACCGCAACCTTGGTGGTAGGTGGCACCTTTTTTTTTTTTTAATTTCGCTTTGTCCAGACCAGGGCCGATCCTAGGGTCACAGGCACCTTGGTGCAGAAATATTTCTGGCGCCCCCCACATGGGTGTTGTAATTTTACTAACTCCTCCCCTTTACAAATGTTTCTATGGCAATGACTCAAACACAGAGATGCTCCCCTGCGAAGTCTTCATTAACCTGGGATCCTTCTCTTAACAATAAACAATATACAGGAAGAGAAGCAGAGTACTTTATTGGGACCTGGAGGGGGACCTCTGATTGACACAGAGAGGACTTCTGTTAGAGAGTCTGTTAGATGTTCGGCGCCCCCACCTCTGCAGGCGCCTGGGTGCAATGCACCCTGCCTAGGATCGGCCCTGGTCCAGACAACAAACAAGAATTGTCAGCAGTGCGGTCAGTGAGTTTGCTCATCTGTTATTCACTGAAAGTTCTCAAAATGGAAAAAAACAAAGCTGTAGTGGACTGGCTAGGCCGGAGCCCTGGAGGAACTTGAAGGGTAGTTGTGATGGTGTACTATACCAACTTCAGAGGTTGTCAATTCCTATGAGCTTAACTGTCCTTGGACATTGGAAGAGACCCACAAAGCCGCTTCCGTCAATGGATGGTCCGGAGTGTTATCAGAGCCCACATGCAATCTTTTCGAAGCTGGTTCCAGGACACTTGGCATAACTGAATGCAAAGCATTCTGGGAGGAAGTTTGGACTTGGCTTCCTCTCGTTCTTTTGTAGATAATGAACTATCGGCAACACTAGATCTTGTTGAATAAGAGACTTTTTTTTTTTTTTTGTCAATACCTCCCTACTGTATGAAACTTTCTTTTCCAAGCTATATCGTACGCCTACATTTTTACAGCTTCTCACTGTATTATCGGACATCGCAGTTTCCATGTCTTTATAGTGCTTTCAAGTGGAAAGACGACATTAATTAGAAAATGGTAGGAGATGGCTGTTTAGTAGTAGAAGTTTGTTAGTGAGCTAATCTTTGTCCAGAGCACAATTTAGACAAAAAGAGACCTGTGTGTGAGGTTTCCGGACTCTACCACTTGCCTATTGCCAATCTCGCAAAAGACAAAACTGTTCTCTCCTTTTTAAATAGCTATAAATAAAAAAAACCTTTGACAAAATAATAAAAAAAAAAAACATACATTTGAAAACGTTTGGTGAGCTGTTTTTATTTGCGTTGGTGTAATTGTATATTTGAATGTCATCTTTAAAAAAAATAAGTTGTGCAATGAGGCTTATTAAATAATGAGTACCCCTTATAAAAAATAAATAAAAATTGTCTATTGGGGTCTCCAAACTTTCTAAACAAAGGGCTAGTGGTCAGTGAAAACACTACATAGCACTTGTGGTCGGTAGTTGGAGAAATAGTTCCCCATCATGGGTGTCAGGGGGAGGAATAGTGCCCCTATCATTGGTATTATTGGGAGCAATAGTGCCCCATTTTTGGTATTATTGGGAGGAATAGTTCCCCCCCATGATTGGTGTTAGTGGGTGGAATAGTGCCCCATCATTGTTATTTTTGAATGGAATGGTGCCCCCATCATTGGTATTATTGGGAGGAATAGTGCCCCCATGGTTGGTGTTAGTGGGAGGAAAAGTGCCCATCATTGGTATTGGGAGGAATGGCGCCCCCATGAATGGTATTATTGTGAGAAATAGTGCCACTACCATTGGTATTATTGGAAGGAATAGTGTCCCCATCATTGGTACTAGTGGGAAGAATAGTGCCCCCATCATTGTTATTAGTGGGAGGAATAGTGTCCCCATCATTGGTACTAGTGGGAGGAATGTTGCCCCCATCATTGGTATTATCGGGAGGAATGGTGCCCCTATGGTTGGTATTATTGGGAGGAATAGTGCCCCTATAATTGGTGTCAGGGGGAGGAATAGTGCCCCCATCATTGGAATTAGTGGGAGTAATAGTGCCCCATCATTGGTATTATTGGGAGAAATGGTGCCCCCATCATTAGTATTATTGGGAGGAATAGTGCCCCCATGGTTGGTATTATTGGGAGGAATAGTGCCCCTATAATTGGTGTCAGGGGGAGGAATAGTGCCCCCATCAGTGCTATTATTGGGAGAAATAGTGCCCCATCATTGGTATTATTGGGAGGAATAGTGCCCCCATGGTTGGTATTATTGGGAGGAATAGTGCCCCCATGGTAGGTGTCAGGGGGAGGAATAGTGCCCCCATGGAAGGTGTCAGGGGGAGGAATAGTGCCCCCATCATTGGTATTGGTGGGAGGAATAGTGCCCCATCATTGGTATTATTGGGAGAAATGGTGCCCCCATGATTGATGTTAGTTGGAGGAATAGTGCCCCATCATTAGTATTATTGGGAGGAATATTTCCCTATCATTGGTGTTAGTAGGAGGAATAGTGCCCCATCATTTGGTGTAAGTGGAAGGACTAGTGCCTCATCATTGGTGTTAGTAGGAGGAATAGTGTCCCATCATTGGTATCAATGGAAGGAATAGTTCCCTATTTTTGGTATTATTGGGAGGAATAGTGTCACCATCACTGGTATTATTGGGAGGAATAGTGTCACCATCACTGGTATTATTGGGAGGAATAGTGTCCCATCATTGGTATTATTGGGAGGAATAGTGCTCCATCAGTGGGAGTAATAATGTCATTGGTCTCAGAGTGTGTGTGTGTCAGTGGGAAGAATGGTGACCCCATCATTGGTGTCAGAGGAAAAAGTTGTATACTCCATCATTGGTGTCAGGGGAAAGAATTCTGCTCCACTGTTGATGTCGGTGGTATGAATGGTGCTTTGTATCGGTGGGAGATGTAGTGTCCAAAGTGCCAGATAAAGACAAGCAAAAGGCTTAATCAGTATTGTGGTCTACTGCTTATGGTTAATTTATTGTATAGAGGACATGCCTTTTTCAGTATAGTGACATCCTAACACTTGGGGTCCTAGTATAGTGACATCCTAACACTTGGGGTCCCAGTATAATGACATCCTAATACTTGGGGGTCCCAGCATATTAACATCCTAACACTTGGGGGACAGTTTAATGACATCCAAACACTTGGGGGTCCCAGTATAGTGACATCCTAGGGGTCAGTATAAAGACATCTTAACACTTGTTGGTCCAAGTATAGTGACATCCTAAGACTTTGGTTCTCAGCATACTGACCTCGTAATACTTGGGGGTCCCAGCATATTAACATCCTAACACTTGGGGGACAGTATAATGAAATCCATTACACTTGAGGGTCCCAGCATAATGATATTCTAATACGTAGGGGTCCAAGCATAGTAGCATCCTAACACTTTGGGGTCCCAGCATAATGAAATCCCAACACTTGGGGTCCCAGTATAGTGACATCCTAAAACTTGGATTCCCAGCATACTGACATCCTAATACTTGGGGGTCCCAGCATATTAACATCCTAACACTTGGGGTACAGTATAATGAAATCCATTACACTTGAGGGTCCCAGCATAATGATATTCTAATACGTAGGGGTCCAAGCATAGTAGCATCCTAACACTTTGGGGTCCCAGCATAATGAAATCCCAACACTTGGGGTCCCAGTATAGTGACATCCTAAAACTTGGATTCCCAGCATACTGACATCCTAATACTTGGGGGTCCCAACATATTCACATCATAACACTTGGGGGACAGTATGATGACATCCTAACACTTGTGAGTCCTGGTATAATGACATTCTAAGACTTTAGGGTCCCCATATAGTAACATCCTAAGACTTAGGAATTCAAGTATAGTGACAGCCTAAAATGTGGGGGTCATTATAATGACATCCTAACACTTGGGGGTCCCAGCAAAAGGAAATCCCAACACCTGGGGGTCCCAGTATTGTGACATCCTAGGGGCCAGTATAAAGACATCCTAAGACTTGGGGTCCCAGTGTAGTGACATCCTAAGACTTGGGGGTCCCAGCATATTAACATCCTAACACTTGGGGGACAGTATAATGAAATCCTAACACTTCAGGGTTCCAGCATAATGATATTCTAATATGTAGGGGTCCAAGCATAGAAGCATCCTAACACTTTGGGGCCAGTATAGTGACACCATAACACTTGGGGGTCCCAGCATAATGATATTCTAATACGTAGGGGTCTAAGCATAGAAGCATCCTAACACTTTGGGGTTCCCAGTATAGTGAAATCCTAACACTTGGGGGTCCCAGTATAGTGAAATCCTAACACTTGGGGGTCCCAGTATAATGACATCCTAACACTGTAGCTGCTACACGGTGTACTAAGGGTTGTCCATGTTTGAGTTTGTTTTGCATGTTTTCCCCCTCAGTCCTCTTTATTAAATAATGGAATCACACTTCTAAAATAATATTTTTTCCAAAACAAGTTTTAATTTTATTAGTAGTAACATTCTGACAAAAAATATCCCCCCATAACCCCCCCCCCCCCCCCCCCACATACAATGTGATTGTGTTAGAAAAAAAAAATCCGTTTTTAGTAGACGTCATCGGATTATTACTTCTGGAAAACACTTGAAGATGAGGGGAGCTGCGTCCATTCTACCCCATACATGGAAGTCTAATGGTCACAGGACTCCTTCATTGCTTCTCTTGGTAAAGTTCTCTTATTGGAGAATGATTACAGAGCCGGACCTTCGTCCTGTCCTTCCGAAAACGGGGATCTTCCCTAAACTAAGATCTGACACCGGGACACCTCCTGGATCACATACATTTCTAAAGACATAGGGGCAGATTCACAAAACAATTACGCCTGTCTAACTGGGGTTAGACAGGAGTAATTTCAAATTTCGCGCGGCGTATCACTAGTTTGAATCCTCAAACCATGATACGGCGGCTTCGGGCTTCGATCCGAGAGGCTTACGTCTTCGTAAGCCTTCGGATCTACGCTGCCATCTATTTGCGGCCGCTGGGAGGAGTTCGCGTCGTTTTGGTGCGTCGGGATATGCAAATGTGTTTTTACGGGGATTCACGAACATACGAGCGGGCGTCGCAATCGTTTTCGTCTATTTTTTACTACGTAATGTTAGAGCAGCTTTTTGCTGCTCTAACTTTACGTAGCCCATGTTAAGTATGGCCGTCGTTCCCGCTTCGAATTTATTTAAATTTTTATTTTGTTTACGTAACTCGTCGGGACGTGGATCGGCCGTAAAGTACGCTACATAAACAACGAATGACGTCACGACGTGATTTCGCGCAATGCACGGCGGGAAATTTGCGAACGGAGCATGCGCAGATCGATCGCCGCGGGAACGCGCCTAATTTAAATGTTTCACGCCCCCTACTCGCGCAGATGGATTGCGACGGGAGAAATACACTACGCCGCCGTCGTTTACCGGAGAAAATCTACCTGAATTCCACGTAGAGCAAGGTAAAAAACGGCGGCGTAGTGTATTTCTGATACGCTACGCTACGCAAAATGTCTGTGAATCTGCCCCATAGTGACCACATCCCACCCCTAAAACTCTTATTTTTCTGAGCACAGCACTTCTTGCCATCAATGTCCCTTCTTCACCTGGAGGAGCGAGACTTTCCTTTTCTCAGCCTATAATTACTTCTATAATTCATTACGTTTTGCCATGATCTTCAGGGATGGTGTCCGCTACTGTAGAATTATGAAAGAACATATCCCCAGCATCCCTTTAGTTATACATGTTCCTCTCTGATGGCCAGTGGGTGGTGCAGACTTTAGTTCTGCAATCGGCTGATCAGTTGCTTGGTAACACTGTAATAAACTGTACTCAAGCAACTGACCAGCAGATTGTACAGCCAGGACCATCTTAATAGCATCATGGGCCCCTGGGCAAAGTAATGCTCTACAATGATGACAGTGCAGGAAAACAGACATTAAAGCGGAGTTCCACCCTCGAAAAAAAAAATTCTTCCAAAAATCTAGAAAAGAAAAAAAAATTATGAAAAAAAAGAAAAATTTTACTTACCCTAAATAGCTGTTGCTATGCGGAAGTCCCAAATCTGCCTCTTCATCTTCCGCGGTGGATTCTCTTCCTCCTCCTACACTCGGTGTGTTCTTGTGAATGGGGCCCGCTGCATTCTGGGAACTGTGTGTATCCCAGAAAGCAGTCGCTTGCACATGCGCAGTAGGAAGCAGGCAGTGAAGCCGCAGGGCTTCACTGCCTGTTTCCCTTACTGTGGATGGCGGCGCCTGGAGCTGCCAGGATCAAGGATCGGCCTCGGCGGGGGCCATCATCGCTGGCGACTAGGACAGGTAAGTGTCCTTATTAAAAGTCAGCAGCTACAGTGTTAGCAGCTGCTAACTTTTTTTTTTTTTTTTTTACAGGACCTCCCCTGTAAGTAGATAGGAGGCAGACTGCCTTCCCTTTGCATCTATTACTCTCAGTGCCATCATGGGGGGCCCCCAATTTCAGGACAGTGTGGGCTCAAGGACCAGCTGCTTTGGGGAAAGTGCATGGGCCCCCCATGTAGCTGGGGCCCCTGGGCAGTGCACAGGTGTGCCCTCTTATTAAGACAGCCCTGTGTACAGCTTAAGTCTGCAGCACCCAGAGTCCAGCAGGTAAGAGTATGCACATCTAAAGGGATGCCAGATATGTGTTCTTTAATATTACTCAAGTGGCTTGTGGAAGAAGGCAAGCCATTAGTGTGCTCTGGACACTGGATTGTAGTCTCCTCTGCGGGCACAGATGGGTGTGAATGGTTCAGTCCTGTGGAATATGTTGGCACTCTATACTGTAAATGAGTAAAATTAATTATTTTCAAATATTAAAGTCCTTTCAATAAACTTCCTATGGCTCCTCCCTCAATCCGAGGTCAGGTTCAGACTTGTAACATCCTGAGTTCGGCTCTTTCAATTTTTATTTTTCCCCGTTTTTCACAACTCATCACGTCCAGCTCTTGATGGCGGAATCGCGTTACATTTTTGTCAGTCGCAGTGTATTGAGGCGCACGGGGGTGAAAGTCGCTCCGGAGGCGTAACGGATCTCGCGCAGCATTCCCTCCCACGTCTTCTCATCTTCATTATACCTGGAAGTACAACACAAAACATTTCAATGTGGGCACTGTGCGAGAACTGCCGCTTCCACACTGGGCAGGTGCCAAGTCCACGCTGGCAACTGGTAATGTTAACCTTTTTTAACCACTTCAATACCAGGCACTTTTTCAGCTTTTAGCGCTGTCACTCTTTGACTGGCAATTGCGCGGTCATACAACACTGTACTCATATGACATTTTTATATATTTTTTTCCCACAAATAGATTTTTTATTTGGTGGTATTTGATCCACCAAAAGACCACATTTAAAAAAAAAAGACAAAAACGTTTTGTATTTTGTTATAAAATTTTGCAAACAGGTAATTTTTCTCCTTCATTGATGTACGCTGATGAGGCTGCACTGATGGTTAACGATAAGGCGGCACTGGTGGGCACTGAGAGGTGACACTGATGGGTGGCACTAAAGGACATTGCTAGGTAGCACTGGTGGGCACTGAGAAGTGGCACTAATAAAAAATCAATGAAAGGAATTCATAGACAGCCGCACACCAAAATAAACCTAAAAAGGTAGCCTTTATTGGTGTAAAAAGGATAAAAAGAACTACAAAACACAGAAAAGCAAGCAGTGGGGTAAAAAACGTACGCGTTTCGCACAAACAATCAGTGCTTAGTCATAGCTAAGTGGCACTAATAGGTGGCACTGATAGTTGGCAGTGATGGGCACCGATAGGTGTCAGTAATGGGCACTGATAGGTGGCAATGATGGGCACTGATTGGCACTGGTAGGTGACACTGATAGGCAGCACTGCTAGATGGCACTGATTGGCACCACTGGTGGGCATTGATAGGTGGCACTCATGGGCACTGATTTGTGGCACTGTTTTGCACTGGTGGGCACTGATTTGTGGCACTGATTTGCACTGGTGGACACCAATTTGTGGCACTGTGGGAAATGGCAGGTGGCACAGGCAGACGGTACTGGTGGGCACTGATGAGGCGGATGTGCCTCTTCCACTCCGGACCGATGTCCCTTGCACAAGAGCCGGTGATTGGCAGGTCCGCGCTTTAGCCGTCATTCGGATATAGCGCAGATCTAAAGGTTCGTTTTAAAAAACAAAAAATCAAACATGTCATACTTACCTCCTCTGTGCAGTTGGTTTTGCACAGATTGGCCCCGATCCTCCTCTTCTGGGGTCCCTCAGCGGCACTCCTGGCTCCTCCTCTTCTTCCCACTGGAGAGCTGCTCTCCCCCGGGACACACGTGCGGGTGCACCTACGAGTCCTGCTGCTGCGTCTATTGACACAGACAGCAGGACTCGGCCCTGCCCCCCGCGTCATTGGATTTGATTGACAGCAGCGGGAGCCAATGGCTGCACTGCTATCAATCTGTCCAATCAGGACCCGAGACACTGGCTGCAGCTGGTGTGCTCCTCTCGGTCGCTGGAAAGACCGGGTTCAGGTAAGTAAAAGGGGGGCTCTGGGGGGGGGGGGGGGCTGCTGCATTACAGGAGGTTTTTTACCTTAATGCATAGAATGCAAACCTCAAGGGTTTACAATGCCACACTTGTCTACTGGACACTTTTACCCCCCTCCTGCCCAGGACAATTTTCAGCTTTAAGCGCTCTCACACTTTGAATGACAATTGCGCAGTCATACAACGCTGTACCCAAACTACATTTTTTTTTCACACAAATAGAGCTTTCTTTTGGTGGTATTTAATCACCACCGGGCTTTTTTATTTTTTGCTAACTAAACAAAAATTATGAAAAAAAAATATTTTTTATTTCATAGTTTGTTATAAAAAAAAATCTTCTTCACTGATTCACGTTGATGAGGCTGCACTGATGGGCACTGATGAGGCTACACTGATTGGCACTGATGAAGCCACACCCACCAGATACTGTCTTTTGCACACTGTCAAAAACTGTTAGGGCTAACCCTAGAGTATATACCTATATATGCCCCACTCGGTGAGCCTCCAGTTTTTTATATTGGGGGCGGGGGGGGGGGGTGATCAAAGAAGGGGTATCTGGGGGTGTGATCAGAGTTGGAATATCTGGGGGTGTGATCAGAGTTAGAATATCTGGGGGGGGGGTAATCAGAGTAGGGGTATCTGGGGGATGATCAGAGAAGGAGAATCTGGGGGTGTGATCTGGGTGGAGGTGTATCTAAGGGTAAGATCAGAGTGGGGGTATCTGAGGGTGGTGTAATTAAAGTGGGGGTATCTGAGGGGGGTGATCAGAGTGGGGGTATCTAGGGGGGGGTAATTATAGTGGGGGTATCTGGGGGGTGTAATTAGAGTAGAGGTATCTGGGGGGTGTAATTATAGTGGGGGTATCTGGGGGGTGTAATCAGAGTAGAGGTATCTGGGGGGTGTAATTAGAGTAGGGGTATCTGGGGGGTGTAATTATAGTGGGGGTATCTGGGGGGGGTGTAATTAGAGTAGAGGTATCTGGGGGGTGTAATTATAGTGGGGGTATCTGGGGGGGTGTAATCAGAGTAGAGGTATCTGGGGGGTGTAATTAGAGTAGGGGTATCTGGAAGGTGTGATTAGAGTGGGGGTATCTGGGAGGTGTAATTAGAGTTGGGGTATCTGGGGGTGTAATTAGAGTTGGGGTATCTGGGGGTGAAATTCGAGTAGGGCTATCTGGGGGTGTAATTATAGTGGGGGTATCTGGGGGGGTGGTTAAAGTGGGAGTATCTGGGGGGTGTGATTAGAGTGGGGGTATCTGGGGGGTGTGATTAGAGTGGGGGTATCTAGGGGTGTGATTATAGTGGGGGTATCTGGGGATGTGTGATGAGTGGGGGTATCTAGGGGTGTGATTATAGTGGGGGTATCTGGGGGGTGCAATTAGAGTGGGGGTATCTGGGGGTGTGTGATCAGAGTGGGGGTATTTGGGGATGTGTGATCAGAGTGGGGGTATCTGAGGGGGTGTAATTAGAGTGGGGGTATCTGGGGTGGGTGATTAGAGTGGGGGTATCTGAGGGGGTGTAAATAGAGTGGGGGTATCTGGGGTGGGTGTAATTAGAGTAGGGGTATCTGGGGGGGGGTGATTAGAGTGGGGGTATCTGGGGGGTGTAATTAGAGTAGGGGTATCTGGGGGTGTAATTATAGTAGGGGTATATGGGGGGGTGATTAGAGTGGGGGTATCTGGGGGTGTGTGATCAGAGTGGGGGTATTTGGGGATGTGTGATCAGAGTGGGGGTATCTGAGGGGGTGTAATTAGAGTGGGGGTATCTGGGGTGGGTGATTAGAGTGGGGGTATCTGAGGGGGTGTAAATAGAGTGGGGGTATCTGGGGTGGGTGTAATTAGAGTAGGGGTATCTGGGGGGGGGGTGATTAGAGTGGGGGTATCTGGGGGGTGTAATTAGAGTAGGGGTATCTGGGGGTGTAATTATAGTAGGGGTATATGGGGGGGGTGATTAGAGTGGGGGTATCTGGGGGTGTGTGTATTATTGCTACCGCACTGCACCCCACCAACATGCTGCTACCTTCAGGTGATTGGACACTGTCAAAAACTGTTAGGGCTAACCTTAAAATTTACCTACATAGCCACGCCCAATCCATGAGGCACCAATTTTTTTATATTGGTCTCAGGTGATGAACCTGATCCACCAGACACAGCCAATGAAAGATCAATGTGCCGGCCAGATGTCGATACCATGTGATCGCTAGTGTTGAGCAGAATATGCCATATTCGATTTCGCGATATATCTCGAATATATAGTCGAATATTCGAGATATATTCGCTAAATACGAATATTCGTGATATTTTTTGGAAATGAAATTATTGCGAATTTTCGCTATTGCGAATGCGAATGCGAATTGCGAATGCGAAATTTCGAGAAATGCGGAATGGAGCACTCTGATTGGCTCAGAATATTCGTGATATATTACAATACACAATAATTGCGAATATTCGAGAAATGCGGAAGGAGCACTCTGATTGGCTCAGAATATTCGTGATATATTACAATATAAAATAATTGCGAATATTCGAGAAATGCGGAATGGAGCACTCTGATTGGCTCAGAATATTTGTGATATATTACAATATAAAATAATTGCGAATATTCGAGAAATGCGGAATGGAGCACTCTGATTGGCTCAGAATATTCGTGATATATTACAATATAAAATAATTGCGAATATTCGAGAAATGCGGAATGGAGCACTCTGATTGGCTCAGAATATTCGTGATATATTACAATATAAAATAATCGCGCGATATCACTATTGCCGAATAATCGCATTGCGATTTTTCGGCAATATAAAATGAGCGCTGCAGCTACTCGGCCCAAGGTCTCTAATCATACCAGCAATGCTTTTAGACGTCGATGGGGATCTCTAGGATGTGATCTGTTCTAAAAAAAAAATTGAAAAAATTTGAATATTCGAAATAGCGAATATTCGCCGCGATATTCGTGTTATTCGCGAATACTCGAATATGCAATATTCGTAGCGAATATTCGCAATGCGAATATTCGTGAGCAACACTAGTGATCGCTGTGACCAATCATAGCAGATCACGTGACAATTGTACACAATGGATGGCTTCCATTCATGCCATTCACTGTGTACATGTGTGTTGCTCACTGTGATTAGTCACAGTGTTCACATGGTACAAACATGGTCAATCAATCACAGTCCATCTGTACTATGCGATTAGCTGCATTTTATTCATAAAAGAAAATGGTTGATTAGAACAGTAAAATTCATAGATATAAGCAATTTTAGTGTGTAAAAAAAAAAACTAAAAAAATCTTAATCACCTCCCAAGAGAAGTATAGTGTTACTGTAGTTACATTGTATTGCTCTGGTCACAGTATATATATATTTATAAAAAAAATCATATATTTTTGTATTATAAAAAAAAAAAACATTTAAAAAAAATTATTAAATTATTATATAATTTCTATTTTTTAACATACTGTCACCAGTCAGTGTCCCTGATCACCGCCACACAAGTTTCATTATAACACTGCACTGGTAATAGTATGAAAAAAAGAAATTGTGAAAAAAAAATATTTCGTAATTTTCCAAAAACTTTGGACAAAAAAATGACAACTTCATAAAACTCGCCATGCCTCTTACTAAATACCTTGGACTGTCTACTTTTCATAAAGGGGTCATTTGGGGAGGGGGGGTATTTGTACTGTCCTGGTGTTTTAGGGCCTCAGAAAATGAGATCGTCCGATAGGATTGATCGATTTTCAAATATATATCCCATAGTTTGTGAACTCTATAACTGTCCTACAGACTAAATATTATACACTGATCGAGGCTACTTTCTCAAAAAAAAAAAAAAAATGTAGCAGAATAAATTTTGATAGAAATTTTGCAAAATTGTATAACAAAAACTAAAGAAAAACATATTTTTTTCAACATTTTCCATCTTTTTTTTGTTAATGTAGCAAAAAAAAAAAAAAACAACAGTGGTGATTAACCACTTTAAAACCGCACGCCGTCAAATGACGTCCAAAAAGGGGATCTCTTATCCCGGGTGGACGTCATATGACGTCCTGTCCTGTACATTTTCTTCCGGCGGCGATCCTGCGCACCGTAAGAACGATCATAGCGCCTTGATCGTTCTTATAGGCGGCGGGAGGGGACATTCCCCCCTTCCCACCGCCATCCAGTGCTTCTCCGGGCTCTACCGTGACATCGGGGGCCCGGAGAGATGATCGCCATGCGCCGGATGTGCAGCATAGAGATGACTGGTGACCAGATGGTCACCAGTCATCTCTATGATCGTCGGAGGCCCGGGCGCGATGTGATGACGTCACGCTCGGGTACACGTAAGTAAAAAAACTGCAATTGCGGCTAATAAGAATGAGATCTGTGAATTTTTTTCACAATCTCATGATTTCCAGCCTGCAGGAGAGATGTGAGGTCTTATTGACCATCTCTCCATAAAGAGGACCTGTCACACACATTTCCTATTACAAGGGATGTTTACATTTCTTGTAATAGGAATAAAAGCAATAAAAAAAGAAAAAAAAAGTGTAAATAATAAATGAAATAAAAAATAAATAAAAAAATTAAACCGCCCCTGTCCCCGGTAGCTTGCGCTCAGAAGCGAACGCACATGTACTTCCCGCCCACGTATGTAAACGTCGTTCAAACCACACATGTGAGGTATCGCCGCGTGCGTTAGAGCGAGAGCAATAATTCTAGCACTAGACCTCCTCTGTAACTCTAAACAGGAAACCTGTAACTTTACGGTTTTGTTCATTTTTAATTTATGAAACCATTTTTTTTAGGCCTTTGAAAAATTATTGCGCAAATACCGTGCAAGATAAAAAGTTGCAATGACCGTCGTTTTTTTCTTTTGGGTGTCTGCTAAAAAAAAACATATATACTGTTTGGGGGTTCTGAGTAATTTTCTAGCAAAAGAATGATGATTTGTACATGTAGGAGAGAAGTGCCGGAATAGGCCCGGTAATGAGGGGGGTTAAATAGCATCAATAGAAAAAAAATGATAAAAAAGTAATTTGGGTACAGTGTTACACGACCTTCAAAGTGTGACAGCGCTGAAAGCTGAAAATTGGCCTAGGCAGGAAAGGGGGTAAATATGCCCAGGGTTGAAGAGGTTAAAAGAATAGCTGTCAATGAGACATATCTACCCAAAAAGACTAAACTGTTTTTTTTTTTCTCACCTCCAGATGTCGTTCAGTTCTGTCGGCACCAATTCTTCACTCTCATTCTCCACCGTGGCAAATCCTCCGATAGCGAATAGCATTCCAGCAATGCTGACCATGCTGAGGGAACTGCGCTCCTGGGGGAATTCCGTGAAATCTTCCCACCTGAGGAACCAGAGAGGGTCAGCAACAGACAACTCTTAAATATATAGCAAAATAAAATATAATATAGAAATAAAATATTAATAAATAATAGAAATATATAACAAAATAATATAATACATAAACACATATAATAAAGAATAAAATATTAATAATAATAAAATAATAAAAAAAATATAAAAAAATATTTACAATTATAAAAAAATATATATAATACGATAATATAATACATAAAACATATATTTTTATTATATTTATTTTGTTTATTATATATGTTTTATGTATTATATTATCTTATTATATATATTTTTATTATTTATAATTGTATATATTTTTATTATATTTATTTTATTATTTATTATACATGTTTATGTATTATAATATTTTTATTATATTTATTTTATTATTTATTTATTATATTTATTTTAGTATTTATTATATATGTTTATGTATTATATTATCGTACTATATATTTTTATAATTTATAATTTGATATATTTTTATCATATTTATTTTGTTTAATATATATCAAATTATAAATAATAAAAAATATATAGTAGTATTTTATTATGTATTTTTATTATTTATCATTTTATATATTTTGATTATATTTATTTTAATATATATTTTATATGTTTATGTATTATAATAATGTATTATATACCTTTATTATTTATAATTTTATATATTTTTATTATATTTATTTTATTATTTATTATACATGTTTATGTATTATAATATTTGTATTATATTTATTTTATTTTTTATTTATTATATTTATTTTAGTATTTATTATATATGTTTATGTATTATATTATCGTACTATATATATTTAATATTTATAATTTGATATATTTTTATTATATTTATTTTGTTTATTATATATCAAATTATAAATAATTAAAAATATATAGTACGATAATATAATACATAAACATATATAATAAATACTAAAATAAATATAATAAATAAAAAATAAAATAAATATAATACAAATATTATAATACATAAACATGTATAATAAATGATAAAATAAATATAATAAAAATATTTAGTTTATTATTTATTTTATATGTTTATGTACTATATTAATGTATTATATATTTGTATTATTTATAAAACATATATTTTTATTATATTTATTTTGTTTATTATATATGTTTTATGTATTATATTATCTTATTATATATTTTTTATTATTTATAATTGTATATATTTGTATTATATTTATTTTATTTATTTATTATATTTATTTTAGTATTTATTATATATGTTTATGTATTATATTATCGTACTATATATTTTTAATTATTTATAATTTGATATATAATAAACAAAATAAATATATTAAAAATATATCAAATTATAAATATTAAATATATATAGTACGATAATATAATACATAAACATATATAATAAATACTAAAATAAATATAATAAATAATTAAAATAAATATAATACAAATATTATAATACATAAACATGTATAATAAATGATAAAATAAATATAATAAAAATATATACAATTATAAATAATAAAAAATATATAATAAGATAATATAATACATAAAACATATATAATAAACAAAATAAATATAATAAAAATATATGTTTTATAAATAATACAAATATATAATACATTAATATAGTACATAAACATATAAAATAAATAATAAACTAAATATAATCAAAATATATTAAATTATAAATAATAAAAATACATAATAAAATAATACATAAACATGCATAATAAATAATAAAATAAATATAATAAAAATATATAAGATTATAAATAATAAAAATATATAATAAAATATTATACTACATAAACATATATAATAAATAATAAAATAAATGTAATAAATAAACAATAAAATAAATACAATACAAATATATAAAATGATAAATAATAAAAATATATAATAAAATAATTTAATACATAATCATATGTAATAAATATAATAAAAATATATAAAATTATAAATAAAAATAATGGAATTTAATGGAACCATAAGAACTTGGGATAACAATCTCAATATAGAATTTTATTTTTTTATTATTACAAAAGCTATTAAAAATGAATAGTTTTAAAAACAAGCTGAGACAAAAAACATTGGGGCAGATTCACAAAGACGTAATATTCCGCTGCGTAATCGAAATACGGTACGCTGCCGTATTTCACCAGACTCTACACCGAATTCAGGTAGTTTTTTTGCGCGTACGCTATTGTGTCGTATTTTTTTTCCGCCGCGCAATCGAAATACGTGATTAGGGGGCGTGAAGCATTTAAATTAAGCGCGTCCCCGCGACGATCGAACTGCGCATGCTCTGTTCAGGAATTTCCCGCCGTGCATTGCGCGAAATCACGTCGTGACGTCATTCGTTGTTTGAGTAGCGGCGTTTACGAACATTCCTATTCCCGGACGACTTACGTTAAAAATAATAAAAGACATCGGAAAACGTTGAAATTCGACGCGGGAACGACGGCCATACTTAACATGGGCTGTCTAATATTAGACCAGCAAAAAGCAGGTATAGTGAAACGGAAAAAAAAGATGACTAAAGGTGCCGTAAGAGATTGCGTTGAAAGTGCGAAATTTTGTGGATTGCAGGCAAAAGCTCATTAGCATACCCTGACGGTGAAAAACAACAGGAAGTCCGCCCAGTGGCCGCAATTTTCTGGCAGCGTAGATCTGAAGGCGTACTAACACGTAATACAGTCGAAATGAAGCCCGCAGGTGTCTTTTCATGGTTTGAGGATTTCGACTAGCGTAAAAACGCCCGTAAGTCGAAATTACTCCAGTCTAACAACATTTACACAGGCGTAATCGCTTTGTGAATCTAGGCCATTAGCTCTATCTAGTCACACAAAGAATTTGTGACAATTATACCATCTGTGTATTAGTTGCCCAACAGATGGTATAATTGTACCATCAGGGATTCGGGTCCCAAATGAGCCCTGTGGCCCCATGACCATCCACGTACACACTGGGTTTCCCACGAATGCGCAAAATCATCTATTATGGAAGTCCCAAACCTTTCCCATCTTTGCGCATGCGTGGAAAGTCACTTGCACGTGTTCAGATTGATCAAGGGGTTCTGTCAGGACCCCCAAAGCCATGGAAGTGCCCTTTGGCGTGTCTGCACATGCACCATAATGGCGGCGCCGGTAGAGGGCGGGGCTGACATTGTGCGTTAGTTTGGTGGCAGGGTCTCTTTATATATGGAATGATGGTTTGGTGTCACTCACTTGTTAGTCTTGATATCATAGGCCTCGATGCTATTGGTCAGCCCGGTGTCGGTGACTCCGGCAGCGATAAGGATCTTCCCGTTGTGTATGGTTGCACCGAACAGAGAGCGAGCCGTCTTCATGGGAGCCAAATCCTTCCACTCAAATTTCTTGGGGTTGTAGACACAAAGACGGTTCAGACATTTCCTGCAGAGAGTGAAGAGAGCCGAGGTCAGCTTAATATTATATCGTTTGTTCAACGGGGTCAGGAACCAATAATGGGGCACTATTCCTCCCACTGATACCAATGATGGGTCACTATTCCTCCCACTGATACCAATGATGGGTCACTAATCCTCCCATTGACACTAATGATGGGGCACCATTCCTTCCACTGACACCAATGATGGGGCACCATTCCTTCCACTGACACCAATGATGGGGCACCATTCCTCCCATTGACACTAATGATGGGTCACCATTCCTCCCACTGACACAAATGATGGGACACTATTCCTCCCATTGACACTAATGATGGGTTACTATTCCTCCCACTGACACCAATGATGGGGCACCATTCCTTCCACTGACACCAATGATGGGTCACTATTCCTTCCACTGACACCAATGATGGGGCACTATTCCTTCCACTGACACCAATGATAGGGCACAATTCCTCCCAAAGCCGATGCTAGAACTGTAGGCAAAGCATTTTTTTCCATTTTGGATAGAGTACCTCTGTCATTTTTTTTCTGCCATCTGTGTCTCATTGTGGAGATTTCCCTTCACTTCCTGTCCTATAGCTAAACAGGAAGTGAGAGGAAATCTCTGTAAAGTGATGGAATCCCTTGATGTCAACAAAACTAGTGTCCTCATTGGAAGATTTCCCTCTTTTCCTGTTCTGCCACATCTGCCTAATAGGGGCACATACAGTAATAAAAACCTGACAGGGGTTCTATCCCCCCCCCCCACCCTACCAAAAATAAGTTTTGCCTTTAGTTATACCGTACGCCAGAACTGTTATTTCACATCAAGTTAGTTCTAAAGCTGCTTCCTTTCAGTTCTTGGGGTGAGGTGTCCACCAGAACTCCTGGAAACCCCCCAGCCGCTGACCTGAGGCCAAATGATGGTGTCACCCTCCCAAAAGATGTATGTTGCTGCAAAAGAGTGCAAACTTCAATATGGTCATTTGGGGGTATGGCTACAAAAATTCTGTATCACATGTGTCATCACATGTAAAGGAAGAGCCTGGATAGTGAAGGAGCTTGTATTCCCTGAGGAAGATACGTGATTAGCCCTGTGTCGGCACATGTAGGGGAGGGGCCAGGACGGTGGAGGTGCTCGGATTCCCTGAGGAAGACACGTGATTAGCCCTGTGTCATCACATATAGGGAAGCCGCCAGGACATTGGAGGAGCTTGGCACCCCCTGAAGAAGACACGTGATTAGCCCTGTGTCGTCACATGTAGGGGAGGGGCCAGGACATTGGAGGAGCTTGGCACCCCCTGAAGAAGACACGTGATTAGCCCTGTGTTGTCACATGTAGGGGAGGGATCAGGGCAGTGGAAGAGCTTGGATACCCCAGAGGAAGACATGTAATTAGCCCTGTGCCATCACATGTAGGGGAGGGACCAGCACGGTGGAGTAGCTCGGATTCCCTGAGGAAGACACGTGATTAGCCCTGTGTCGTCACATATAGGGGAGCCGCCAGGACATTGGAGGAGCTTGGCACCCCCTGAAGAAGACACGTGATTAGCCCTGTGTTGTCACATGTAGGGGAGGGATCAGGGCGGTGGAAGAGCTTGGATACCCCTGAGGAAGACATGTAATTAGCCCTGTGCCGTCACATGTAGGGGAGGGGCCAGCACGGTGGAGTAGCTTGGATTCCCTGAGGAAGACACGTGATAAGCCCTGTGTCGTCACATGTAGGGGAGGGGCCAGGACGGTGGAGGTGCTCGGATTCCCTGAGGAAGACACGTGATTAGCCCTGTGTCTTCACATGTAGGGGAGGGGCCAGGACGGTGGAGGTGCTCGGATTCCCTGAGGAAGACACGTGATTAGCCCTGCGTCGTCACATGTAGGGGAGGGGACAGGACGGTGGAGGTGCTCGGATTCCCTGAGGAAGACACGTGATTAGCCCTGTGTTATCACATATAGGGGAGGGGCCAGGACGGTGGAGGTGCTTGGATTCCCTGAGGAAGACACGTGATTAGCCCTGTGTCATCACATATAGGGGAGGGGCCAGGACGGTGGAGGTGCTTGGATTCCCTGAGGAAGACACGTGATTAGCCCTGCGTCGTCACATGTAGGGGAGGGGACAGGACGGTGGAGGTGCTTGGATTCCCTGAGGAAGACACGTGATTAGCCCTGCGTCGTCACATGTAGGGGAGGGGACAGGACGGTGGAGGTGCTCGGATTCCCTGAGGAAGACACGTGATTAGCCCTGCGTCGTCACATGTAGGGGAGGGGACAGAACGGTGGAGGTGCTCGGATTCCCTGAGGAAGACACGTGATTAGCCCTGCGTCGTCACATGTAGGGGAGGGGACAGGACGGTGGAGGTGCTCGGATCCCCCTGAGGAAGACATGTGATTAGCCCTGCGTCGTCACATAGTTACATGTGATAGTTACATTTTTTTAGCAATATTGATTTTCATTGTTTATGGCATTATCTATGCATTTGTAAAGTTCAGTATCACACAGCACTGCAGTTTTTTTTTTAACAGATTTTTACAATTCTCTACATTGTTTCTGGAAATGGAATATTATTTGTTGGAAAGAACCATTGGCAAAGGCATGTGACGTACAAGACTGGAAGGAAATGGAGCCTCCATAGCCACGTGTTACTTACTTATCGCTCCCCTTTCCTCCAATCACATAGACCAGATTCTCATGGGAGACCACAGAGTGTCCATACACCTGATAGGGCAGGGGGTCCGACTCCCCCCACTTGAAGGACCTGAAAATAATGAGATATAAAAAATAAATGGACTTATTAAAAGGCAACATTTTTATAACTGCAAAAAAATGTATTACGTTTATTCGACATATTTCACAGAAGACAAATCATATCACTCTCTGTACCCGAGGAGCTTACACTCTAATGTCCCCCCACAGTCACACACTATTATAATTATACATTTATATTCTATCCCCTGTTTTGTAGCCACTATAAACTTTGCGCAAACCAGTTACTATACGCTTATGGTGATTTTTTTTTTTTTTTACCAAAAATATGTAGAATACAAATCGGCCTAAACTGAGAAAAAATATATATTTATTTTAAAAAAATGCGATATTTATTATAGCAAAAAAGTAAAAAATATTGTATTTTTTTTCAAAATTGTCGCTCTTTTTTTGTTTATAGCGCAAAAAACAAAACCCGCAGAGGTGATCAAATACCACCAAAAGAAAGCTCTATTTGTGGGGAAAAAAGGACGCCAATTTTGTTTGGGAGCCACGTCGCAGTGCTGAAAAATTTAATTTCGCCTGGGCAGGAAGGGGGTATATGTGCCCAGTAAGCAAGCGGTTAAAAGCTTTTACCACAATTATCTACTTGTTGTGGCACTTACATCCTTCCAGCACTAGATGGATCCCTCCCCGGGGACACCTTTTGATGTCCCAGGTGACAGAGAGCTACCTCCAAATGCAGAATTGCAGTCCTGAGCACATTTTTCATTCACTGCCAGCACACAACCCCTGATGAAGGAGATATGAGCTCCCGAAACACGTTGGTTATGGCGTTTAATAAAATATTTTGCTTGAAATACTTGCCAGGGATCCCTTGGGATGTCCCAGAAAACAGCAAGCTTTATCAAAAACACAGAATTGTAGTACAGAATAGTGTTGAGCGGCATACGCCATATTCGATTTCGCGATATTTCACGAATATAAAGAAGAATATTCGTGATATATTCGTTAATATCGAATATTCGTGATATTTTATCAAAAAAAAAAAAATTTTGCGAAATTTCGCTAATGCGAATGCGAAATTGATTGCGAAATTCTCGTCAACACGCGAAAACGGAGATCATTTCCTGGATTACTAAACTAATATGCACTAAACACTAACTCTACTTACACAAACTTATATGACTAAACTAAAGCTAATTTTTTTTTGTTTTTTATACACAAAACACAGAAGGGCAGAGAACGTATTCGCGATTATTCGTAATACGAATATTCGCATTGCGAATATTGGGCAACATAAAAGGATCGCCTCAGCTACTCGGCCCAGGGTCTCTAATCATACCAGCAATGCTTTTAGACGCCGATGGAGATCACTAGGATGTGATCTGTTTTAAAAATAAATTTGAAAAAATACGAATATTCGCAATATCGAATATTCACCGCGATATTCGATTTATTCGCGAATACTCGAATATGCAATATTCGTTACGAATATTCGCAATGCGAATATTCGTGAGCAACACTAGTACAGAAGACATTTTGTATTCATCGTCAGCACACAACCCCTGATGAAGGAGATATGAGCTCCCGAAACACATTGGTTATGGTGTTTAATACAATATTTTGCTTGAATTACTTGCCAGGGACCCCTTGTGATGTCTCAGAAAACAGAGAGCTTCATCCAAACACAGAATTACAGTCCAGAAAACATTTCTTATTCATTGTCAGCACAAAACTCCTGATGAAGGAGATGTAAGCACCCGAAACACATTGGTTATGGTGTTTAATAAAATATTTTGCTTGAATTACTTGCCAGGGACCCCTTGGGATGTCCCAGAAAACAGAGAGCTTCATCCAAACACAGAATTACAGTCCTAAAGAGTTTTAATTCACGGACAGCAGCGCGGCACACAAATTCAGACGTGAGCAGCCGAAACACGCTGGAATTCTATGTTCGTATCGTGTTTAAAAAAAGCTTTCCCTAGAATTATCGTATTGTTGTGGCACTCACATCCTTCCAGCGCTCTATAGCAGTGGTTCTCAGCCCTGTCCTCAAGTACCCCCAACAGGCCATGTTTTGGGAATTTCTCTTAGATAAAATAGCTGTCCAAAATACCAAGCCATTGACTCTGATTTAAAGCACCTGTGCAAGATAAAGGAAAACCTGCAAACAGGGCCGCCATCAGGAATTATGGGGCCCCTTACACAGCTTCAGGCATGGGCCCCCTGCAGAGAACCGGGAGGGGGGTTGCTGCCGCCTCAAATTGAGAAGCGCGGGGGGTGTGCCGCCGCTAATTGAGAAAATATATAAATATATATATATTATATAAATATATATAAAAAATATATGAAAAAAAAGGGGGGGGGTTGCCATCGGGACCCTGGGGACCTCTGGGCCCTTTAATAAAAATAAAAAGAATAAAAAAAAATTAAAATGTATAAAAAAAAGGGGGTTGCCATCCGGGGCCCTGGGGACCTCTGGGCCCTTTAAATATATATATATATATATATATATATATATATATATATATACACACAATTATAAAAAAAAAAACATTTTTTTAAAAAAAAGGGGGTTGTCATCCAGGGCCCTGGGGACCTCTGGGCCCTTTAATAAAAAATAAATAAATATATAAAACAATAATAAAATAAAAGGGGGTTGCCATCCGGGCCCCTGTGGACCTCTGGGCCCTTTAATAAAAACAAAAAAATATATAAAATAAATACAAAAAGGGGGGTTGCCATCCCTGGGGACTTCCAGGCCCCTTACAGGTGTACTGCCTGTACTCCCCTGATGGCGGCCCTGCCTGCAAACATGGCCTGTTGGGGGAACTTGAGGACAGGGTTGAGACCCACTGCTTTATAGATCCCCAGGGACCTCTTGGGATCTCTCAAAAAAACAGAGAGCCACGTCCAAGCACAGAATTGAAATCCAGAACACATCCACTGATGAAGGAGATGTGAGCAGCCGAAACATGTTGGCATTCTATGTTTGCATTGTGTTTAATAAAGCTTTTGCTAGAGATATCTTATTGTTGTGGCGCTCACATCCTTCCAGCACTCTATAGACTGTTGACTACTCGTATATATGGCTACTCAATGGACGGCCACACACAACCACTGATGAAGGAGACGTGAGCAGCCGAAACACGTTGGCATTCTATGTTTGCATTGTGTTCAATAAAGCTTTTGCTAGAGATATCTTATTGTTGTGGCGCTCACATCCTTCCAGCACTCTATAGACTGTTGACTACTTGTATATATGGCTACTCAATGGACGGCCGCACACAACCACTGATGAAGGAGACGTGAGCAGCCGAAACACGTTGGCATTCTATGTTTGCATTGTGTTTAATTAAAGCTTTTGCTAGATATCTTATTGTTGTGGAGCTCACATCCTTCCAGCACTCTATAGACTGTTGACTACTCACATATATAGCTACTCAATGGACGGCCAGCACACAACCACTGATGAAGGAGACGTGAGCAGCCGAAACATGTTGGCATTCTATGTTTGTATTGTGTTTAATTAAATCTTTTGCTAGAGATATCTTATTGTTGTGGCGCTCGCATTCTTCCAGCATTCTATAGACTGATAACTATTCATATATGGCTACTCACGGGCGGTCGTAGCACAAGACCGAGTCCAGGGTCTGCTCTCCTTCCTTCAGCTCTTTCCCACCAATCAGGTAGATTGAATTCTCTGAATCCCCGAGACCAAAGAGGCAGCGGGCTGATGGAACGGGTGGCATTCCCAGCCAATCGGAGTCCAGGTGATCAAACTGTCAGAGCAGAGAGCCAGAGTTAGCATGGAACCACAAAGATATTTATCAGGTAGACAACAATACAGCTTCCCCAATGACTTATTTTTTTAACACGTCAAACAATTGCCGGCACACATTTCACACATTTTTACATTTGTGTTGTGTAATATTTGTATTATAGCATTTCATAAAAAACAAAAAAAGTGTGAAAAGGCTCCCCCTAGTGGATATCTGTGAAAGGCAGTATAGTCAGCACCTTTACTGAACAAATAGTTACATTTTGTAAACCAAAACAATAAACTTCTCTTATTTATCCCTTTTTGATTAAAGAAAAATATTGATGAAAGTATTTCATTATATAGGTAAGGGGGAAAACAGAGTCTATTCCAGGTACTACAGAACACCTTCCACCTTCTTGTATTGGCCGCCTTCCTAAAACACTCCAACTCGCTAGTTGGCTTGAACCCCTATGGCAAGTCAAAAAAAAGAACTGTCCATTATGGAACTGTCTCGTATTATGAGCAGTCTTGGCAGTCTTCTGTGAGTAGAAGTTGTTTGTGGTCTCCTGGGATGGAAGCAGTCTCTGGTGGTCTCCTGGGATGGAAGCAGTCTCTGGTGGTCTCCTGGGATGGACACAGCCTCTGGTGGTCTCCTGGGATGGACACAGCCTCTGGTGGTCTCCTGGGATGGACACAGCCTCTGGTGGTCTCCTGGCCCTGGGATGGACACAGCCTCTGGTGGTCTCCTGGGATGGACACAGCCTCTGGTGGTCTCCTGTTAAAGAAGCAGTCTCTGGTGGGCTCCTGAAATAGAAGCAGTCTCTGGTGCTACAACAGTCTCCTGGGAGAGAAGAAATCACTGGTGGCCTCCTGAAATGGAAGGCGTCTCTTGTGGTCTCTTGGAATAGCAGCAGTCTCTAATGGTCTCCTGGGGTAGAAGAAGTCTCTGGTGATCTTCTGGCATGGAAGCAGTCCCTGGCAGTGACATGGGATGGAAACAGTATCTGAGGGTCTCCTGGAATGAAAGCAGTCTCTGGTGGGCTCCTGGGAAAGAAGCAATCACTGGTGGTCTCCTGTTATGGAACAGTCTCTTGTGGTCTCCTGGGAGAGAAGTAGTCTCTGGTGGCTTCCTGAGATGGAAGGAGTCTCTGGTGGTCTACTGGGAAAGAAGCAGTCTCTGGTGGGCTCCTGTTATAGAAGCAGTCTCTCATGGTCTCCTGGGAAAGAAGTAGTCTCTGGTGGCTTCCTGAGATGGAAGGAGTCTCTGGTGGTCTCTTGGAATAGAAGCAGTCTCTAATGGCCTCCTGGGATGGAAGAAGTCTCTGGTGCTCTCCTGTAATGGAAGTGATCTCTAGTGGTCTCCTGGGATGGAAGCAGTCTCTGGTGCTCTCCTGTAATGGAAGTGATCTCTAGTGGTCTCCTGGGATGGAAGTAGTCTCTGGAAGTACAGCCTTTCTCTTGTAGTGACACAGGAGTGGTGTAATCTATTCATGTTACATTTTTCCATACATTTTTTTTTAACACCCTAAAAAACAGCATGGCCGCCTTCCTAAAACACTCCAACTCGCTAGTTGGCTTGAACCCCTATTGTAAGTCGAAAAAAATAACTTTCCATTATAGAACCGTCTCGTATTATGAGCAGTCTTGGCAGTCTTCTGTGAGTAGAAGTTGTTGGTGGTCTCCTGGGATGGACGCAGTCTCTGGTGGTCTCCTGTAATGGAAACAGTGTCTCGTGGTCTCCTGGGATAGAAGCAGTCTCTAATGGTCACCTGGGATGGACGCAGTCTCTGGGGGTCTCCTGGGATGGAAGCAGTCTCTGGGGGTCTCCTGTAATGGAAGTGGTCTCTAGTGGTCTCCTGGGATGGAAGCAGTCTCTGGGGGTCTCCTGTAATGTAAGTAGTCTCTAGTGGTCTCCTGGGATAGAGGCAGTCTTTGGAGGTCTCCTGGGATGGAAGCAGTCTCTTGGGGTCTCATGGGACCCCAAGAGTCGTATTATGAGCAGTCTTGGCAGTCTTCTGTGAGTAGAAGTTGTTGGTGGTCTCCTGGAATGGACGCAGTCTCTGGTGGTCTCCTGTAATGGAAACAGTGTCTCTAATGGTCACCTGGGATGAACGCAGTCTCTGGGGGTCTCCTGGGATGGAAGCAGTCTTTGGGGGTCTCCTGGGATGGAAGCAGTCTTTTGGGGTCTCATGGGATGGAAGCAGTATCTGTTGGTCTCCTGGGATGGAAGTAGTCTCTGGTGGTCTACTGTAATGAAAGCAGTCTCTAATGGTCCCCTGGGATGGAAGCAGTCTTTGGGGGTCTCCTGGGATGGAAGCAGTCTCTTGGGGTCTCATGGGATGGAAGCAGTCTCTGGTGGTCTCCTGGGATGGAAGCAGTCTCTGGAAGTACAGCCTTGCTCTTGTAGTGACACAGGAGTGGTGTAATCTATTCATGTTACATTTTTCCATACAGTTTTTTTTTAACACCCTAAAAAACAGCATGGCCGCCTTCCTAAAACAGTCCAACTCGCTAGTTGGCTTGAACCCCTATTGCAAGTCGAAAAAAATAACTTTCCATTATAGAACGTCTCGTATTATGAGCAGTCTTGGCAGTCTTCTGTGAGTAGAAGTTGTTGGTGGTCTCCTGGAATGGACGCAGTCTCTGGTGGTCTCCTGTAATGGAAACAGTGTCTCGTGGTCTCTTGGGATAGAAGCAGTCTCTAATGGTCACCTGGGATGAACGCAGTCTCTGGGGGTCTCCTGGGATGGAAGCAGTCTTTGGGGGTCTCCTGGGACGGAAGCAGTCTCTTGGGGTCTCATGGGATGGAAGCAGTCTCTGGTGGTCTCCTGGGATGGAAGTAGTCTCTGGTGGTCTCCTGTAATGAAAGCAGTTTCTAATGGTCCCCTGGGATAGAAGCAGTCACTGGGGGGTCTCCTTTGATGGAAGAAGTCTCTGTGTGGTCTCCTTTGGTGGAAACAGTCTGTTAGTCTTCTGTGATGGAAGCAGTCTCTGGCAGTCTCCTTTATGAAAAACTGTCTCTGGCAGTCTCCTTTAGGGAAAACTGTATATGGCAGTCTTCTTGGATGGAAGCAGTCTCTGGTAGTCTCCTGTGATGAAAACAATCTACGGCAGTCTCTGGTGATGGAAGCAACCTCTGGTGCTCTGCTAGAAGGTTGGTCCTCCATAATAGAATTTTATAGCAGCTTTCTGTAATGGTAGAATTTCCCAGCAGCCTTCTGTAATGGAAACAGCCTCCAGCAGTCTCTTGTATTGACAGGCATTCCTAGCAGTCTTCTGTAATGAAAGCAGTCTCTAGCATTCTCCTGTTACTGGAAAGCAGTACCCAATTCTCTTTTGGAACAGTAGCCTGCACCTTGCCGTGTCCTGATCAGAGACTGCAGACATGAAACAGGAGATGACCAGAGACTGCAGACATGAAACAGGAGATGACCAGAGACTGCAGACATGAAACAGGAGATGGTCAGAGACTGCAGACATAATACAGGAGATGGTCAGAGACTACAGACATAATACAGGAGATGGTCAAAGACTGCAGACATAGTACAAGAGACAGTCAAAGACTGCAGACTTGGGACAGGAGATGATCAGAGACTGCAGACATATTACAGGAGATGATCAGAGACTGTAGACATAATACAGGAGATGATCAGCGACTGCAGACATAATACAGGAGATGATCAGCGACTGCAGACATAATACAGGAGATGATCAGCGACTGCAGACATAATACAGGAGATGGTCAGAGACTACAGACATAATACAGGAGATGGTCAAAGACTGCAGACATAGTACAAGAGACAGTCAAAGACTGCAGACTTGGGACAGGAGATGATCAGAGACTGCAGACATATTACAGGAGATGATCAGAGACTGTAGACATAATACAGGAGATGATCAGCGACTGCAGACATAATACAGGAGATGATCAGCGACTGCAGACATAATACAGGAGATGATCAGCGACTGCAGACATAATACAGGAGACAGTCAGAGACTGCAGACATAGTACAGGAGACAGTCAGAGACTGCAGACATGGGACAGGAGATGTTTAGAGACTGCAGACATATTACAGGAGATGATCAGAGATGACCAAGCCTGTCCCTGGTTTTGTCCCCAGATTGGATTTAATAGGGGGAAGGGGCAATTTCAAAGACAATCAGTGGAGAAATAAAATAAAAAAAATTGAATTATACACCCCCACTTTGCTGTGCCTACTAGCATAGGGGGGGGGGGTTGTATTTTTCCCATTATCTGTGCCCCTTTCTGATGATCATGTGCTGGTCGGAGCGGAGGGAATATTTCTTCAGCTTCGCTCGCATGTTCTTCTGCTTTGGCTCAAATCCTGGCCAGCCACCTGCCTATCTCCTTGCCTTCCCTGGGGGAGTGATCTTCCTCCGCTCCCCATCCAGTAGTAGCCGGGGCCCGAAGAGTAAGACTTGAGAGGCTGTGAGGGGCCCGAAGAGTAAGACTTGAGAGGCTGTGAGGCAGGTGGCGACTGACAGAGTCGCTGATTGTCGCCATTACTAGTAAAGAAAAAATATGTCCCCGGATTTCATTAAAAAAATCTTGTCACCTTATAGTACAGGAGACAGTAAGAGACTGCAGACATAGTACAGGAGACAGTCAGAGATTGCAGACATAGTACAGGAGACAGTCAGAGACTGCAGACATAGTACAGGAGACAGTCAGAGACTGCAGACATATTACAGGAGACAGTCAGAGACTGCAGACATAGTACAGGAGACAGTCAGAGACTGCAGACATAGTACAGGAGACAGTCAGAGACTGCAGACATATTACAGGAGACAGTCAGAGACTGCAGACATAGTACAGGAGACAGTCAGAGACTGCAGACATATTACAGGAGACAGTCAGAGACTGCAGACATAGTACAGGAGACAGTCAGAGACTGCAGACATAGTACAGGAGACAGTCAGAGACTGCAGACATGGTACAGGAGACAGTCAGAGACTGCAGACATGGTACAGGAGACAGTCAGAGACTGCAGACATGGTACAGGAGACAGTCAGAGACTGCAGACATAGTACAGGAGACAGTCAGAGACTGCAGCCATAGTACTGTAATTGCGCAACCACATGATCATTGGTGTCCCCTCTGAATCTGCTATTTAATGGCAGCTGGAATGTTTATGTCAATAGTTATGAAAGGGTTAACCCTTTAGATGCTGAGAAGAATTTGTCCTGTATTTTGACAGCTGTTGTGACTGCTGTGACACCCCCCCCTCCCCCTCTAATGCTGTGCTCATTGTCACTGCGCCCCTGTCTCAGCTGTTGTAAGGGATCAAGAGTTCCCCCTCATTCCACAGAAAGCTGAATGTGCATCATGGCTGCCTGCCAGCGCTTCTGCTCCACGGGTCCTTAAATCCGCTGACTAAGCATTGACGCCTCACAGCATTCCCAACTTCTCCCCAAAGCTGCAGATATCCCATGTAAAAAAAAAGGGCCTCTTAAAGTAAGGTGACCAGATATTTAAAATGAAATCCGGGGACATATTTTTTTCTTTACTAGTAATGGCAGCAATCAGCGACTCTCTGCCAGTTGCCGCCCCCCTCACAGCCTCTCAAGTCTTACTCTTCGTGCCCCGGCTACTACTGGGTGGGGAGCGGAGGAAGATCAATCCGCCAGGGAAGTCAAGGAGATAGGCAGGTGGCTGGCCAGGATTTGTGCCAAGGCAGAAGAACATGTGAGTGAAGCTGAATGGGCATGCGCCCGAAACTGAAGAAATATTCCCTCCGCTCCGACCAGCACATGATCATCAGATAGGGGCACAGATAATGGGAAAAATATAACCCTCCTATGCTAGTAGGCACGGCGGAGCGGGGGGGGGGGGGGAGGGGTGTAATTCTATTTTTTTATTTTAATTCTGCACTGATTGTCTTTGAAATTGCCCCTGCCCCCTATTAAATCCAATATGGGGACAAAACCGGGGACAGACTTGGTCCGGGGACAATGTCCTCAATCAGGGGACTGTCCCCTGAAACTGGGGATGTCTGGTCACCTTATCTTAAAGGGATGCTGCACTGAAGCATACATATAGATGACAGTTGCAGACCTCTTTTTTTAAAAAAATGCCAATTTCCTGGCTGCCGCTGAATTCAGCAGGTCCTGAGCAGGAACAGGCATGCGGAATCACAGTGACGTCAAGACGGCTGATCTGCATCCTTATTCTAGGACAGAAACTCGGGAAGTACCAAAGACATGGGATCACTATTACAGCCAGGCAACATAGCAGCCTCCATATTTCTCTCTGTTCCGATTAACCACTTAAGCCCCGGACCATTTTGTAGCTAAAGGACCAGGCGACTTTTTGCGATTTGGCACTGCGTCGCTTTAACTGACAATTGCGCAGTCGTGCGACGTGGCTCCCAAACAAAATCGGGGTCCTTTTGTCCCCACAAATAGAGCTTTTTTTTGGTGGTATTTGATCACCTCTGCAGTTTTTATTTTTTGCGCTATAAACAAAAAAAGAGCGACAATTTTGAAAATAAATAAATAAATAAACATCTGCTAAAAATATATAATTTTTATTTTTTTTTTCAGTTTAGGCCGATACGTATTCTTCTACATATTTTTGGTAAAAAGAAAATCGCAATAATAGTTTATTGATTGGTTTGCGCAAAAGTTATAGCGTCTACAAAATAGGGGATAGTTTTATGGCATTTTTATAAAAAAAAAAAATGTTTTTACTGGTAATGGCGGCGATCATCGATTTTTATTGTGACTGCGACATTATGGCGGACACTTCGGACACTTTTGACGCTATTTTGGGACCATTGTCATTTTTACAGTGATCAGTGCTATAACAATGCACTGATTACTGTGAAAATGACACTGGCAGTGGAGGGGTTAACCTGTAGGGGGCGCTGAAGGGGTTAAGTGTTTCCTAGGGAGTGATTCCAGCTGTTAGGGGGCGTGGCTTGGCGTGTGACGTCACTGACCATTGTTCCCTATGACAGGGAACAGACGATCAGTGACACTCTCTCTAGGAAGAACAGGGAAAGGTTTGTTTACAGTTACCTCTCCCCGTTCTTCAGCTCTGTGATACGATTGCGGGACCAGCGGCGATTGGGGTCTGCGGGTCCCGCGGGCGAGGTCACGGAGCTCAGGACCCGGTTGCGCTTAAGGACCGCTGCACTTTAATATACGTCGGCAGAGCGGCACGCTCTGCCGACGTATATTGACGTGCAGCGGTCCTTAAGCGGTTAAGAACCGGGCCTATTTTTTTACTCTTGGGGCCAGATTCAGGTAGATGAGAGTATCTTTCCTCTGGAGTAACGCTTCTCATTTACGTTACTCTGAAGACCCTTTCAGCGCAAGTCCTGTAATTCACATAGCAGTTGCGCGTAAACTTGCGCCAGAGTAACGATAATGCGCTGGCGTAACCCGACGCAAGTGGAACTGGGTGTGATCATATGTAAATGATGGGCGGAGCCCAGCGCAGAGGCTTACGTTCAGCGCATCATCCACGGAGCATGCGCAGTGAGTGCGGCTCCACTCGCCCCCTTGTGCGCATGCTCACAACTTCCGTCGGCACCACTTCCTGGGAAACGTCAGCGCAATGCGTTCCGCTGGTCGCTTAAAAGCGCTGGCGGAAACGCCATTCCGGCGCAAAAGTAGTTCCATTTCCCCCCACCCCAGGGAAGATACTTTTGCCCTGTAATGGCTGCTCCCGCTGCCCCCAGAGAGAGGAGGAACCTAAATTATAATGCCCAGGAGGTCACAGTGATAATATCGGCTATGGAGGCATTTAATGATTTTCTCCATGGTAAAAAAAGCAGGAAGACCAGCCGGGAGAGAAAGCAGGCCATCCTGGACACCATAGCTGCCAGGGTCAATGTGCTGGGGTACTCCACCCGGAGTGCTTCAGACATTGGTAAAAAAATCAATGACCTGCGGCGCAAGGTGAGGGGCAAGGTGTCCACCATTAGGAGCCATGAGAGGGGCACAGGTGGTGGTCCCCCATGTCCTGTCACCCTGACCGCGGAGGAGGAGGTGGTCGCCCGCTGCCTGGACAGGGAGCAGTTGGAGGGGGTCCCAGGCTATGATTCCGTAGAGGAAGGCTCCAGGACAGGTAAGTGATTTTTACCCCCTTTTTGGTGTGTTGCATGTGGGGCGGGGGTGGGTACATGTGCCAAGTGTGTGGGACCACCAACATGTGTCTGCTTTGTGTCATCCACAGATGACGGTGCTGGGCCATCTCGTGCCGGCCAGTCCACCCCAACCCCCCAACGGGATGCTGAAGACGAGGCCCTGGGTGCTGGAGACACCGAGGTGGAGGAGGAGAGTGCCCACACCACTTCAGCAGAGGTGGTTGTGGAGGAGCCTGTCCCTGAACAGGAGTTCATTTTAATGTTGGAGGAGTCCTCCTCCTCTGCAGGGCCCTCTGTGATCCCCTCCCCCATCCTAGGTAGCCCCTCAAGGGCGACTCCATCCCCACGGGGACAACCTTCCTCTGCCCCCAGGAAGGCCACCCGGAAGACCAGGGGGGTGTGTGATTTGGTCGAAGACCAGGTGCTTTTGGACCACGCGAAACAGACCCAGCAAATGGGGGAGATGGCTGGCCACCTAGACAGGGTCGCAGACAGCCTGGGCTCTATGTCACAGCTGCCCAGTCGCGTGCAGGGCGTTGTGACCAGCCTGGGGGAGGTGCAGGCTGATATCCGGCACTTGACAGCAGCTGTTCGAGACAACACTGCTGCCATTCGGGAAGAGGGGAGGCAGCGGCAACGTGACCAGCGGCATCAGATCACCCGCCAGCTGAGGATGCAGGCCCAAACAAATTTGTATCTGAGCCGTATCGCTGTGGCATTGGAGGGCATGCAGCCAACAGCTCCCAGGAGTGGCCCACCCGGGGATCAGCCTCCTCCTGATGCCCCACCACCCACTCCCTCCAGGCAGATGAGGAGCCCGAGAGTGCCCCCAAGGAGGAGCCCCCGTCATCCCAGATGAGGGTTTTTTGTTTTTTTGGTTGTTATATATTTTTGTTTATACTCAGGACATGAGTTTATTTATTTTATTTATTATTATTGTTTATACTCAGGACATGAGTTTTTGTTAATTTTTTTGGTTCTCAGGTTATGAGATTTTATTTTTATTTTTTGATACTGCACACGTTGCAGTGTGAATGGTGTGTGAATGTGAGAGGGTGGCACTCCTGAAAGTAAGGGGTGTCACCCTCGGCCGTGGTGGTGAAGTTAACCCCACGGCTGAATGAATGACGTGTGAAAGGTGTGTGAATGGACAGTGACATCATTGGGGCCTTGACGCGGCGTTACTGCTCCCAACTCCTACATGCTGGACTTGGGCTAATCCAATGCGATGTGCATGTGATGTGTGTGATCTAGGGACATCAGTGGTGTACACGCGTGCATTGTCTGTGTGATTAATGTTTTGGGTTAGTGTCCAAAGATGCCTACGGCGAGGACCCTCCTGACTGCTCTTCCATCAGCAGACTGGGTGTCCTCTGCCAGGTGGGGACTGTGTGGGTCGGGGGTCAGGTCATCACGTATGTCAATCTCTAGGCCTTTTTTCATAGCAAAGTTATGTAGTATGCAACATGCAGCGATGATCTGACACACAAAGGTAGGGGAATACAATAGGGTCCCCCCGGACTTATCCAGGCAGCGGAAACGGGACTTCAGGAGCCCAAATGTTTGCTCCACCACTGCACGGGTTTTGATGTGTGCTTCATTGTATTTTCTCTCTCCTCTGGTTTGGGGGTTCCGGAAAGGAGTCATTAGATGGGGTCCCAGTGCATATGCAGAGTCACCTGTAAGGTAAAAGACAGGAGAATGTTAGTCATGCATGTGCGATTTCTGTTGTGCATGACGGGAGGGGATAGTCATGCCTGACTCCCATGTCACTCACCAACCAGCCAGCTGTCCCCATACATGTTCTGTTCGAATTCTGCTGGGATGGGACTCTGACGGTATATGAAGCTGTCATGGCTGGACCCGGGGTGTTTGGCACGGACGTGCCATATGAGGCGTTGGGCATCGGCTATCACCTGTACGTTGATGGAATGCCAATGCTTCCGATTGCGGTATATGTGCTCTGTGGCACTGGGGGGCTGGAGGGCCACATGTGTGCAATCAATGGCCCCGATGGTGCGTGGGAATCTGGCAATGTTGTAGAAATCTGTCATTGCCTTCAGCCGCAGCTCCTCAGTGGTGGGTCTGATGAACTGGTTGGACATGCGTCTGAGGATTGCAGGGACAACCTGGTGCACACATCTGCTTATGGAGGACTGTGACATCCCAGCCACCACTCCACTTGTACGCTGGAATGATCCACTGGCAAGGAAATGAAGTGTTGCCAGGACCTTCACCAGTGGCTGCACTGCTTGTGATCGGTGTGTCTTGCTGGTGATGTCACCCTGCAGGGTTGTGGTTAGTTCAAGTATTGCATCTGGGCTGAATCTGAAGAGGCGATACACCTCCTCATCCCCCATGCCAAAGAGGTTCATACGAGTGCGGTATATCCTCTCACGTGCCCGCCTCCTCCGTAGCGAGGGACCCAGTACTAGTCTTAGGACCACGAGTGCCCCTGGCATGTTGGCACACAGAGGTGTTGTCCTTGCTAGTGTTGTTGTTCAGCTTGCTAGTTTCGTTGGTAACGCTGCTGTAGCTGCTCTCCTGCTGACCTGTGACCGTCTGGAGTAAAGATAAAGCAGCCTTTTGTAGAAATAACTTTGCGCCGGACGGACCAGATACGCGCGGCGCATGTAGCCAGCGTATGGTGCTAATCCGATTGTGAATTGGGAAAAATACCTCATTTGCATATTTGCATGGGAAATCAATAGGCGCGACTGATGCGCCCAGCGAAAATAAGCGCTGACGATACTCTGGCGTCGGAACGTTCCGCCGGTCGCAAATGACCCGTTATTGGGCGCATCTAGTTTGGTGGGTACGGGCACATAGAAAAGACGGCGCATCATCACAGTTACGCGGCGCATATCCAAATACTCCAGCGCAAGTGTTCGTGAATCTGGCCCATGGTGTTTACAAGTTAAAATATTTTTTTTGCTAGAAAATTACTTAGAACCCAAAAACATTATATATATATATATATATATATATACAGTGCTTTAAGTGGGCCGGAACGTGGCGGTACTCAGTACCGCCACTTCCAAAAATGGCCCTGGAGAGTACCAGCACCTCTCCGTGCGCCCAGTACGTGGGTTTCCCATACCGGAACGCACTGGCGTAGCGGGGGGGGGCTCCTGCACCGGGCGAAAAATCCTGGCATCCGCAGAACGCGCCGCCGCCGCCGCCGCCACCGCCTTAGGAAAGGCCGCGGCTTTGGCCTAGCTCTGGAGCTATCGGCCATCTTGGTACACCCGGCGGCGGCGCGCGATGAGTTTTTTTTCAGCCCTTCCGCCTGGTTGGCTGGTGGAACTGTCTGTCTCCCTTGATGTGGGAGTGGCGGGAAACACCAGCCAACTAGGCAGAAGGGCTAAAAAAAAAAACAGATAACGGCGTAGGAGATTGGCGGGCGGTGGAGTGGGAGGCGCTGTACCTCTGTGCTGCACTGATTGGCCTGGAAGTTGGGACATGTGTTTACAGTGCGGTGGCGGCGGCAAGTTTCTCCATCTCCAGCAAGGTAAGCAAAACACAGGGGAGAGAGAGAAGGGGGGGGGGGTCGGTGTAAATCTAAAGGGGTGCGCTGCCTGATCCCCACCTATCCACCTCAGAGCCTGTCATTTTAGTAAGACTGCTGGGACTTGTAGTTCTCCATCTTCTCCTGGAGCTCATGGAGATGGGAGAACTACAAGTCCCAGCAGGTTATACATACAATAAGGCTCTGAGGTGGATGGGTGTGGATTGCATGCACCTGAGCCCCAGGAGAAGATGGAGAACTACAAGTCCCAGCAGGTTATAATATAAGGCTCCGAGGTGGATGGATGTCTGGACAGTGACAATTGGTGGCACAGTGGTGACAATTGGTGGCACAGTGGTGACAATTGGTGGCACAGTGGTGACAATTGGCATGGTACAGTGGCTGCATTTGATGGCATGACACAGTGGTTGCGTTTGGCATGGCACAGTGGTGACAATTGATGGCACAGTGGTTGCGTTTGTTGGCATGGCACAGTGGTGACAATTGATGGTACAGTGGTACAGTGGTCATGCGTTAGCGCCGGTGGGGGGGCGAAAAAAAAACATTCTGCCCCAGGGCGGGGGGGGGGGGGACACCGGCGCCTAATAGAGTACCGGCACCTCTTTTGGCCCACTTAAAGCACTGTATATACATATATATATATATATATATATATATATTCCAACACCCTAAAGAATAAAATAGCGGTTACACCATATTTGCGCAGCGTTTAAAAAAAAAATACACTTTTTTGAAAAAAATAAATAAGAAAACAGTAAAGTTAGCCCAATTTTTTTTTATATTGTAAAAGATAATGTTTTGCCAAGTAAATATATACCCAACATGTCACGCTTCAAAACTGCGCCTATTCGTGGAATGGCGACAAATTTTGACACTTAAAAATCTCCATAGGCCAAGTTTAAAAATTTCTACAGATTACCAGTTTTGAGCTACAGAGGAGGTCTAGCTCTAGAATTATTGCTCTCGCTCTAACGCATGTGGTAATAATGTGGTTTGAACACCGTTTTTCATATGCGAGTGTGACTTACGTATGCGTTTGCTTCTGCGGGCGAGCTCGGATGGATGGGGCGCCTTAAATTATAAATGTACTTTTTATTTTTACACGGGCCCTTGAAAAAAAAAATTGTATCGCTTTTATTCCTATTACAAGGAATGTAAACATCCCTTGTAGTAGAAATGAGCATGACAGGTCCTCTTTATTGTGAAATCTAAGATCAAAAAGACCCAACATCTCAAATATACACTTAAAAGCAAAAGAAAAAAAAATTCCATAAAAAAATGGTCCCTTTAAGATCATTAGGCGGGAGTGACCTCAGACGTCGCTCCAGTCCTCCAAGAGCATAGAGTCTAGTGGGGGTTGCTCCTGGGGATTGGATCGTTTCCACCTTTACCAATGGCTCTGGTAAGCAAGGAAACGACTGGGAAGCAGTGGGCAGTAGGGGCACCTCTCCCACTGCCCATAAAAGCGATCCTATGGCGAATCCGCCGCTGGGACCGCTTTTATTGGATGCCGAATCACCCACAGTTTAACTAAATAAACTGCCTCATGTTGTGCCTACAAAGTCCACTAATTTTTTGAGTAAGTAGGGTCTGCTTTCTCTTTTCTTTTCTACATATTTGGATATTGGCAAGGTGAGGGTCCTCCTTTTTGTACCTTTTTTAGATGGCTAAGATAGGGTGACCAGACGTCCCCGGTTTCAGGGGACAGTCCCCGGATTGAGGACATTGTCCCTGGACCAAGTCTGTCCCCGGATTGGATTTGAACAGGGGCTGGGGCAATTTCAGACAGTCGGTGCAAAATGAAAAAAAAAAATATTGAATCACACACCCCCGCTCTACTAGCTTGGGGGGCATTCAGCTCTGCTTGCATATTCTTCTGCCTTGGCTCAAGTCCCGGCCAGCCGCCTGCCTGCTTATCTCCTTACCTTCCCTGGTGGAGTGATCCTCCCAGTAGTAGCTGGAGGGCCCGGAGAGTGAGACTTGACAGGCTGTGAGGCCGGCGGTGACGGGCAGAAAGTCTCTGATTGTCGCCATTACTAGTAAAAAATAAATAAAAATATGTCCCTGGATTTCATTTTAAAAATCTGGTCACCTTAGGCTAAGACCCCTTTCATGCTGGGGCGCTTTGCAGGCGCTATAACTGCCGTCTCTCCTAAAGGCTTTCACACTGAGGCGGTGAGCTGGCAGGACGCTAAAAAAAGTGCTGCTGGCCACATCTTTGGTGCGCTGTGTATACCGCTCCTCTTCCTCTCCTGCCCATTAAAATGAATGGGCACCGCGGCTGAACCGCCGTCATAGCGCCACCTTGCGGGTGGTTTTAAACCTTTTTTGGCCGCTAGCTGGGTTAAAAGCGCCCCGCTATCGGCCAAATACCCCCGCAATGACGGCAAAGCGCTGATAAAAATTGTGGTGCTTTACCGCCGATGCCTCGGTATGAAAGGCGGCCTAATAGATTCAAAGCAAATTTGTCAAGCCCTGCATTAGATGCAGAAAATGTATTATTATATACTGCGCATAATGAGAAACTGCAACCTGTAGTCTCCATGAAAACCTGTGTGGCAGGGTGACAACACAGAAGCACTATCAGGAGACAAGGACAGAGCGTTGTCACTCTGTAACCTCCATGACACGGTCAATGAAAGCTGCAGATTTAAAAGATCGAACACTTTTTTTGAAATCACATTAACATGTAAGAATATATGAGATTTTGGTGGCTGGGTTTATACGATTGGAATGCAAATAGATTTTCCTCCCTCTAGTATGGAGCCGTCTTCCATAATGTTACTGACCTGACTTGACAGCAAAGTGTCCCTGGAGTTTTAAAACACTGGCAATAATGTAACACATCTATAGTATCTTCTATGAGGCAATGTTTAGAGCGGCCATTCTCAACCAGGCTCTGTGCAACTCTAGAGATCCTCCAGAGGTTGCTAAGGGTTCCTTGCACTGTGGCTGACTGAGCTCCCATCTGATTAGTGGCGGCTGCTGCTCAAAATTTTTGGGGGGTTGCAAACAAACTAAAATATTCTGGGGGAAAAAAGACATCAATTGCAGCCACTTTACCAAACGCAGCCACTGTGCCCATCAAACGCTCCCACTGTGCCCCAGATGTTGCCACAGTGCCCCAAATGTTGCCACTGTGCCCCATGTGCTGCCACTGTGCCCCAAATGCTGCCACTGTGCCCCAAATGTTGCCACTGTGCCCCATGTGCTGCCACTGTGCCCCATGTGCTGCCACTGTGCCCCAAATGCTGTCACTGTGTCCCAAATGCTGCCACTGTGCCCTGAGTTTTGCCACTGTACCCCAAATGCTGCCACTGTGCCCCATGTGCTGCCACTGTGTCCCATGTGCTGCCACTGTGTCCCATGTGCTGCCACTGTGTCCCATGTGCTGCCACTGTGTCCCATGTGCTGCCTCCGTGCCCAAAATGTTGCCATTGTGTCTCAAATATTGCCACTGTGCCCCATGTGCTGCCACTGTGCCCCATGTGCTGCCACTGTGCCCCATGTGCTGCCATTGTGCCCCATGTGCTGCCACTGTGCCCCATGCAAAAAATAAACGTATGTTATGTTATGACCCTTACTCTATCCAAAAAAAAATTTTTTTTTGCCTGTAGCTCTATTTTAAGATGCCCCCCCCCCCCCCCAAGAGGCTTTCTCCACACCAGGGAGAAAGCCTTGCATTACTGTGTGGAGTTACAGACAGAAGAACAGGAAGTGAGGATTTCTCAGAAGAAATAAGGACATTTAAAAGCAAAATGTAAGGATGAGATAAGTGAAGGAGGACTGCACAAAGGTAAAGGAAGATATTTAGGGGAAAAAATTCCTTTACAACCCCTTTAAGGTCTGGTTTGTTGCTGTGGGCAACCACTATACTGTATGTTTATTTCCTTCTTTTTTAACCACTTGCTTACTGGGCATTTAAACCCCCCTCCTGCCCAGACCAATTTTCAGCTTTCAGTCCTCTCACTCTTTGAATGACAATTGCGCGGTCATACAACGCTGTACCCAAAATGAAATATTTATAATTTCTTTCCCACAAATAGAGCTTTCTTTTGGTGGTATTTGATTACCTCTGCGGTTTTTATTTTTTGTTAAAAAGAATTAAAAATATTGAATATAAAAAAAAAATACAAAGCCGTTTTATATTTTGTTATAAAATTTTGCAAACAGGTAATTTTTCTCCTTTATTGATGTATGTTAATGAGGCTGCACTGATGGGCTCCGATAGTCTGCACTGATAAGGCGGCACTGGTGGGCACTAATAGGTGGCACTGATAGCTGACAGTGATGGGCACTGATAGGTGGCAGTGATTGGTTCTAATAGGTGGCAGTGATGGACACTGATGAGTGGCAATGATGGGCACTGATCAGCACTGGTAGGTGAGACTGATAGGTAGCACTGCTAGGTGGCACTGATGAGGCACTGATTGGCACCACTGGTGGGCATTGATAGGTGGCACTCATGGACGTGGATAGGTGGCACTGTTTTGCACTGGTAGGTGGCACTGGCAGGTGGCACTGGCAGGGGGCACTGGTGGGCACTGATGAGACGGATGTGCGTCTTCCACTCGGGAATGATGTCTCTTACACAACATCCAGTGATCGGCTTTTTTTTCTCCTCACACTGTCAGCGCGAGGAGAAAAAAAATGGTTACCGAGCTTTGGTTTACATCACGTGATCATTGGCTGACAGCTGATCATGTGGTTAGGGGGCGGCCCCTTATTTGGATCTGTGATCACCCGAGTCCCAGTGATCACAGGGGGCGCATGGAGAGAGCGTGCAAAGGGGAGGACGTTTACCGGCAAAGTAGATCCGCTCTGTGGCCGTCATTCGGCTATATCGCAGATGGGAAGTGGTTAAAGGACCCCAAAACGTATTAAAAGGATAAATATGATGCCTGTGGTTCATACATGCTCAGACCATATTTTAACCCAGCCGATCTAATCCGTTTCAACCATTAAAAAAACCCTACTAAATATGACTATGGGCTAGATTCAGGTAGAGTTAGGCTGGAGTCTCACTTTGAGCCGGCGTTTCTGTTTTCTGTAAGCAGAAAACAAGAAACGCCGGGTTGGAGTTCCTATACGAGCGGCGTAATTGTATTTCGCCGTCGTATCGGAAAAGCAATTTTAAAAATGGCGCTCGGGGCGTTCCCGCTGATTAACGCCGAGAATATGTTAATCAGCGAGAATCGGCAATTCACGATCGTATTCGGACCCGACGCAGTGACTTTCCGACGTTTCCGTAAGCGATACGCGGCGTAAAGAAAAACCAGCCCCCTAGTGGAGTATCCTATGTTAAGTATGGCCGTCGTCATCGCGTCGAATTTAAAATTTTTCGCGTCGCTTGCGTAAAACGTCCGTGAATGGGGATTGACGTCATTGACGTTCACTGACAGAATTTGGAGCATGCGCACTGACAGTCGACGCATGCGCAGTACGTTCGCCGCGGGATCGCGCCTAGTTTAAATAATACACGTCCCCTACCCGCCCAATTTGAATTCCGCCGGCTCATTTTCGCTACGCCGCCGCAACTTTAGGAGCAAGTGCTTTGTGAATACAGTACTTGCTCCTAAAGTTTCGGCGGAGTAACGTAAATGAGAAACGTTACTCCACCATAAAGATGCGCCCATCTACCTGAATCTGGCCCTATATCTACAACTCATGATACATTAGTGTGATGGTCAGATAGCCAAAAAGATCAGTGATGTCAATAGATACTTATCTAAAGAGGCAGAAATGGTTCATTGCTCAAAGAACCCTTAGCAACTTCTGGAGGAACCCAATGGTTCTATGGAACCCTGGTGGAGGAAGAATGCTCCTTACACTTGTGGTCATTGGAAAGAATAACCGCCAGTGGGAAACTATCTAAGAGGCAGAAATTGCTCATTGCTCAAGGAACCCTATCAACCTCTGGAGGAACCCTAGGGCATGAGTACAGCCTGCACCACAAATTATTTGGGATACTTTTGGGGTTCACTGGGATTTTATAAGCACAAGTATGTGTACTGAGCAATGAGCATGTATGCAGTCCCAGGTTGGATAAGAGACAATTGCCTTGCATAGAAGCATGAGTTTCATTTCATCGCACATTGCACACCACTGTAAAGCTTACCTGCAAGAAGTAGGATCCCAGTGGATCTTCTTTGTTTTCTTCATTGAGGTAAAGTCCACCAGCCACGAAAATCTGGTTCTCTTTTGTGACCAAACTGACGTGATTCTTTGGGATCTGAGCCGACAACGAAGCAAAATAACATTCGTTGGCATGTGGGTCATAGGCCACGGCTCCTGTGTCACTAATCATGAATATGAGGTCTTTCAGGAACATGCCAAATCTCAAAGTATCATTTAGAATTCCTGGTAGGACTTCTTCATCCTCCTCCTCCTCCACGTCACCATTGACAACTTTCTCCCCATCTTTGCTCTCCTCTGCCGCTTTCTTTTTGACCACGGGTAGTTTACCTTGCGGAGCGTCCTTAACCATCTGAAGCTTCTTCAAGAGTTCAGGGTTTGACTTGACCAATTCATGTTTCTCCACCTTGTTCTTGATGTAGTCTTCTGGTATGAGACGGAACCGAATGCTTTCGAAGATGACCGGCAAGGTCTTGGCCCGGTTCTCTTTATCCTTAGCTGCCCACTTCATGACCACCTGAAACACATCCTCTTCCTTCTCCACATTAAGGGAGTCGCTGGAGATAACAGCAATAACTTCATCGGGGGAGAGCTGGCTGAATTCCTCGTCCCTAGTGATCAGGTTGAAACGATCGCACAAGAAGTCCCGCGCGGAGACCGCCAGACGAGGACAATCCAACATGAGGCCCAGTCGGAAGATAGCCAAACAGTTACTTAGACACAGTTTTTTCTGAAGGAATGATACGCACACGGTGAATATGGAAGGAATCTGAAACATGTTGGCCACTGAAAATATATCCTGGACATTTTTTTCGGTGATCTCGATCTCCGAGGTGTAGATGTAGTGAATGATCTTCCCCATGACATCGGGATCCACGTCTTCAAGGTCGATTTCTTTCTTCTTGCTTTCTTCCAAGTCCGAGAGGAACATGGCCCGAAAGTATGGGCTACAGGCTGCCAGGACCAGGCGGTGACAAGGGAATTCCTTCCCCTGGATCCGCAAAACACAATCTATAAATTTATTGTGGTCTAGCATATCCTTCAGCCCGTCTTGAAGAAGAGTTTGTTGGTAGAGCCTCAGCTCTTCGGCTTGTTGAAGGGGAAGTGCCATTTTCAAAGAAGGATCTCGATGCCCACAGAGCCCGGGGCAGACAGGTCTTTCCACTGATGTGAATGGATCTCAGAAGGCACTTTTCCTACCTCTAACCCGACACTCCACCGCCAAGTCTTGCTTTCACAGCTGACTACTCTCATCAGCTGCCTGTCTATATATATATATATAGCAACAACATTACAAAGCAGTGGAATTATGACTGTAACGTGATCGCTACTTGATGTGACACATTGGACAACTAGAGGGGACAGCTGCCTTCGTCAGGAGAGGACACCAGGCATACTCTGCTCAATCGTGACTCATCACTCCAAGTCTCAGGCCTTACCCAGATCCTTGTTACTAAGAAGGGCTGTGACAAGTTTTCACATTAAAAATTATTCTAGGGATCTGATCCAGATTCATGACTCAAAGGCTGAAACGTCTTCTGTTCTCACCTTTTGTAATATAAGCCTCTTATATAGAATGCTCTATCAAGATCTTGAATGTTCCATCAGATGTGATCGAAAGTTGGGCCATGCTATTGTAGCTCCTGTGTACTTTATAGTACTGGTGCTAGTTAAATTTAAGGGTAGATCAGAGTGTAGTTAAACTCTGATCCAGATTGCTAAGTGCAAAACAGGGTCTCTGTCTCAGCTTGGCTGTGCTGTGGGCTATTATGGTGCGCTGGGGTGTTCTTCCACCCCCAGTGCTGCAGGTGGCAGCAGTGGAGTGGAGGTTTGGGTGCTTTTTCCCATCAGCCAATCAGGAGGGTTTGACCTTGCTGTACATGCTGGGGAGGGGTATTTATGAGGCAGACGCCATTGGTTCTGGGTCTTCTGCTTTGAGTGTGGCACCCACCTTTAGGGTGACCACATCACGGCGCCCCAGCGTTATGACCTACCTTGCCGGGGCATGCGTTCCACGCAGTGTTCCTGGTTCCGGTACCATGTTAGGCCAGAGCATCTGAACAGGGACAGCGACCCAGTGAGCGACTGGGTTCCCACCTTTGAGGATCCCAAGCTGTACTGTTGTTCAGTCGGGAGTCCGTCGGAGGAGCGCCATTGAGAGGCTGGCGACCCAATAGTGCCTCGACAAACCACCCGGGGTTAGGGTAGTCGGACACTGAGGGATTGATCACCTGTCAGTCGGTACCTGGGCGACAAGTTGAAGGAGATCCAGACGTAAATCATCTAAGGAGGGATATCTCTGTGATTACAATCCAGAGGGGGGGCCTGTGGCAGAGGTATCTTTCTGAGGCTCACCAAGGAGGGTCTGTGGCAGAGACTTTATCCTACACGAATGATACTCCGGCTGCCAGGTCAGTGAGAAAGGCCTGTCCAGGTACACTAAACCCACTCACATAGGCGCAGAGAAGTGTTACGTTTGGGAGCAGGACTGTTTCCTATCATTACGCCTGAATCTGCTATTCTCCTATCTTCTTCAGCTTTACTTTCCTCACCACAAGTTATTGTTTTTACCCAGCTGTCCTGTCTGGACATTCCTTTACTTCTACTACATGCAATACGCATCACTCACCCCTAGGAATTTCGGAGGAGCCACGAGGTAATGTGTCACCCAAACAGCCAGCAGCTTCCCCGGGGGGAAATGCTACACTATGAAAAGTAAAGTGATTAGTTACAATGTCCAACCAGTTTTTTTCTTCTTCTAATGCCCTGTATACACGAGCGGAATTTCCGTCAAAAAAAAGTTGAATTGTTTTTTCCGACGGAATTCCGCTCAAGCTTGGCTTGCATACACACGGTCACACAAAAGTTCTCTGAACTTTTGAGCGTTAAGAACGCTGTGACGTACAACACTACGACGAGGCAATAAAAAAAAAAGTTCAATGCTTCTGAGCATGCGTCTAATTATTTCCGAGCATCTGTTTTTTTTCCCGTCGGAATTCCATACTGACGAACAGATTTTCCGATAGGAATTTTTTCCGTCGGAAAAATAGAAAACCTGCTCTCTATCTAAGTCCGTTTGAAATTCCAACAGAAAAAGTCCGATGGGGCATACACACAGTCGGAATAGCCGACGAAAAGCTCCCATCAGACTTTTTCCATCAGAAATTCCGACAACAAAAACAAAAAATATGATTGGTCCTGCTGACAATAATTTGAATTTTATGTTTATTTGCTTGAATGATCCTCATAATCTAGAGCTGTGGAAATCTGGGGGTGGGTAGGAGGGTGCAACGTGGAACGGTGGTGTTCTGTCAAGTTCTCCAACCCGTCTCCAACCACTAGGCGTTTTTCTGGCGCTTTAGTGCTAAAAAAAGGGCCTGAAAGAAGCCTCATCTGCAATCCCAATGTGAAAGCCCTGAGTGCTTTCACACTGAGGCGCTGCACTGGCAGGGCATCAAAAAAAAGTCCTGCAAGCAGATTCTTTGCAGCGCTTTAGGAGCAGTGAATACGCCGCTCTAAAAGCGCCCCCTTCTCCTTGAAATCAATGGGAAGCCCTTGCAAAACACCTTGGCAGTGGCGCTTTTAATCCTTTATTCAGCCACTAGCGGGGGTTAAAATCGCCATGCTAGCTCCCAAAAAACGCCGGTAAAGCGCCGCTAGTTTTAGCTTTACCAGCGTTTTTTGGGGGCTGGCAGTGTGAAAGGGCTCACTCAGGCTTTCACATTGGGATTGCAGATGAGGCTTCTTTCAGGCGCTTTACAGGTGTTTTTTTTTTAGCCCTAAAGCACCTGAAAAACGCCCAGTGTGAAAGGGGTCTTATTTAAAACGAGCAGTAATTGGAGTTTTTTACGGATTTGTGAGGATATTATGAGCGGATTCTTACTCTGCTCCGATACTTACAATCTAATAGTGCGGGGAAAGTGGTACAAAAGGTTATAACTGTGAGGGAGGAGCTGATGGAAGAATTAAAAGTTGAGTTATTAGGTGGAGGTGGGATAGGCTTCCTTGAAGTGGTGAGTTTTCAGGGATTGCCTAAAGGTAGTCAGAGTAGGAGTAGGAGCCTGACAGATTAAGGTAGAGAGTTCCAGACGATAGGAGAGGATCTGGAATAGTCCTAGAGACAAGCATTGGAAGAGGAGACTAGAGAACAGGAGGTCTCCCAAGGAGGAATGCATTCTGCCTTTCAGTAACTGCATTCTCATTTTCTTGGTACCCATGGACCCCCATTTGACAGTCACAATGGCTGCAATTGATGGCACAGTGGCAGCATTTGATGGGGCACAGTGGCTGCAATTGATGGTACAGTGGCAGCATTTCATGGGCACAGTGGCAGCATTTGATGGGGCACAGTGGCAGCATTTGACAGGCACAGTGGTGGCATTTGATGTGCACAGTGGTGGCATTTGACAGTCACAGTTGCTGCAATTGATGGCACAGTGTCTGCAATTGATGGCACAGTGGCAGCATTTGATGGCACAGTGGAATTTGATGGGCACAGTGGTAGCATTTTAGGGGCACATGGTAGCATTTTATAGGCACAGTGGCAGCATTTGATGGGAACAGTGGCAGTATTTGATGCGGCACAGTGGCAGTATTTGATGCGGCACCATGGCTGCAATTTATGGGCACAGTGGCGGCATTTGATGACACAGTGACTGCATTTGATAGGCACAGTGGCTGCAATCAATGTTTTTTTTCAGTATTTTTCAGAATTTTTCAGTTTATTTGCACCCCCCCCCCCCCAAAAAAAAAATTCAGCTGCCACCGGTTAACCACTTAAGACCCGGACCAAATTTCAGGTAAAGGACCAGGCCCCTTTTTGCGATTCGGCACTGCGTCGCTTTAACTGACAATTGCGCGGTCGTGCGACGTGGCTCCCAAACAAAATTTGCGTCCTTTTTTTCCCACAAATAGAGCTTTCTTTTGGTGGTATTTGATCGCCTCTGCAATTTTTTTTTTTATCCAGAAAAAAGTTTATTGAGACACAGGTAAAAAAGAGACATACATCGAGATTTCAAATATATAGATAAGATCCAAAACAATCAGTCACATATTCTATTAGAGAAATACCTGCCCACTGCACCATCCATATACATATTATTCACATAGCCCAACCATGCTCTCCTCCACCTCCCATTGTATGCATCTCCCCACTCTCCTTAAAGGGGTCCTGTCTCGGTGTACTCCCCAGGGTTAATTGACCAGGCCCAGGAGCCTGCCCATAACCAGATCCACCGGGGCCAGTCCCGGTACATCCAGCCAAGCACCCCACAACTTCTCAAATTTCTGAGGGCATCCCCTGTGCTGGTATATTACCTTCTCCTTCCTGAGCATTTCCCCCACTACATTGATCCATTCTTTCAAACTAGGGGCATCCTCCGATATCCAATGAGACATTATTAGCTTACGGGCTGTGAATAGAGACCTAATTACCGCCACTCTAGTACCCTCTTCCCATTCCAATTCTTCCAGTATGAGCAGCAGACAATGTTTTGGGTCAGTGGGCAGCGAGACCTGGAACACCCTATTCACGGTGTCCACCACTCCCTTCCAGTATGTGTGGAGCTTCGGGCATCTCCACAGTAGGTGAATCAGGTCCCCATGATCTCTCTTACACCTAGTGCATAGTGGGGTGGGTCGTAGCCCCATGGTAAACAATCTGTGAGGGGTGTAGTACACCCTCAGTAGTAAATACAGTTGCGACACCTTGTGGGAAACATTCAGAGAGCAAATTGGTACAACCCGGAGTGCCTCCTCCCACTGCTCGCCGTCCATCGGGCCCACTTCCCCCTCCCACTTGGCCCTCACTTTCAGCGGGTGTTTGGTCAAGAAGCTATGTAGCAGCATAATATAGCATTGAGATATAAACCCCTTGGTATTAGCTGCCCTTGCAATCAAGTTAAACAAAGGGGTAGGGGAGGGGGTCCACTCTGAGGCTCTACTCTGGGCCTTCACTGCATGTCTGAGTTGCATATAGTAGAACCTCATCGACTGAGGAAGCCCAAAAAGGCCCTGCAAGGTCTCGAAGGAGAGCAGTTCCCCGTTTCTAAATATCTGCCCCAGATAGACCACTCCATACCTCCTCCAAAGTGCCCCATGCTGCAGTCTAGCGAGTTCCGGGTATGAGTCATTGGACCAAATGGGACTGTAGTCTGTGAATCCTGTCACCCCCTGTAGATACCTAGCCTTGTTCCAAACTTTTTGAATAAGGTTATATGTCGGGTATTGTTTATTCGGTTTCCCAAACGCTAGTGATTCCAGAGCAGACGTCACCGACTCACCCCCAACTGTGTGAAGCATCACCAGTTCTGAGGAGCCGGGTCCCTCCCCCTCCCTCTCCTGCCCAGTATGGACTGTACCTATCAAATGCTGCATCTGAGCGGCTATGTAGTACAGCCATGGGTTGGGCAGGGCGAGCCCTCCTTCATCCTTTGGGCACTGGAGATGCTCCAATTTAATCCTAGGTGTGCGGTTTTTCCATATGAGCGAGCGAAACAGTGAGTTAACAATTCTAAATACTTTTAAGGTTATCACTATGGGGGCGTTATGCAGCACATAAAGCAACTGGGGCATGAGGATCATTTTGATCAGGTTCACCCTACCTGCAACTGACAGGCAGAGCGAATTCCACGTCTTAATGCGGTCACGGAATTTTAGCAGCAGCGGGGACACATTCAGTCTTCCATACTCACATATCCTGGGCGTCACCTGGATACCCAGGTATTTGAATGAGGCAGACAAAGGCACCGTAAGAGAGGCCGGTGGGGCCCCCCCTTTATCGATAAGCATCAGTGAGGATTTTGTCCAGTTTATCTGTAGCCCCGAAAATCTACCAAACTCTCCTATTAGGGCCATGGCCCCTCTCAGCGAGCCCTCTACGTCTCCAAGCAGAATCATAGTGTCGTCCGCATATAGCATAATTTTCTCTTGTTTGTCTCCGTATCTAAACCCTACTACCTCCGGGCTGGCTCTAATCTTAATTGCTAGGGGTTCTATCGCCAGGGCAAAAAGTAGAGGCGATAATGGGCATCCCTGCCGCGTGCCCCGTCCCAGGGAAAAAGTCTGCGACACCGCCCCAGACGACCGGATGGCAGCCTGTGGATTATAATATAACAACCGGACCCAGGAAATGTAAGCGTCTCCAAACCCGAACCTCCCGAGGACCTCCCATAAGTATTCCCACTCGACGCTATCGAAGGCCTTCATAGCGTCCAGTGAGAGCAAAGCCCTTTGTCCCATATTATCAGCCGGGGACTGCATATTAAGAAACAGTCTACGCAAGTTGACAGCCGTCGACTTGTTAGGCATGAAGCCCGCTTGGTCCGGGTGGACCAGGCTAGTGATGACCCCGTTCAGCCTAATCGCTAGCATTTTAGCTAATAGCTTGATATCGCTCTGTAGCAGCGATATCGGTCTGTAGGAGCCCGGGTCTAAAGGGTCCTTGTCGGGTTTCAGTATTAACACGATGTTTGCCGTAGCCATAGAGGCAGGCAAAATCTGTCGCTCCCTTGCTGCGTTAAAGACCGTTAAAAGTTTTGGGAGGAGGATGTCCGCATAGTGTTTGTATATCTCCATGGGCAAGCCATCTGCCCCCGGAGCTTTACAGTTGGGGAACTCGGCTAACGCCGCCTGCAGCTCCTCCAAGGTAAAGGGGGCGTCCAGGGCCCTCCGCTGTGCAAGTCCCAGTCGGGGGAAGTCAATGTCATGTAAGTAGGTCAGTAGGTCTGTCCGGGTAAACTGCTCCGTGGGGAGGTACAACGTCTCATAGAATCGTGCTAGCTCTGCCAAAACCAGGTCTGGGGAGTTCACTATCTTGCCCTCCCTAGTTTTGATTGCCCCAATACTGGGAGATCTTTGTTGGGAGTTGGCTATCCTAGCCAGCATGCGCCCTGTACTTTCGCCCTCTTCAAAGAAAGCCAGTCTGGAGAAAAATAGTTTCCGTTCTGCCTTGGAGGACAGCAGCCGCTCATATGCTGATTGAGCGGACTGCCATGCCTCCCTGGCAGCCTCCGTCGGGGTTTGCACAAAAGTCTCCTCCAGGGCCGCAACCTGTTTTTCAAGGTCCTCTCTGAGCCCGGAAGAGTCCCTTTTCACCCTGGTAATTTCACGGATAAGTAACCCCCTCACATACGCCTTAAATGCGTCCCACCGCTCAGCTGGGGATTCGGCAAACTCTCTATTATCAAGAAACTCCCGCATGCTCCGCTCCACCTCCTCGTGTGACAGGAATAATTTCAGCCAAAAGGCGTTAAACTTCCATGGGGCCCTAGGAAGTGTAGATGGAGGGGAGATAATTAGTCTAGTCACTAAGTGTGAGTGGTCTGAGACACTACGGGGCTTATAAACCACATCTGAGATGGATGGGAGCATTGCAGAGTTACTCACTGCCAGGTCTATCCTGGACAGAGTCCCGTGCGTTTTGGAGAAGCAGGAAAACTGCCTCTCTAGCGGGTACCTTAACCTCCACACATCAACCCACCCCACCTCATTGAGCAGTCTTAGCAACGGAGATTCCCTCGAAGTGGCAGAGACCCCAGAACCGGGGTGTCTGTCCGCGGAGGGACTCAGCCAACAGTTAAAATCCCCCACTATCAGTAGCGGCAGGTCCGGCCTGCTCTCCAAATAGGCGAGCAACAGCCGGAGCACCGCCACCGTAAACGGCGGGGGTATATAAATACAAGCCAATATACAGTGCAGTTTACCCACCCGGCAATGCAGGAATACAAACCGACCTTCATCATCTACCCGCACATCTAGTTCCTGAAAGTCAATTGAGGCATGTATCATTACACTCACACCCCTAGAGTACGAGGTGTGAGTAGAATGGTAGGCCCTGCCCACCCAAGCATATTTAAGGCAACATTGTGTTTCAGTGGTTAAATGCGTTTCTTGCATACACAGGATCATGGGATGATACTTCTTCAAACAAGTAAACACCATCATACGTTTCAGTGGGGAGCCTAGGCCCCTCACATTCCAAGAGATTATGGGCAGTTCAGCCATTGGAGAAAAAAAAACATGGGTTAACTGGCAAAGACATTCTGAGTGGGGGCGGCTCCCCCCCAAGGGATGGCAATTTCAAGCAGGTACTGGGAGTCCCGGGCATGATTAGGAATATACAGTCATAGTTCCATGGTGCAGTAGCAGTCAAACAGTGTTCTCGATGAAGAAGGTAAATTTGCAAAGAACTAAAGGCCCGGGCCGACAACGGTTCAGACCCGTACTTCCGGCCTACAATCTGTAAACAACACATTAGTCTGAAAAAAGAAAAGAAACGAGTCCAGGCCGCCAACCGGGCAGACCCCGCGGCTCCAACAGGGAGCGGACCCCCAAAAGGCACATTTCCTCCACGTTTCATGTGGAGAGATCGCATTTTCCTTGCAACTTCACAAGATGACTCAGAGTTCACATCCTAATATAACTTCTCCCAGCAGAACAATGCAGATACACAGGTGACATGAAAAAGATAGAAACTCACTTTTGTGTGGAACTGTAAGAGTGTAGGCAACAGAGTGAGTACCTCCATCAGGGGGGGGGGGGGGCATCCATCAATCCCCCCATACGTGGGTGCGCAAACAGTGCACTAAAGAGGCATGGCAAAGGAGCCCACCACAGCCTCCGCAGGATCATTCTCCCTCCTCTTCTCTGTCTCGGTGGCGCAGGGCCTGTTCATTGCGATCCAGCCATACCGCAGCATCCTGGGCCGATTCAAAAAAGTGGGTCTGCCGGTCAGCGGTGACCCTCAACTTAGCGGGGTAGAGCATAGCGTAAGGTAGTTGTAGTGCACGTAAACGCCTTTTCACGTCAGAGAATTTGGCTCGCCGACGCTGTACCTCTGCTGAGAAGTCCGGGTAGAAGGACACCCGTACTCCGTTCACCCGGACGTTGGCCTTCTCCCTGGCATGTCTCAGCACCGCCTCCCTGTCCCTATAGTGCAGTAAACGGGCCAGGATGGGTCTGGGGGGTGCGCCAGGCTGCGGTGGGCGACCAGGTGTGCGGTGCGCCCGTTCAACTGTAAAAAATGGGGAGAAGGCCTCCTTTCCAAATACTTCCACCAGCCAACTTTCAATAAAGGTGGTGGGGTCCCGGCCCTCCGTTTTCTCCGGCAACCCCACTATGCGTACATTATTCCGGCGTAATCTGTTCTCGATGTCATCTGCTCTAGCATTAGTGTCTCTGGCTAGCTGATGTGCTGCATGTGCCTCACGAGCAACTGGGGGCAGCTTGTCCTCCACCTCACTCACCCTGCTCTCCACAGCCGTTGTGCGTTCCCGGATCTTTTGTAGATCTTGTCTCAGCAGGGACACGTCTTCTCTGAGGCCCCCAAACTGTTCCTTAAGAGTATTCACTGACGCGGTGCAGACATGAACCGCTCTTAGTATCTCAGCTAGGGTCGGTTGCTCTTGCTCAGGGTCCCCAGTCTCCACACTAGCAGCAGCCGGGAATGCCATAGATTGATCCCCTGTATCAGCCCGATCAACACTTCCCCAGGCCCCCCCATCCAGGTGTCCCTGAGAGGCCTGCGGCTCCGCACCCCCCCCTTCATCCTGATCCGGGTGGCCCCCCAGCTTTTGGGTATAATAGGTCATGTCCCTCGGGTACTCCTTACCCTGTAACTTTGCAGCCTTTTTGCTGGTCCCTTCCTTGGGCTTGTCGGCGCCTCGTGGTGTGCGGAGAGCCTGGGCCGCGCCGGCGCCATCTTGGATTTCTAGCGCCGGCCAATCTTCCTTTTTTTTGGTCATTCCGCGGGTGCAGAGAGCCGGTGGGTGGACCGGGAGGGTGACCGGGTCGGTAGCCAGCGGGAGAGCCGTTTAGATCCGTCGGATCGCTGCTGGGAGAGGATCAATAGCAGGTGCTGCGGAGGAGCTGTGAGACACACGTCTTCTCACATGCCGGTCTTGGCCACGCCCCCGCCTCTGCAATTTTAATTTTTTGCGCTATATACAAAATTAGAGTGACATTATTGAAAAAAAATCAATATTTTTTACTTTTTGTTATAAGAAAAATCAAATAAACAAAATTTTAGTCAAATATTTAGACCAAAATGTATTTAGCCACATGTCTTTAGTAAAAAAAAAATCGCAATAAAAAAAAAAGCGGGAACAGCGACACTGAAGCCCCGTACACACAGCCGAGGTTCTCGGCAGAAACCAGCGAGAACCTCGCTGGGAGCCACATTCTGCCGAGAACCTCGGCCGTGTGTACGCTCTCGGCGAACCCCGCCCGTCGGGAAACCCGTCGAGCAAATAGAGAACAGGTTCTCTATTTGCTCGACTGCCCGTCGGGATGAATGGCTGGTTGCCTTTCCTGACGGGCGGGTCGCCGATTCTGACGGCCGGCAGAGAACCTCGACGGACGGAACGATGTGTTCCGCCCGTCGAGGTTCTCTGCCGTGTGTACGGGGCCTTATACAGCGATCAGAAAAATGATCGCTTAGTGACACTGGCAATAGGGAGTGAAAGGGTTAACTAGGGCGGTGATCAAGGGGTTAAAACTTTATTAGGGGGGGGTACGGGGGCTACCCTGAATCTAACACTAACTGACTGTCACACTGACACTAAATACAGTAATCATACATGTATGATTACTGCATTCAGTGACACTGTGACAGGGGGAGGGGGGGGGGCGATCACAAGTAGGGTGACCACATTTCCAAACTACCATTCAGGGACACCCCCCTTCCCAAAAATCAGCTTGTTGTGTAACGAATCACGGCACGGTGATTGGACATAAGAGGCGGGATTTATGATTGGGGGGGTGTCTGTGTCAGTTTCATTCCGGGACACTGTATTGTCCTGGAATGAAGGTGCCCGGGACAGACCTGCAAAATGCGGGACTGTCCCAGGCAATCCGGGACACGTGGTCACCCTAATCGCAAAGGGTTAATGTGCCTACGTGTAGTGTGTGTCAGTGTAGTGTTGTGCAGACTTACTGTGCGATGTGATCTCTCCTCAGCGGTGGTTGAAAAAACTGCTGAGAGGAGAGATCACATCACTTCCCTCCTCCTGTGTTTACACAGGAGGAGGAAGTAACAGGGTGGGCGGGCGCGCGGATTGGCTGGGAACGATCCGGAGGGGGCGGACAAAAACTAATAGCCGCCCCCTTGTCCCGGATCGCTCGGCCAGCCATGGGGACCGCCGCATGTACTGGGGGGGTCGCGATCGGACCCCGACCCACCTCAAGGCACCAACGTATATATACGTTGATGTGCCTGTCGGTGCCATTCTGCCGACGTAAATGTACATGCGGCGGTCCTTAAGAGTTTAATTAATAATTTAGAGGGTTTACCCCTCCCCCATCACCTTGTTTCTGGAAAACTCTCATTTAAGGCTGTTGGGGTGACATTAGTTCATTTTTTTGATCCCCCAGAAAACAACCGGCTCAGGAATCTGTCAACAAATGTCTACAGACACTTTTAGTCAAACGTCTGACTTGCAGCAATTGTCCGGCATCATCTAATCTCTCCTGTCTTTACTGTCCCGGCACACGGCTCCCGGTGATGGCCGTTCTATATTTGAGTCCTCCTAAGGCCCATGGCATGTACAGCTGCCTGCTATACTTAGCATCTCTGTCAGGGCAGCAGAATGGGAAGTGCTAAATAGGACACATGTACTACCAGATCCCAGACGACCACTTCATGATGGCCTACGCAACCCGCCATTAACTGAACCGCGTGGGGATTACGGGAGTCCTCGTCCCCGGGAACCACTCAGGGCTCCAAATAGCCTGTGTACGGGGCGGCCCTATACGGCATCACCTGACAGATCCAGGCTTGCTGTATAAGAGCACAAAATGCTAAAACTTCTGTCATCAACTGAAGAGGAACCCCGCCCAACTCGGGCTAACAAGTTGTAGTTGCAGAAACAGATTTTTCTTTCTTTTCGAAAAAAAAAAAAAAAAGGTTTAACCCCTTCCATACCGGGCACTTATACACCCTCCCGCCCAGACCTATTTTCAGCTTTCAGCGCTGTTGCACTTTGAAAGACAATTGCATGGTCATGCTACACTGTAAACTAAATTGGTATCATTTTGTTCCCACAAATAGAGCTTTCTTTTGGTGGTATTTGATCACCTCTGGGATTTTTATTTTCTGCAAAAAAAATTAAAAAAATACCAAAAATGTAGAAAAAAAACGTTTTTTTTTGGTTTCTGTTATAAAACATTGTAAATAAGTAAGTTTTCTCCTTCACTGATAGGCACTGCACTGACGGGCACTGATAAGGCGGCACTGATGGGCACCGATGAGGTGGCACTGATGTGGTGGCATTGATGGGCACTGATGATGGGCACTAATATGCGGCACTGATAGGCGGCACGGATGGGCACTGATAGGCGGCACGCATGGGCACTGATAGGCGGCACGCATGGGCACTGATAGGCGGTACGGATGGGCACTGATAGGCGGCATGGATGGGCACTGATAAGTGGCATGGATGGGCACTGATAGGCGGCATGAATGAGCACTGATAGGTGGCACGGATGGGCATAGATGGGCACTGATAGGTGGCACTAACGTATGTGTTGTAATAATGGATGCCAATCAGTGCAAAACAATGTCTGCCAATCAGTGATGCCCATTGTGGACTGATTGGCATCCATCGTGGGCACTGATTGGCATCCATTATTTCTGTCATTGTCATCCCTGGTGGTCTAGGGTGGTATACCTGTGTTTTGCATCCCTGGTGGTCTAGTGGCATCCCTGGTGCTCCAGTGTGGGCATCCTCGGGGGGGGGGGGGGGCTGTGCTGATAATCAGTCAGCACAAACCCCCCCTGTCAAAGGAGCAGACGATTGGCTCTCCTCTCCTCTACTTTAACAGACGTGAGGAAGGAAAAGCCGATTACCGGCTTTTCCTGTTTACATAGTGATAAACCGTGATTGGACATGGCTGATCACGTGGTAAAGAGTCTCCATGAGAGACACTTTACCTAGATTGGTGTTGCGGGGTGTCAGACTGACACCCTGCAACAACGATCGTTGCGATGCGGGCCCCGGGGGGTGCGCTGCGGCTCAATATCCTGAGGACGTCATATGACGTCCATTCAGGATATTGAAACCACTTTGCCGACGTCTTTTTGCATAAGGTGGTTAAAGTAGGGTTAATTAATCACATTAAATAATCCCTAAAACATATTAATAGCTCCCCAATCATTCCAGAAATCATTGCAAACACTTGCCTTATATCCTCCAGCTCATGTTGTGGCCGTATCCATCATATGTGTGGGCATGTGAAGCACAGTTCTTTTTTCTTCCTAGTTTTCAGGGAGAGGTGCATGCTGGGCGATTTTTAGGCACAGTAATGCCCAGAGATTCCTGGGAAATGAGTGTCATCATTTCCCAGGAGGCAATGGGGTCTTAGGACAGGAAGATGAACCACCTAGGACCAGGAACTAGGCAGATTACGAAATATGCCTAGTAACAGTCAGATAGAAGGAAGTAAAAAAAAAAAAAGTATTTCAATTTTTTTACATTAAAGGATCACTAAAGTAAAACTTTTTATTTTTTTTAAATAACAAACATGTTATTCTTACCTCCACTGTGCAGCTCGTTTTGCATACAGTGGCCCCAATCCACGTCTTCTGGGGTCCCTCGGCGGCTGTCATGGCTCCCCCCGCAAGAGCTTTCCACCTTAATGCAAGCAAGCTCGCATGGTGGAAAGCTCATGCGGGCATGCTCCCGTAATACAGCGTGGCCAACGCAGCCGACTTTATCACTCGGCCCTGCTCCACGGCGCTCCGCATCATTGGATGTGATTGACAGCAGCGCCAGCCAATGGCTGCGCTGCTTTCAATCCATCCAGTGTAGCCAATTAATGCCCAGGCTGAGAACCGAGGAGGATGAAGGGGACGAGCGCGGAACTTTCGAGGGGTCGGGTAAGTAAAACGGGGGTTTGGGGGGGGGGGGGGGGCGGTACTGTCAGATGTTTTTTCACCTTGATGCATAGGATGCATTAAGGTGAAAAAACATTTACCTTTACAACCCCTTTAAAGGCAAGCTGTTAATAGAAAGTTCATTTTTAGGGTGGAACTCCACTGTAAAGGGTCACTAAAGGATTTTTTTTTTAGCTAAATAGCTTCTTTTACCCTAATGCAGTCCTGGTTTCATTGTTCGTTTTTGCTGTAATCCTTCTCTGTTTTGCACACTTCCTTATGAAAAAAGTCATGGGAGCTTCTCTCTGTGGTCTCTAACCAAGGAGGTGTGGGTACTGTGTGTCTAAAACCCCTCAGAACCAATCAGTTTCATTTTAAAAACAAAGGCCCAGATTCATAGAGCAATTACGCCTGTCTAACTGGTGTTAGACAGGAGTAATTTCAAATTTTGCGCGCCGTATCACTAGTTTGAATCCTCAAACCATGATACGGCGGCTTCAGGCTTCGATCCGAGAGGCTTACGTCTTCGTAAGCCTTCGGATCTACGCTGCGATATTTTTGCGGCCGCTGGGAGGAGTTTGCGTCGTTTTCATGCGTCGGGGTATGCAAATTAGTTTTTACGGCGATCCACGAAGGTACGAGTGTCCCTCGCAATCGCCTACGTCATTTTTTGGCTGCGTAATGTTAGAGGAGCTTTTTGCTGGTCTAACAGTGCGTAACCCATGTAAAGTATGGCCGTCGTTCCCGCGTCGATTTGAAAATATATATTTTTTTTTAACGTAACTCGTTCGGGAATAGGAATGTACGTAAATGACGCTACTACGACGTGACAACGTGTTTTCGCGCAATGCACGGCGGGAAATTTGCGAACGGAGCATGCGCAGTTCGATCGCCGCGGGAACGCGCCTATTTTAAATGCTTCACGCCCCCTACTCGCGCAGATGGATTGCGACGGGAGAAATACACTACGCCGCCGTCGTTTACTGGACAAAATCTACCTGGATTCCACGTAGAGCCAGGTAAAAAACGGCGGCGTAGTGTATTTCAGATACTCTACGAGAATCTAATTCTCTGTGAATCTACCCCAAACACTGCCCTGTTTTGGCTCTGTGTCTCTGTACTTCACAGAAGCATGAAACTAGATTAAAAAACGAAACTGAAACTGCAGGCACATTATATGATTGATTTTTAACTATTTTTAATCATTTTTAAAAGGAATCCGTTAACCATTATGGGCCAGATTCTCAGCGGCGTTACGACGGAGTATCTCAGATACCCCGTTGTATCGCCGTTTTTTTTTGTCTCGTATCTATGCGCGTGATGCTAAGCATCACTTTTGCATAGATACGCTTCTACATCCGACAAGTGTAAAACCATTACACTTGCGGATCGTAGGTGTAATGACAACTCCGGCCACTAGGTGGCCTTTACGTTGTTTTCGCATTTGCATATGCAAATGCGGTAGTACGCCGATTCCCGATCGCTTTTACGCCGCACCGTCGTCGCGTACGTCGTTTTTGTTCGCGTAAATGTTACCCCAGCTCCTATGTGGAGTAACCTTACGAAGTACCGTCGGATGCCGTCGGGTCCTGTCGGATGCCATGTTAAGTATGGCGTCGGGTCAGCGTCGGCTTTTTCCGTCGCTTACGTCGTTTTACTAACTCGTTCGCGAATAGGGCATTGCGTAAGCGTCGATCACGTCGTTTTGACGTCGGTTTCAACGACGCTTTCCGACGTGAGCTGGAGCATGCGCACTGGGCTTTTTCCCCGGCCGGCGCATGCGCAGTTCATTCGACGCGGGGGCGCGCTTAATTTAAATACAAGCTGCCCCATTTGAATTGCGCGGGTTTACGCTGTGCGATTTACGCGACGCAGGCGAAACCTACGGAGCAAGTGCTTAGAGAATAAAGCACTTGCTCTAGTACGATGCGGCGGCGTAGTGTAACTGGCTTACGCTACGCCGCCGGAATTCTTAGAGAATCTGGCCCTATGTGTCTATACCCTGTAAACAGTCATTTCAGCAAAAAAAATGTTTTCCTTTACAACTCCTTTAAGTTCCTGAGCTCAAAGACGCCAAAGTAAGAGGACTACATCTAGTGGTCGTTTATGATATTGCACTTTTTGCACTTTATTGTTTGTATAGTTTGAATTAATAGGGTGAGCCGTTCGCTATCACTTTTGGAATAGATTCCATCTATTCCAGTGGTTCTCAACCTTTCTAGTGTCGTGACCCCTTGTTAAACATTTCACAAATTGTGGGGACCCCTAAAAGTAAAATTATTTTCGTAGCGTGAAACCCGTACTACAGTGGTGTCTCGCAGCTGTGACACCTATGCTGAAATCAGCCCCTCCCACTTCACTTTCCTCGTCAGTCAGCTGACTTCTAGTCTCTGCCCCCAAGCCATGCTGTGAACTGAATGGCTGAGGCTGAGGCTGAGTGGGTGGCCGCGGGCTCCAGGAACAGCCCAGCTGGGCGGCCGAGAAAGGGCTGGGAGAGCGGTGTGGGCTTCAGAAACAAGCCAACATTTGGTGACCCCTGGCAAATTATCATTCGACCCCCAAGTTAAGAACCACTGATCTATTTCATCATTTGTCAAAGAGGAGAGGTCGTTTTTGTAGCTCAAAGGTGAGCTTATATAATGGTAGACTATTATTAATCAATTGAAGCTAGGTGGTTATAGTGGGTTGGGAGGTTCCCTTCCAGCTCAGAATAGTCTTTCTGGCGAAAAATATATAAAATGCATAATAATCGATTATTGTGCATAGAATTAGTTAATTCACCAAAAATACCCCATAAGCTATTTTTTTTTTGGATGTAAAATATTAGGGATACCCAGTACAATGGATAGAAATGAGTCAGCTTCGAACCAAAATAAAGAAACTAATGGACGGGGCCAAAAACAATGAAGGAAATGTCAGAGCTATATGAGGGGTCTTTTCACACAATACTGTTAACATATTTATATACGTGATCTACGTTTACCCCCAAAAAATAAAAAAATCCCAAATATATATTTAGTTTTTCCAGTAAAGATCTCTCATTCATATCAGTGTTTGTTTGTACAATGCTTCAAAATCTGTCAGAGGAGGGGGAGGGGGGGCTGGGATGGCAGTTGGAAGTCAAATGACACGTTGTTATGGTGACAAGTGGTGACAGTTGGTAATACAGGAGATAAGATCACTTATTTAAAAACAAACAAACGAAAATATAATTAATTTTAGCCAATGTCCAATGAGATTTCAAAATAAGGATCCCATGGCTAAAATAAAAACCCCTTTCCTTGTGTTAAATCTTTGTGAATTGAGTTTTGAGTCTGGAAATAAAATAAACCCAGGAAAGGCACACAAAAAGAGATATTTTGTATTGGGGGGGGGGGGGGTATGTTTATTTTAAACAGCTAACAGATTAAATAAACACACACAGCACAACTCATATGAATTACATTGTCAGCTCTGAAATCATATCATCTTTATTTATATATATATATATATATATATATATATATATATATATATATATATATATACAGAATATTGTATCTGTTTTCATTTTATTCCACTGTCCATGTAAAATCAGCCCATTGACTTGTTTTCAGATCTGACAGATTGTCAGTTACAAAAAAAAAATTCAAATCTCAGCAGTCTGTGCAACCCTGCCAGCTGATTGGCTAAGAAGTAAGAAGTGGGTGGAGCCAAAGAGTTGTGATGTCACTGTGCTAGCTGGTCTATAAATAGAACACTCCAGAGCATCTGGGGCAATCAGTATCAGTCTTCACTGGCAGCTGAAGAGAGCAGTCAGCTTTTTCTGTGTTGGCAGATTTTATTATCTTACTGAATTCCAAATATATATATATATATATATATTGTATAATATATATTATATAGCGGAAAAGTAAGCACATAGGAGGTTTTTATCTACCTAAGGAATCCCTTGGAGGATAAACAAGATTTTAGCAGAGGTTTCAGCAGAGATGTTCTGCTGTGCAACATCTGAAATGACAACCAAGAAGAGGAGCAGCGCAGAGATCTATGATCGCGCTGAGGAGGAAATAGAGTCAGGCAAGACTCTGAAGAAGGCACGTCTGGAAGATAGCGCTAAGGAGGTAGTACATCACTCTGCAGAGAAGTCATATATGGCTTCAATGAAGCGGAGCAGGGAGGAGATATATTATAGCGCTAAGGAGGATATAGAGTCAGGCAAGACTCTGAAGAAGGCACGTCTGGAAGATAGCGCTAAGGAGGTAGTACAGCACTTTGTGGAGAAGTCATACATGGCTTCAATGAAGCGGAGCAGGGAGGAGATATATTATAGCGCTAAGGAGGAAATAGAGTCAGGCAAGACTCTGAAGAAGGCACGTCTGGAAGACTTAGAGGAGTCAAGTAAGACACTGAAGAAGACACACATAAATCCTAGCACTAAGGAGGCAGCACAGGGCTCTGTAGGGGAGTTATGCAAGGCTTCAAGAAAGCGGGGCAGGGAGGAGATATATTATAGTGCTAAGGAGATCAACGCAAAGAGCGTTGCAGAGAATCAGCTTAAGAAGCGAAAAACAGATGCAGCAGGTATGGATTATAATGATACATTTTCAAACAGTACATAGATAGTGAAAATGGGAGATTTCTCCATCAACTTTAAAGCACATTACCAAAAATGTAATATTTTGCAGCTTACCAATGATTAGATGTGGTGGTTGCATCGTTTTTACCTGGCGATCTGGCCAGTAGAAAACCTCCTGTATTAGGAGACATCCAGATTTGCGAATACAGTTAACACTCCCCTCAGACTGACAGCGCGGCTGTCTGTTGTGCCTCCTGTCCTCTTTCATCCAGAGACATAACTCTGGATGAAGGAGAACAGGAGGCACAGCGGCTGTCAGTCTGAGGGGAGTGTTAACTGTATTAGCAAATGTACATACAATAACAAACTAAACCCCAGCTCACACTTTATAAGCAGTTACAGAAAACAGTTTATTTGTCTTTTGGGATAGGTTTTGCATAAATAAATAAAATCTGATCATTTTAAGAACCCCTGTCTGTGTTAAAAATGGTTTGTCTCATCCATGTAAACTTATACATTCTGCTGGAGAGCTTGCTCTTTTAAGAAAAGAAAAAACAGACTTGCTGGTTGGATCGCCATCTGAAAATAGAACAAAGAAAACTAGAAACAAATAAAACAAATGCAGTCATCACACCTAAGCATTGGTAAGCTGCAATATAATAAATGTTTGATTTTGGGTTTAATACGACTTTAAAGCAGTATTAAACTTAAAAGAACACATTTATTATTATGTAGCTTACCAGTTCTTAGATGTGATGGCTGCAATGGATTGTCTTTATTTATTTTATTGTCATCTGGTGATCCTGCCAGTATGTCCGTTTATTTTAAAACAACAGAACAAGCTGATGTAGTGGTTAGAGCCGGGGGTCTCAAACTGGCGGCCCTCCAGCTGCTGCGAAGCTACAAGTCCCATAAGGCTTTGCAAGGCTGATAGTTACAAGCGTGACTCCCACAGGCAGAGGCATGATGGGAGGGCTGGAGGGCCGCCAGGCGCTTCGGCAGCATTGCCCATTGATTTCAATGGGTGGGGCAGTTAAGGAGCACTGTATACACTGCCCCAAAGACGCTGCTTGCAGGACTTTTTTTTTGTCTTGCAAGCGCACCGCCCCAGTTTGAAATCACTCTGGCTTTCACATTGGGGAGGCTTAAGAGGCGCTTTTCAGGTGCTTTACAGGCGCTATTTTTACTGTTAAAATGCCTGAAAAGCACCTATAGTGTGAAAGGGGTCTAAAACACAGGCTAGGCACACTGTTAACCCTTTGATTGCCCCTGATGTTAACCCTTTCCGTGTCATTAGTATCAGCATATTTTTTAACACTGATCACTGTATTAGTGTCACTGGTCCCCAAAAAGTGTCAACAGTGTCAGTTAGTGTCCAATTTGCCCGCCTCAATATCGCAGTCCCACTATAAGTCGCTAATCGCCGCCATTACTAGTAGAAAATACATTTAAATTCCATAATTATATCCCATAGTTTGTAGATGTGAGGGAGCCAGTACTGGCTCCAAATGTCAAATTGTGGAAGAATGAATATTCCTTAAGCCGCACATTGAAGCAAACCTACTCGTGATGGTATCTGGCAACCTCAGCCTGGGCCACTCCTCTAATGCGTTTCGCTCTGCCCCCTCGGAGCTTAATCATGTCTTTTCAGCCCCCCCCCCAGTTGCCGTACACACGGCAGAGAACCTCGACGGGCAGAACACATCGTTCCGCCCGTCGAGGTTCTCTGCCGGCCGTCGAAATCGGCGACCCGCCCGTTGGGAATGGCAACCAGCCATTCATCCAGGCGGGCCGTCGAGCAAAAAGAGAGCGTGCTCTCTATTCGCTCGACGGGATTCCCGACGGGCGGGGCGAGCCTGGAGCAGAACCAGGAGGTTCTCGCTGGAATGCAGCTTCCAGCAAGGTTCTCGCTGGTTTCCAGCGAGAACCTCTGTCGTGTGTACGCCGCCTAAAGGTGCATATTGAGTGTGGCAATGAAAATTATAACGTGCAAGAGGCTTTAATTCTTAATAGAAGTTAGTACAGTACTTTGATTTGCATGGTGACAGAATAATAAATTTGATTTCCTTTTCTCTCTCTAGGAGTTGGCGGAACAACAAACATCCCTACCACAGAACGCGTAGAGACCCCTCTGGGTCCGGAGAGCTTCATCTACCATAAAGTTATTGGACAAGGAGGCTTCGGAAAGGTAAGTATCCAAAGATACTATTGAGGGGTCCATAGACAAAGGGTGGAGGGCCATCATGAGTATCCTCAGGGACGGTTGTATGGTGTGTGCAGGGGGGGGAGGAGGGAATCAAGTCTTAAGCCAATGGGCTAACCATCCTTTGGTTCCCCTCCACAATACTTGTGTAGAGCACCCCCTAAGGAGCCACTGGTGAATTTGGTCCTATTTCCCCCTTTAGGGGTCAAGGGGTTCTTTTTTTTATTGGAACATGAACTTGGATAGGAATAGGAAGCATGGGATACCCCCATCAACTGAACAAACTGAGGACCCCCCAACTTCTGGCTGCACTTCACACACTGAATGTCCCACGGGATTCTCAATGCTGCTGGTGACTTTTACTCCTTTAATGCGCCGTACACACGATCGGTTTTCCTGGCGGTCAAAAGTCAGACGGGAAAACCGAGGGGAAAACCGAGAACCATGACAGCTTAGGTCGGGTGTATGCTCCACTGCAGTGTTTCCCACAGGAAAACCGCAGAGCAAAAAAACGCAGAGAATCGCGGCAGGAAAAGAGAACAAGTTCTCATCTTTTTGCTCACAGTTTTCCTGTTGGAAAACTGCTATGGAGCATACACACGGACGTTTTTCCCGACCAAAAGCAAACATGGCAGCTTTCCCTTTGGGAAAACCGATCGTGTGTACGAGGCATGATATGAACTTTTGGTCGGGAATCCCGACCGTGTGTATGCTCCATCAGACTTTTTCCAACGGAAAAACTGCTGGAAAAAGATAGAGCACAAGAGCTTTTTGACGTCTTCACCAAGGCTTCTCTAGTACTCCTGCCCAAGAGGCAGAGCCAGCAAGACATGACCCAGCAACACTGCACCCAGCTGCCCAATTCAGACTATTTATGGGCTCTCCCTCCACCTTCTGGATGCCCAGAAATTGCATGGAGTGCCATAAATATCCTTGCTGCCTATTCTTCTCTACCCCCGCTATAGTTCTAGAGATTTCTTGAAAGCAAGAATTCATGTTGTACAAGTTTTGTAGTTACTAAAGCACATGGAAATGATGATGTACTAACCCTTCTCTCTTCTACAGGTTTTACTGGCGACCCATCGTGACAGCGGCAAACTGGTGGCCATAAAGATGGTCTTTAAGGGCTTTCTAATGGAGTGTGAGCCACACCTTATCCACGCCGAGCGTCAGGTCCTGGAGATAGCTGAGGGCAGCCCTTTCTGCTCTCACGCTTACGCCACATTCCAAACAGAGGTAAGTCAGTTTTTGGAAAAGTCAAAAAGAAAGAAGTACCAAATGATATATATAGAACATGTAATATATAGTAGAACGAACATTGCTTCATGACATCTGCATGTACGCATGTCATCAAGGCAACCCTGCCATATGGTGATCAAGGCAACCCTGCCATATGGTGATCAAGGCAACCCTGTCATATGGTGATCAAGGCAACCCTGCCATATGGTGATCAAGGCAACCCTGCCATATGGTGACCAAGGCAACCCTGCCATATGGTGACCAAGGCAACCCTTCCATATGGTGATCAAGGCAACCCTTCCATATGGTGATCAAGGCAACCCTTCCATATGGTGATCAAGGCAACCCTGCCATATGGTGATCAAGGGAACCCTGCCATATGGTGATCAAGGGAACCCTGCCATATGGTGATCAAGGCAACCTTTCCATATGGTGACCAAGGCAACCCTTCCATATGGTGATCAAGGCAATCCTTCCATATGGTGACCAAGGCAACCCTTCCATATGGTGATCAAGGCAAACCTTCCATATGGTGATCAAGGCAACCCCGCCATATGGTGATCAAGGCAACCCTGCTATATGGTGATCAAGGCAACCCTGCCATATGGTGATCAATGCAACCCTTCCATATGGTGACCAAGGCAACCCTTCCATATGGTGATCAAGGCAACCCTTCCATATGGTGATCAAGGCAACCCTGCCAGATGGTCATCAAGGCAACCCTGCCAGATGGTCATCAAGGCAACCCTGCCAGATGGTCATCAAGGCAACCCTGCCAGATGGTCATCAAGGCAACCCTGACAGATGGTCATCAAGGCAACCCTGACAGATGGTCATCATGGCAACCCCTGAAATACTACGGAGGGCCTTTCCGGCTGTTTCCGAGGCTCTCCGGCACCCCCTGCCTCTGGCCCCATGCAGTATTGCATGCCATTGAAGTCAATGTGGAACAAATTATTTTCGTTTCCATTGATATCAACCCCCTTTGATATGCGAGTACTTTGGATTACAAGCTTTCTCCTGGAACGGATTATGCTCGTAATCCGAGGTTCCACTGTTATTGTAACAGAAGTCCAGCAATACACAACATGTTAGCAAAGGATTAAAGTTTAGTATATGTGTCCTTTCTCCATGGAGGAACCACCTTACAGTATTTGTGGCAGCTGCCTGAAAGTGACAGCAAATTGTACGATGGGTGTCACTTATATCAGTCAGTTCATGGAGCAAAGATGAGATAGATAGATAGATAGATAGATAGATAGATAGATAGATAGATAGATAGATAGATAGATAGATAGATAGATAGATAGATAGATAGATAGATACTTTCATTTGGACCTTCTAGCTGAATTTCATTCATTGACTTGTCTTTATTTCCTTCCCCAGGATTATGTGTTCTACGTTATGGAATATCTCAGCGGAGGAGACCTCTACTACAAGCGAAACACCATAGATCGAGGAGACCTTACCACCATCAGAATCCTGGCAGCGGAGATCCTCTGCGGTCTGGATTTCTTGCACTCCAACGGTGTAGCTCACAGGTAAGTAACTATATTCAGTCATTTTACAATCTGTCCCTTCCCCCTTTCCTATCACTGCCTAATTATCTTAATCGTTACTATACCCTTTTGGTGGAAAGGACGAAGGTGAGTGCACACTCACCCGTTCATCCTCCGCCATTCGAAACATTGCAAAAATTGGACATGTTTTTGCATTGAAGTCAATGGGACGTGACATTGCATTGAAGTCAACAGGGGGTGATTTTGCATTAAAGTCAATGGGACACGTTTTTGCATTGAAATCAATGGGATCAGGAATGGTGCAAGTATTTTTGACACCCTAGGCGAAACCTAATTTTGCCACCCGCCTTGGCTCCACCCCTAACTCTACCCCCTTTACCATGCCCATGTATACCTCATCTCTTTAATGAAGCGCCCATCAAATGCAACCTCACTGGCACCCATCAATGCAGCCTGCCAGTTCCCATCAATCAATGTTTGCTTGTCGAGACACAGTCCTCCACCGCCGCGAACGGAGCAGCAGCTGCCGGCTACCGGATGTTTTTTCAGATATAATTCAGCTTGGCTTGCATACACACGGTCACACAAAAGTTCTCTGAACTTTCGACCGTCAAGAACGCGGTGACGTACAACACTACGACGAGCCGAGAAAATTAAGTTCAATGTTTCTGAGCATGCGGCGGAATTTTGCGCGTTGGAATTGCTACAAACGATCGGAATTGGAGAACTTGAGAACCGATAGGAAAAGTCAGATGAAGCCCCCACACGGTCGGAATTTCCGACCAAAAGCTCACATCGGACTTTTCTCGTCGGAAATTCTGACCGTGTGTACGGGGCATTAGTTGCTTGCTGCAGAGAGTAGGAACACCAGTGGCCGGGTGCCCCTCGGTAGCAGTGCACCATAGGCGGCTGCCTAGTTTGCCTAGTGGTAGCTTGGGACACAATTTTGCATTAAAGTCAATGGGACGCAGAATGACTTTATCAGCGCCTTTTTTTCCTATCGGCAAATGCTGATAACCCGTTTTTTGGCCTACAATTTTCAGCGAAGCATCCCTACTCAAAGTCAAAAATAATTGCTGTATTGTGTCTAATATATTTATTTCCTGAGCCCGTCGGCTCCTTCTAGTGGCCATAATGCAGTATGTTTATGATTGAAGTATTTCAGGAAGATTCTGCATTATGGCCACAATATGGAGCTGTTGCTCACAGGAAAAAAACACTCTAAACATGCGTCATCCTTTCTAAACGATCGCTCAGCGGTAGGCAAGTGGTTAATGACCATAAAGCTTATATAGGGCAATCGTTTCATGAAAGATACGATTGTTTCCTGGATCAGATCTATGGGCAGTGCTAGGAAAGGGAGCTTTGTGAATGTCGATCCCTCAATGGACCAGTAATACCAGGATATATGGGGGGATAATTGTCTGAATAATTGTGTTTGTTTCTTTTCCCAGGGATATAAAGCCTGACAACATTTTCATTGATGGAAGTGGACATGTGAGAATCGGGGACTTCGGCTTATCAGTAACCAACATGTTCGGATCGGAGACAGTGACAGGAGCAGTCGGAACGGCGGTTTACTGGGCCCCAGAGGTAAGTAGAAAGCTTTGCGCTGGTCCAGTGCGACCGTTTACAGGTTATTTATCCACCACAGTCCTGAATTTATGAGAACCTGAATACACAATTCAATAAAAGACCAGATTAGGTCTGTCCAGAAGTAAAGAGAACCTGTATACACAAAGAAATGAGAGAACATGTATATAAAGTGCAATTACCAAGCAGATTAGGCCTGGATTACAGGGAACATGCATATGAAGTGCCAACCAATCAAACCATATCTCAGGATTGCTTGGAATGTTTGTAATAAGTGTCCCTGACATCGGTCTTCTTAATGTGAATCTCTCGGGATAAAAATCAAATTTTTGTAGATTTGTTTTCCTTCTCTTTTATTTCCTGATAGGGACAGAAGATTATCTCTGTGTACACAGGGGGGGGGGGGGTGAAACTGGAGTGTGTGTAATGGCTAGTTTGTGTTCACTACACATAGAAGTATGATGGTTCTAAATCAGTGGTCTCCAAACTGTGGGTGGGCCAGATATGGCCCTTTGTCTGGCTTTATCCAGTCCTCAGGGGACTATTTCTGTCATTATTCCTTCTACTGACACCATAATGGGGGCACCATTCTTTCCACTGACACCAACAATGGGGCATACTTCCTTCCACTGATATAAACTTTGAAACACTATTCCTTCCATTGACACCAATGATGGGGTACTATTCCTCCCACTAATACCAATGATGGGGTACTATTCCTCCCACTAATACCAATGATGGGGTACTATTCCTCCCACTAATACCAATGATGGGACACTATTCCACCCACTGACACCAATGATGGGACACTATTCCACCCACTGACACCAATGATGGGGTACTATTCCTCCCACTGATATCAATGAGGGGACACTATTCCTCCCACTGATACCAATGATGGGACACTATTCCACCCACTGACACTAATGATGGGACACTATTCCTCCCACTGATACCAATGATGGGACACTATTCCTCCCACTGATACCAATGATGGGACACTATTCCTCCCACTGATACCAATGATGGGAAACTATTCCTCCCACTAATACCAATGATGGGACACTATTCCTCCCACTGATACCAATGATGGGACACTATTCCTCCCACTAATACCAATGATGGGGGCACTATTCCTCTCACTTACTCCAATGATGGGGCACTATTCCACGCACTAATACCAATAAAGGAGTACTATTCCTCCCACTGATACCAATGATGGGACGCTATTCCTCCCACTGATACTAATGATGGGACACTATTCCTCCCACTGATACCAATGATGGGGCACAATTCCTTCCACTAATACCAATGATGGGGCACTATTCCTCCCACTGATACCATTGATGGGACACTATTCCTCCCACTGATACCAATAATGGGGCACTATTCCTCCAACTGACACCAATGATGGGACACTATTCCTCCCATTTTATACTCACACTGGACACAATCCGGCCCTCCTATTGTCTGAAGGACATTAAACTGGCCCTTTGTTTAAAAAGTTTGAAGACCCCTGATCTAAATGAATAAAAATTTACAAATGAAGAATGAAAACGTTTGGTCTGATCTGTATGTTTTGTGTCTGATTTGTCCCCCTAATCCTTATCCCTCTTATTTCCTTCCAGTTGATCCGTTATGAGCCATACGGCACAACCGCCGATTACTTCTCGCTGGGGATTTTACTATACGAGACGGTCTTTGGAGTTCATCCTTTCTACGGAGAATCCATAGAAGCAATTATAGATAACATAGTCTGCAATAAGCCAAGATTCTGGAGAGGCATCGACCCCGTTTTTGCAAACTTCCTATGCAAGGTATGTATTGACACCCTCATAGAGGGACAAGGAAAGTGGACCTATAGCAGTGATGGGGAACCTTGGCACCCCAGATGTTTTGGCACTACATTTCCCATGATGCTCATGCACTCTGCAGTGTAGCTCAGCATCATGGGAAATGTAGTTCCAAAACATCTGGGGTGCCAAGGTTCGCCATCACTGACCTATAGGCTCTTCTATTCTTTTTAAATTTCACTTTGTGCTTTGCGACTCTGAAACAAGTAAAGCCACATTCATTCTAATGACTGTAAAGAAAAAAGCACACTCTGCATTTTATTAATAGGATGTGAATTGCCAGCAGCCCCCCTTTCATATCAGAGTCACTCCTCACATCAGGGTTCCCCTACACATTAGAGACCCACCACTTTCACATCAGGGTCCCCTCCTCACATCAGGGCTCCCCTACACATTAGAGACCCACCCCGTTCACATCAGGCTCCCCTACTCATTAGAGCCCCTTCCTCTTCACATCAGGGTCCCTTCTTCACATCAGGGCTCCCCTACACATTAGAGACACACCCCGTTCACATCAGGGCCCCCTCCTCACATCAGGGCTCCCCTACTCATTAGAGCCCCCCCTTCACATCAGGGTCCTTTCTTCAAATTAGGTCTCCCCTACACATTAGAGCCCCCCTTTCATATCAGAGTCCCCTCTTCACATTAGGCCTCCCCTACACATCAGAGCCCCCAACCTTCACACCAGGGTCTCTTCAAATTTTTTCACATTAGAGTCTCCCCCACCACATCAGATACCCCCCCCCCCCCCACACCAGCATTCCCTCATTACATCTGAGCACCCATCACATGATAGTCCCCCCTTCATACTAGAGTCCCCCTTAAACATTAGAGCCCATCCCATCATATCAAGTCTGCCCTACACATTAGAGTGCTCCCCCATCAGAGCCCTCAGCCCTTAATTTACAAACACTCCTCCCTTGGGGGTGGACACTGTGCAGCCATGCTTACTCTACATTGTTGAGAATGAGCAGTGCCCCCCCCCCCCAGCCCCTTAGTCCTGGGGGGGTATGAATGAAATCAGGGGGGGGGGGGCTCAGTTCGCCTTAGCACCCCTCTAATTGCCAGCTCTGTGTGGAGTGTGATAACCTTAGGTCTTCATTAATTGGCCTCTTAGCATTGTTGTGTCATTATAGTGATCTGATGTTTTTCTGTTTTCTTTTTTTCCCCGCAGCTCCTGTGCAAAGACCAGAATATGCGAAAAGAGGCCGTGGCCAACATTCGACAACACCGATTTTTCGATGGCGTAAATTGGGAGGAGGTGGAGGCACAGAAGACACTCCCACCATTTGCAATGCAATCGGTAAGTAGAGATTATAGGTGTTTATAGAGGAAAGCTATGACATCATAGGTTTTATAGAGGAAAGCTATGACATCATAGGTGTTTAGGAAAGATATGACATTATAGGTGTTGATAGAAGAAAGATATGCCATTTGTGAGACCGGGTCATAGACAAATGACGTCCCTGGTCAGAAGAGAAATACCGGGGATTTGGCTGCAGCAATAGATGGTTTTTGGGCTTACCTGGATGATCGGTAGCCCCGAGAAGTGATCCGGTGGTTGTGGCAGCTGGTAACAGAGATGAGCGGAGGAAAGATGATTTCCGCTAATCTCTATGGCCTAGGAGGACTGGAACGACGTCATCACGTCACTTCTGGTTCCAGTCCAATGTCAACAAGGTCTTTTTTTTTTAAAGCATTAGATCGATGATTTTGTTTTTGCTCTAATGCTTTACATTGTAGAGGAAAGATGTGGGGGTCTTATTGACCCCCGATCTCTCCATAATGAGGACCTGTCACTGCTTATCTCTATCACAAGGGATGTTTACATTCCTTGGGATATGAATAAAAGTGATTCAAATTATTATTTTTAAATAGACAGTGTAAAAAATTAATAAAATAAATAATAACATGTGAGATTTATCACCGGACAACAGAGCGAGAGCAATAATTCTAGCGCTATACCTCCTCTGTAACTCTAAACTGGTAACCTGTAGAAATTTTGACTGTGGAGATTTTTAGGTACCATAGTTTGGTGCCATTCAAAATTTTAAAGCATGACGTGTTGGGTATCTATTAATCGGCATAACATCATCTTTCATATTTTATAAAAAAATGGGATATATATTTTGTTTTTGTTTTTTCATTCAATAAAGCATGGGTCTTCCAACTACGGCCCTCCAGTTGTTTAGGAACTGCAATTCCCATCATGCCTAGTCATGTCAGAGTTTTACAATGCCTCATGGGATGTGTAGTTCCGCAACAGCTGGAGGGCCGTAGTTGGAGGATCCCTGCAATAAAGTGTATTTTTTCTTTAAAATTTGTCACAATATCTAATTTCTCTCTCTTTTTCTTTTTCAGAGCCCCATGAATATTACAGAATCAGTGATCAAGATGGAAGACTTTGTAGAACAAATGCCGATTTCAGCCATAGAACAGAGATTGTTCAATGGCTTTTCGTTTGTAAGTGACGCATGGAGAGCCATGCAGTAGGCAGAATGCAGCCAAACGCACACCGGGTAGCTTATGGAAAGCTAGCATAAAACACTGCAAGGCATTTCAGAGCCAACAAGTATCAAGAGAGAGAAAGGGAGGAGGGGGCAGAGAGGGGGGCAGGGAGAGAGAGGGGATGGGGCAGAGAGGGAGAAATCAGAGAGAGAGGGGGGAGGGGGCAGAGAGGGGGGACAGGGAGAGAGAGGGGAGGGGCAGAGAGGGGGGACAGCGTACTAAGGTACTTTTATTGGTACTTTTATTGGTTGAACTAGATGGACTTGAGAGAGGGGAAGAGAGAAGGGGCACAGGGAGTGAGAGAGGGGAGAGAGAAGGGGGACAGGGAGATAAAGAGGGGGAAGGGGGACAGGGAGAGAGAGAGTGGGACAGGGAGAGAGAGAGGGGGAGAGAGAAGCGGGACAGGGACAGAGATAGGGGGGAGAAGGTGGACAGGGAGCGAGAGAAGGAGAGAGAGAAGGGAGACAGGGAAAGAGAGGGGGGAAGGGGGACAGGGAGAGAGAGAGTGGGGGAGAGAAGGGGGAAAGGGAGAGAGAGAGGGGGAGTGAGAAGGGGGACAGCGATGGGGGGGAGAAGGGGGACAGGGAGCGAGAGAACGAGAGAGAGAAGGGGACAGAGAGATAGAGATGGAGGAGAGAGAAGGGGAAAGGGAGAGAGAGAGGGGGAAAGAGAAGGGCGACAGGGAGAGAGAGATGGTGGAGAGAGAAGGGAGACAGAAAGAGAGAGGGGGAGAGAGAAGGGGGACAAGGAGAGAGAGAGAGGGGAGTGGGACATGGAGAGAGAGGGACAGGAAGAGAGAGAGAGGGTGAAAGAGAGAGAGGGGAGGGGGCAGAGAGGGACAGGAAGAGAGAGAGGGGGGCAGAGAGGGAGAGGGGAGGGGCAGAGAGAAAGGGGGAGGGGGCAGAGAGGGGGGCAGGGAGAAGGGGGGGCAGAGAGGGGAGTGGGCAGAGAGAGAGAGGGGGGAGGGGGCTGAGAGAGGGGGGACAGGGAGAGAGAGAAGAGAGGGGGACATGGAGAGAGAGAGGGGAGGGGCAGAGAGAGGTGGACAGGGAGAGAGAGAGGGGGAGGGCCAGAGAGGGAAGGGGCGGAGAGGGGGGACAGGGAGAGAGAGGGGAGGGGCAGAGAGAGGGGGACAGGGAGAGATGGAAGGGGCAGAGAGGGGGACTGGGAGAGAGGGAAGGGGCAGAGAGGGGGACTGGGAGAGAGAGGGGAGGGGGGAGAGAGAGGGGAGGGGGAGAGAGAGGGGAGGGGGAGAGAGAGGGGAGGGGGGAGAGAGAGGGGAGGGGGGAGAGAGAGGGGAGAGCGTACTAAGGTACTTCAACTGGTGCATGGAATGCGTCGCTGGGTTTTATTCTTGCCACAACATGTGTACACTGGCCAGAGAGGGATTACTTGACGGGATTACTTGATCCAGGGAATATCCGATTGCCTCTCGAGGGATCAGGAAGGAATTTTTTCCCCTGCTGGAGCAAATTGTTAAGGCTTTGCTGGGGTTTTTTGCCTTCCTCTGGATCAACTGTGGGTATAGGATTGTGTTTTTTGTTCAGCCCACAGGCTACATGAAAAGAAGAGAATTACAATGTATGCCCAACAGGGACCTGCAACATACTGGTATGTTGCTGGACCTTGAGTGGTTATAGCAGAATGATGCCTGCGGGTTTAGGCATCACCTTGGTATCATTATTTTCAGCCAGCGGTTGGCTTTCATGTAAAAGCAATCCTAGGGGCTAATTAGCCTCTAGACTGCTTTTACAAGCAGTGGGAGGGAACGCCCCCCCCCCACTATCTTCCATGTTTTTTTTCGGGCTCTCCTGTTTCAACAGGGAACCCGAGAATGCAGCCAGGGGTTCCGCCAGCTGACCATAGAGCTGATCAGAGACCAGAACAGCTCCCACAATATGTAAATCAGCGACTCCAGCGCTGTAGTAGGTGATTTCACCTTCACAGTTAAAAAAAAGAGCATATATGCCGAAGCATGGGGGGAAGGGGTGGAGGGGCGTTTTCCCCCTAACATTAGGGGCGGATTGCCCCCATGCTTCAGCATATATTTTTTAGGCACAGATTGCGTTAAAAAAAATTATGTTTACTATGTTTTATTGTATTTGCTTCGCAGGTATGGTATGTCTTACTGCTATACTGTAATGTTACTTTGTTTTATTGTTAACCATCATTTGCTTAGCGTGTACGCCATTCAGCTGCAGCACTGATTTATTTATCTTGACAGCAGCAGTGTTTGCTCCCACGTACGTACGTAAATCAGTGACAACAGCGTTGTAGGAGGTGATTTCACAACCACAGTTAAAAAAAATGGTGCATGTATGCCCATCATTAGAAGTGGGTGGATGAAGGGCGGTATTCTAATGGTGGGCATACCCACCGATCAATCTCTTTTTTTGGGTATCATCTTGGTACAATTCATCTCAGCCAGCGGTCGGCTTTCATGTAAAAGCAATCCTAGCGACTAATTAGCCTCTAGGCTGCTTTTACAAGCAGTGGGAGGGAACGTTCCCCCCCACTGTCTTCCATGGTTTTCTTGGGCTCTCCTGTCCCAACAGGGAATCCAAGAATGCAGTCGGTGGTTTCAGCCAGCTGACCATAGAGCTGATCAAAGACCAGAACGGCTCCCACAATACATAAATCAGTGACTCCAGTGCTGTAGAAAGTGATTTCACCATCACAGTTAAAAAAGCATATATGCCGAAGCATGGGGGCAGGGGCGATTTGCCCCTAACACTAGGGGCGGATTGCCCCTATGCTTCGGCATTTATTTTTTAGGCACATATTGCATAAAAACTTTTTTTACTATGTTTTATTGTATTTTCTTTGCAGGTATGGTATGTCTTACTGCTATACTGTAATGTTACTTTGTTTTATTGTTAACCATCATTTGCTTAGCGTGTACTCAATTCAGCTGCAGCACTGATTTATTTATCTTGACAGCAGCAGTGTTTGCTCCCACGTACGTACGTAAATCAGTGACAACAGCGTTGTAGGAGGTGATTTCACCACCACAGTTAAAAAAAATGGTGCATGTATGCCCACCATTAGAAGTGGGTGGATGAAGGGCGGTATTCTAATGGTGGGGCATACCCACCGATCAATCTCTTTTTTTCGTTCATCCCACAGGCTGCATGAAAAAAAAGAGAATTACAATGTATGCCTAACAAGGACCAGCAACATACCTGTTGCTGGACCTTGAGTGGTTATACCAGAATGATGCCTGCGGGTTTAGGTATCATCTTGGTATTATTCTTTTCAGTCAGCGGTTGGCTTTCATGTAAAAGCAATACTAGGGGCTAATTAGCCTCTAGACTGCTTTTACAAGCAGTGGGAGGGAACGTCCCCCCCCCCACTGTCTTCCATGTTTTTTCGGGCTCTCCTGTTTCAACAGGGAACCCGAGAATACAGCCAGGGGTTCCGCCAGCTGACCATAGAGCTGATTAGAGACCAGAACAGCTCCCACAATATGTAAATCAGCGACTCCAGCGCTGTAGTAGGAAATTTCACCATCACAGTTAAAAAAAAGAGCATATATGCTGAAACATGGGGGGAAGGGGTGGAGGGGCGTTTTTTTCCTAATATTAGGGGCGGATTTCCCCCATGCTTCGGCATATATTTTTTAGGCACAGATTGCGTTAAAAAAAATTATGTTTACTATGTTTTATTGTATTTGCTTACTGCTATACTGTAATGCAGTGTTTTTCAACTCCAGTCCTCAAGGCACACCAACAGGTCATGTTTTCAGGCTTTCCATTATTTTGCACAGGTGATTTAATCAGTTTCACTGCCTTAGTAATCACCACAGCCATTTCATCTGAGGGAAATCCTGAAAACATGACCTGTTGACACTGCTGTAATGTACTTTGTTTTATTGTTAACCATCATTTTCTTAGCAGGTACGCCATTCAGCAGCAGCACTGATTTATTTATCTTGGCAGCAGCAGTGTTTGCTCCCACGGTACGTGAATCAGCGACAACAGCGCTGTAGGAGGTGATTTCACCACCACATTTAAAAAAAATGATGCATGTATGCCCATCATTAGAAGTGGGTGGATGAAGGGCGGTATTCATACCCACCGATCAATCTCTTTTCTTTGTTAGGCCCACAGGCTGCATGAAAAAAAAGAGGATTACAATGTATGCCCAACAAGTTCGAGCAACATACTGGTATGTTGCTGGACTTTGAGTGGTTATACCAGACTAATGCCTGCGGGTTTGGGTATCATCTTGGTACAATTCTTTCAGCCAGTGGTTGGCTTTCATGTAAAAGCAATCCTAGCGACTAATTAGCCTCTAGACTGCTTTTACATGCAGTGGGAGGGAACGTTCCCCCCCCCCACTGTCTTCCATGTTTTTTTTGGGCTCTCCTGTCCCAACAGGGAACCCGAAAATGCAGCTGGTGGTTCCCGCCAGCTGACCATAGAGCTGATCAGAAACCAGAACGGCTCCCACGATACATAAATCAGTGACTCCAGTGCTGTAGAAGGTGATTTCACCATCACAGTTAAAAAAAGCATATATTCCAAAGCATGGGGGCAGGGGCGATTTGCCCCTAACATTAGGGGTGGATTGCCCCTATGCTTCGGCATATATTTTTTAGGCACAGATTGCATAAAACTTGTTTTTACTATGTTTTATTGTATTTACTTTGCAGGTATAGTATGTCTTAGGCCTCGTACACACGATCAAATCTGTCTGCTGGAAACGGTCTGCTAGACCGTTTCAGCAGACAGATTCGATCGTGTGTACGGGCAAACAGACGGATTTGGCCACCCGACAGATTTCGAAGCATGCTTTGAAATCTGTCGGCTGGGAACCCGTCCGCCCGACATGTCTGCTGATTAGTACGCTAACCAGCAGACATGTCTTCTCGCACACGCGCCGAATGGTTTCAACGCATGCGCGGAAGAGTTAACGTCACCGACACGTCAGCGCGCTGTCTGCTGGCGGGGATTTTGGTTTGCTCGTGTGTACACGCGAGCAAACCAAAATCCCAGCAGACAGATCTGTTCAAATCGGTCGGTCCGACCGATTTGAACAGACACATTTAATCGTGTGTACGAGGCCTTACTGTTATACTGTAATGTTACTTTGTTTTATTGTTAACCAACATTTGCTTAGCGGGTACGCCAATCAGCTACAGCACTGATTTACTTATCTTGACAGCAACAGCGTTTGCTTCCACGGTACATAAATCAGCGACTCCATCGCTGTAGGAGGTGATTTCACCACCACAGCTAAAAAAAATGGTGCATGTATGCCCATCATTAGAAGTGGGTGGATGAAGGGCGGTATTCTAATGGTGGGCATACGCACCGATCAATCTCTTTTTTTTGTTCAGCCCACAGGCTGCATGAAAAGAAGAGAATTACAATGTATGCCCAACAGGGACCTGCAACATACTCGTATGTTGCTGGACCTTGAGTGGTTATACCAGAATGATGCCTGCGGGTTTAGGCATCACCTTGGTATCCTTATTTTCAGCCAGCAGTTGGCTTTCATGTTAAAGCGATTCTAGGGGCTAATTAGCCTCTAGGCTGCTTTTACAAGCAGTGGGAAGGAACGTCCCCCCCCACTGTCTTCCATGTTTTTTTCGGGCTCTCCTGTTTCAACAGGGAACCCGAGAATGCAGCCAGGGGTTCCACCAGCTGACCATAGAGCTGATCAGAGAACAGAACAGCTCCCACAATATGTAAATCAGCGACTCCAGCGCTGTAGTAGGTGATTTCACCATCACAGATAAAAAAAGAGCATATGTGTCGAAACATGGGGGGAAGGGGTGGAGGGGCGTTTTTCCCCTAACATTAGGGGCGGATTGCCCCCATGCTTCAGCATATATTTTTTAGGCACAGATTGCGTTAAAAAAATTATGTTTAATATGTTTTATTGTATTTTCTTTGCAGGTATGGTATGTCTTACTGCTATACTGTAATGTTACTTTGTTTTATTGTTAACCATCATTTGCTTAGCATGTACGCCATTCAGCTGCAGCACTGATTTATTTATCTTGACAGCAGTAGTGTTTGCTCCCACGTACGTACGTAAATCAGCGACAACATCGTTGTAGGAGGTGATTTCACAACCACAGTTAAAAAAAATGGTGCATGTATGCCCATCATTAGAAGTGGGTGGATGAAGGGCAGTATTCTAATGGTGGGCATACCCACCGATCAATCTCTTTTTTTTGTTCAGCCCACAGGCTGCATGAAAAGAAGAGAATTACAATGTATGCCCAACAGGGACCTGCAACATACTGGTATGTTGCTGGACCTTGAGTGGTTATACCAGAATGATGCCTGCGGGTTTGGGTATCATCTTGGTGCAATTCTTTTCAGTCAGCGGTCGGCTTTCATGTAAAAGCAATCCTAGCGACTAATTAGCCTCTAGACTGCTTTTACAAGCAGTGGGAGGGAACGTTCCCCCCCACTGTCTTCCATGGTTTGCTTGGGCTCTCCTGTCCCAACAGGGAATCCAAGAATGCAGTCGGTGGTTTCAGCCAGCTGACCATAGAGCTGATCAAAGACCAGAACGGCTCCCATAATACATAAATCAGTGACTCCAGTGCTGTAGAAAGTGATTTCACCATCACAGTTAAAAAAAGCATATATGACGAAGCATGGGGGCAGGGGCGATTTGCCCCTAACACTAGGGGCGGATTGCCCCTATGCTTCGGCATTTATTTTTTAGGCACAGATTGCATAAAAACGTTTTTTTACTATGTTTTATTGTATTTTCTTTGCAGGTATGGTATGTCTTACTGTTATACTGTAATGTTACTTTGTTTAATTGTTAACCGTCATTTGCTTAGCGTGTATGCCATTCAGCTGCAGCACTGATTTACTTATCTTGACTGCAACAGCGTTTGCTCCCACGGTACGTAAATCAGCGACTCCATCGCTGTAGGAGGTGATTTCACAACCACAGTTAAAAAAAATGGTGCATGTAAGCCCATCATTAGAAGTGGGTGGAAGAAGGGCGGTATTCTAATGGTGGGCATACCCACCGATCAATCTCTTTTTTTCATTCATCCCAGAAGCTGCATGAAAAAAAAAGAGAATTACAATGTATGCCCAACAAGGACCAGCAACATACTGGTATATTGCTGGACATTAAGTGGTTATACCAGAATGATGCCTGCGGGTTTAGGTATCATCTTGGTATCATTCTTTTCAGCCAGCGGTCGGCTTTCATGTAAAAGCAATCCTAGGGGCTAATTAGCCTCTAGACTGCTTTTACAAGCAGTGGGAGGGAACTTCCCCCCCCCCCACTGTCTTCCATGGTTTTTTCGGGCTCTCCTGTCCCATCAGGGAACCCGAGAATGCAGCCAGGGATTCCGCCAGCTGACCATAGAGCTGATCAGAGACCAGAATGGCTCCCACGATATGTAAATCAGCGACTCCAGCGCTGTTTCACCATCACAGTTAAAAAAAAGAGCATATATGCCGAAGCATGGGGTGGAGTGGCGATTTTCCCCTAACATTAGGGGCGGATTGCCCCCATGCTTTGGCATATATTTTTTAGGCACAGATTGCAGTAAAAAAATTATGTTTACTATGTTTTATTGTATTTGCCTTGCAGGTATGGTATGTCTTACTGTTATACTGCAGCACTGATTTATTTATCTTGACAGCAACAGCGTTTGCTCCTAAGATATGTAAATCAGCGACTCCAGCACTGTAGGAGGTGATTTCACCACCACAGTTAAAAAAAATAGTGTATGCATGCCCATCATTAGAAGTGGGCGGATGAAGTGCAGTATTCTAATGGTGCGCATACCCACCGATCAATCTCTTTTTTTCATTCAGCCCACAGGCTTCATGAAAAAAAGAGCATTACAATGTATGCCCAACAAGGACCAGCAACATACTGGTATGTTGCTGGACCTTGAGTGGTTATACCAGAATGATGCCTGCGGGTTTAGGTATCATCTTGGTATCATTCTTTTCAGCCAGCGGTTGGCTTTCATATAAAAGCAATTCTAGTCTCTAGACTGCTTCCATGGTTTTCTCAGGCTCTCCTGTCCCAACAAGGAACCTGAGAATGCAGCCGGTGGTTCCGCCAGCTGACTATAGAGCTGTTTATAGATTAGAATGGCTCCAATCATCTCTATGGCCCAAGAAACTGGAAACTACGAGCATTTCATGACTTAGGTTTCGCCGGATATAAACAGCGCCATTGGGAAAGCATTTTATCACACCAATCTTGGTGTGGTCAGATGCTTTTAAGGAAAGAGGAGAGATCTAGGGTCTAATAGGCCCCCATTTTTTTTAAAAGAGTCACTGTTACTACCTATTGCTATGATAGGGGATATTTACATTCCCTGAGATAACAATAAAAATGCTTAAAAATAAATTAAAGGAACAGTTAAAAAAAAAAGCAAAAGCAAAATAAATATTAAAAAAAAAGCCCCACTGTCCCTCCGTGCTCAAGCGTCGGTCTGTTGTCATATGTAAACAGCAATTGTACCATGCATGTGAGATATCACTGCGAAAGTCAGACCGAGGACAGTAATTTTAGCAGTAGACCTTCTCTGTAAATCTAAAGTAGTACAGGCTTGGAAAATATCAGTTTGTAGATGTATAGAAAACTGGGTAAAACACAATGCAGAGAGTATTGGTTAATGATTATTACTCTAATATAACTGGGTACTAACATTTATAGGTAAAGTTGATCCAGGGAAAATCCGATTGCCTCTTGGGGGATCAGGAAGGGATTTTTTCTCCTGCTGTAGCAAATTGAATCATGCTTTGCTGGGGTTTTTTGCCTTCCTCTGGATCAACTGTGGGTATAGGATTGTGTATATAGGGTTGTATGTTTTTTTTCCCCTTTTATTGGTTGAACTAGATGGACTTAACCTCCCTGGCGGTATGATTCTTTAAGATTTTAGGTGCTAAAAGCGGTACCATTATTTGCAAGGGAATTTGGCGTTTTATACTGTAGGCTTGTAATTCTTAGGAATAACTCACTTAAATCTATTCAAACAAGAGTCTAATAGGCATCCCGGGTATGATTTTTTTTTTTTTTTTTAATTAAAAATTATAATATAATAAATAATTATAAAAAATGATCACAAATGATAATATAATTATAGTAAAAATTATTCAATAATGTAATCAAATCAAAATCACTGAAATTTGCTCAGTTGCAGAATTTTTGCTGTCATTTTTTTTTTTTTTTTATGACGAATTTCCCCATAAATCGCTATCGCTAAATTCTGCAAGTGATTCTGATTTATTATCGCTGTTTTTTAGCTGCTCTAAAACAATTTTTGCCATAAAGGGACACTTTTGGTTGCTATGGGCAATCTACAGTTTGCAGGGAGAAAGAAAAGTTTTTATTATACAAAATGACATGTAGTGTACAGGGCAGACCACTAGGGACATGGGGGGTGTGTATTTTTTACATACAGTACTGTAATCTATAAGATTACAGTGTACTGTATGTATAGTGTTTGTTTACTTTTTTAAATTTGGCGCCGTTCCCCCCCCTACGTCGCGACGCTCGCAGGGAAGGGAATCGGCGGAACACACAGCATCAGGCGGACATCCGCCCGCCGTGTACTGCGGGGATTCATCGCTGGATCGCAGAGAAAAGGTAAGTAAACTTTTTCTGCATCCAGCGAGGTAAGCGCGTGTGTGGCACGGGGTTACCGATATTAGCTTAAAAATCTCACCCCGTGCCACACACGTGAAGACCGCCAGGGAGGCTAGTCTGACCGGCGATCCAGCGGGAAACCCCCGCCGGATCGCCAGGAATTTTTGGGGGAAAAAAAAATGCACCCCGAGCGTGACTCGGGGTTACCGCTTCTGGCACTGAATGTTAACCCCGAGTCACGCTCGGGAATACCGCCAGGGAGGTTAAGTCTTTTTTCAACCAGACTAACTATATAGAGTATGTAGACTACTTTACGCAGTTGGCCGCCATGGACACATATTGCAATGCATGTGAACAAAAAATCCCTATTACTGTACAAAGTTTGCTAGAAAGGGTTTATATTAGTGGGCAGAGGGTCCAATCATGTGGTCACACCCCTTTAGCACCTGGTGGGTTATATATATATGTATACAGTGGTGAATTTTGGTCTTGTACTGCCCTAGAGAAGATTAAAATTGGCACCCCATCTAATATGTCACACCTCTTCATGTTTAAGTTCCACCCCTTCATCTGTGAACTCCACTCTTTCCTCTTTAGTCTCCACCTTTGGGGAAGGAAGTGAGGATTGGGGTCTGGAGAAAGAGAATGGAGAAAAAAAGAGGGAAGGAGAGTGATGAGAGATAGGAGGGAAGAGAGAGAGGGGAGAAAGAGGAGAGATAGAGGGAAGGTGAGGGAGAGTGGGGGAGTGTGAGGGAGGGATGTGGGAAAGAGAGGGAGAGCAGTAGGGGAGAGAGAGTGGGATAGAGGAAGGGGGTGTGAGAGAGAGGGAGTGCATGCCACCCCCCTGAAAAATGCCGCCCAAGACAAATGCCTTGTTTGCTTTGTGGCAAATATGCCCCTGTATGGATAAACTATTGGGATAGGAGCATAGGTATATCATATTTCCATCACATAGTCCAGGTCAGTAACCAGACCTGAATCTGTAGTTTCCCAACAACTTGTATATATCTGCCCCATATTAGCACTATATCCACTGGAGCATTTGCATTGTGCAGAGTAGAGTAGGGACTGGCCAGAGAGGGATTACTTTGACGCAGTTGGCCGGCTTAAACATGTATTGCAATATATGTGAACCTGTTTTTATTCAAAGTTTGCTAGAAAGGGTGTATAGCAGTGTGCAGAGGGTTCATCCAGAATTTTTAATGTATACACCCCTGTCTGCTGCCTTTGCAGCTCAAGGCTAGGTTCACACTGTTGCAGATGGGGGACAACATGTAAATTGCACCTGTTCCCCCACCTGCAGCCATAACGTGCTGCCCTTTTTGCAGATGTGCGGGGCTGCCATTCATTCTTAATAGCACCCCCATGCATCTGAACATGCAGTGTGTTTTTGGGTGCAGGAAATTGCATAGTGCAAAAGCACCCTGCCATTTCCCTGCAGTTGCATTTTTATAAAAGGCGCAGGGATCTTTTTCCTTCATTTCTTGTCGGTACAGCAAATTAATAGGCTACTGTGCCAATGCGAGCCGCAGCAAACGCATAGGTGTGAAGCTAATTTAACCACTTGCTTACTGGGCACATAAACCCCCTTCGTGCCCAGGCGAAATTTCAGCTTCCGGCACTGCGTCGCTTTAACTGACAATTGCGCGGTCGTGCGACGTGGCACCCAAACAAAATTGGCGTCCTTTTTTTTCCCCACAAATAGAGCTTTCTTTTGGTGGTATTTGATCGCCCGTGCGGTTTTTATTTTTGCGTTATAAACAAAAAAAGAGCGACAATTTAAAAATATATATATATTTTTTACTTGTTGCTATAATAAATATCCCAATTTTATTTTATTTTTTAATATTTTTTTTTTCTCAGTTAAGGCCGATACGTATTCTTCTACGTATTTTTGTAAAAAAAAAAAAATTAGGATAAGTGACTGCTTTGCGCAAAAGTTATAGCACCTACAAAATAGGGGACAGAATTATGATTTTTTTTTAATATTTTTTTTTACTAGTAATGGCGGCGATCTGCGATTTTTATTGGGACTGCGATATTGCGGCGGACACATCGGACACTTTTGACACATTTTTGGCGCCATTCACATTTATACAGCGACCAGTGCTATAAATATGCACTAATTACTGTATAAATGTGACTGGCATTGAAGGGGTTAACACTAGGGGGTGAGGAAGGGGTTAAATGTATTGCCTGGGTGTGTTCTAACTGTGTGGGGGGAGGGGGGTGACTGGGGGAGGTGATCGATGCTGTCTCCCTATGTACAAGGGAAACCGCATCGGTCTCCTCTCTCCCTGACAGGATGTGGAGCTCTGTGTTTACACACAGAGCTCCACGTCCCTGCTCTGTCACCGACGATCGCGTGTACCTGACGGACATCGCGGCCACCGGGTACACGCATCGAATCCTCGGTGATGTGTCGGGACTGTTTTTCCCCGTCCAAAGACGTGACCCCGGCGCCTCAGGTCCGCGCTGTTGACGTATTCTGTCAATAGCGCGGACCCGAAGTGGTTAAGGAGTAAAAATTGTAAAAATGGGCTCAACCATGTGTTTTCACTGGTCCCCAATAGTGGTGCAACGGATCACAGTTGATCAATGATCCGAACGGGTCCGCGGCTCCGGAGCTAGGCAGAAGCAGCGGCCTTTCCTAATGCTATAGCCGGCTCTGGAGCTAGGCCGAAGCCGCAGCTATAACATTAGGAAAGGCCGCGGCTTAGGCCTACCTCCGGAGCCGCGGCCATCTTGGTACACCCGGCGGCGGCCCTCCTCTGTTTACACCCACAGAGGAGGAGCCCACACTCGTGGGACACACTACTGCATACCTCCCAACCGTCCCGGATTTTGCGGAATTGTCCCGCGATTCGCGGTAAATCTTGCGGTCCCGCGATTCGCGGTAAACCCCCCTCCCGCTCAACAACTTTGATCAGCGGGACCCCCACTCAACAACTCCGATCTGCGGAAACCCCCTGCTCAATAACTCCGAGCTATGCGGAACCCCCCCACCCGCTCAACAACTTTGATCTGCAGAAACCCCCCGCTCAACAACTCTGTTGGGAGGTATGCTCATTTGTCCCTCATTCTGAAGTTGAAAAGTTGGGAGGTATGGCACTGGGAGTCATACCACTGGGGGTGTCTGTCTGTACTACCTGGGGGGGTGTGTCTGTCTGTACTACCTGGGGGGGTGTCTGTCTGTACTACCTGGGGGGGTGGGGGGTGTCTCTGTACTACCTTGTCTCTGTACTACCTGGGGGGGGGGGGGTATCTGTATTACCTGGGGGGGTGTCTGTACTGAGAGGGGGGTGTCTGCACCGAGTGGGGACTATAGTTGGTATGAGGGGGGGTGACACCATCCCTAGTGACGCCACTGCAGTGGGGGAGATGTGGATATTACAGTGGGGGGGGGATGTGGATATTACAGTGGGGGGGGGAGATGTGGATCCGTGACTCCTGATCCGAGGAAGGATCGGAACCGTGAGTTTTTTGATCCGTTGCACCCCTAGTCCCCAACAACCTGAGAGGGAAAGACCAGGCAGACCATACGCTACAATAGAAAATCAAACCATAATACCCACGTTAGTGTGTGAATACAAAAACGCAAAACTTTACCCTTATAATAGAAAACCACAAGATAAAGACAGAAGCCGATAGAAGGACTGCCATATAAAGTCTCTATAATAGTATATACATTTATGATGCAACGCATGTAGGAAGACTATTCTGATGGGACAATTGGCTCCAATCACAAAGCCGAATGTTTCCCCTTAAAAAATGGCTAAAATAAATATACTTTAAAACTTTTTCGGCATTTACAAAAATATCGCATGAGTTATTTTTTGAAGTCTTGCGGTATTTTAGTAGTTTTTTTTTAGAAAACATGCAGTGATTTAACACCTGGAACTAGACATGGTTAAAGTGGAGTTCCACCCAAAAATGAAACTTCCGCTTTTCCGGTTCCTCCTCCCCTTTGGTGTCACATTTGGCACCTTTAAGGGGGGGAAGGGGGGGGGCAGATACCTGTCTAATACACTTAAGAAGGGAGCCAAGTTGCAGAACGGCTTCATGTGGGGACACCGCGGGTGCCCTGTACAGGTAAGTGTCCTAATATAAAAAAAAATTTGTCAGGATTCCGTTTTAAGGAGTGGGCAGCTGCTTGCATCCTTAACAACCAGTAAATCACATGGTTGTTAAGGAGCGGGCGGCCATCACGTCCTTAAAAACTGATGAGCTATCTGCTGTCAGAGGGGTTTCCTGCTGACAGCTGAATGTAAAAAAAAGCCCAGAAAAAAATTACATGGGGTCCCCCCCAAAATCCGTACCATAACGGTATCCGAGCTTGCAGCCCCGCAGGTCAGGAAAGGGAAGGGGACAAGCAAGTGCCCCCCCCTTTTAAAGCATACCAGGCCACATACCATCAACATGGGGAGGTGCTTTGGGACAGGAAGGGCTCTGCCCCTCTCTCCTCCTCTCCCCAAAGCACCTTGTTCCCAAGGGCCTCATTATCATGATTGAAGATGAATGGACATTTATTTATTACATAAAGAACTTGTCAAAAACGATCTAATGTGTTTTTTACACTACATATTTTTTGTACCCCTACTCATTCACATGGGGGGAGGAGGCGGAATCTGGGAGCTTGTTAAAGGGGACTTTCAGATTCCAATAAGCCCCTTCCCACCGACAGACCCCATACAACCACCGGTCAGGGTAGTGGGGAGGAGCCCCTTGTCCCCATCAACATCCCCCCTGCCCCAAAGCACCTCCCCCCCATGTTGAAGGCATGTGGCCTAGCATGGTTTGCTCATCCCCTCCCTTTCCTGACCTGCCCGGCTGCATGCTTGGATAAGGGTTTGGTATGGATTTTAGGGGGGACCCAGGTTGAGCACCCATGACCTAAACAGTTTAACCGCTTGCCGCAAAATCAGGTACCTGTACAACATGTGCCCTTAAGTGGTTGTATGGGGATGAAATGCCTCTGCAGGCATCACCCGGTACTATTGTTCCATCATTCCAAATTTGTTTTTCGACGGAATTCGTCAAAATCTTGAATTTGTAAATATTAGAATTATCAAAAACCCGATTAACAAATTTTTCCAAAATCCGAAAATCCGTAAATTAGAAAATAAGAACGAAAATCCGAAAATTCAAAAGAATGAAAATCCAAAAAAATAACTAACTAATAATAACTATTACTTACTATTAAATTATAGGTATTGGAATTTCCTTTCCAATTTGGCTGTAACGAATACGAATTTAATGAAGTTACGAATTATCCGAAATAACAAATCTAAATGAATGAAATATAACTAATTAATAATAATAAAATCTTTTTTACCTGTTTAGATGCAGCATTTATTATTTCGGATAATTCGTAACTTCCGATAAATTTGTTACGTTCGCTAACAGCCAAATTTGAAAGGAAATTGCAATACCTATAATTTAATAGTTAAAGCGGAGTTCCACCCAAAAAAAACAAAAAAAAAAAAAGCATTATGCATCAGCAAAAACATTTGGATTTTTGTTTTTACTCACCCCTTCAGCGCTGTTGCTATGGGGTCCTTTGTATTCTGCCACTTCCTCTCTGTGGCCCCTGATGTCATTTCCTGGGTGTCCTTTGTATTCTGCCACTTCCTCTCTGTGGCCCCTGATGTCATTTCCTGGGGGTCCTTTGTATTCTGCCACTTCCTCTCTGTGGCCCCTGATGTAATTTCCTGGGGGTCCTTTGTATTCTGCCACTTCCTTTCTGTGGCCCCTGATGTCATTTCCTGGGGGTCCTTTGTATTCTGCCACTTCCTTTCTGTGGCCCCTGACGTCATTTCCTGGGGGTCCTTTGTATTCTGCCACTTCCTTTCTGTGGCCCCTGACGTCATTTCCTGGGGGTCCTTTGTATTCTGCCACTTCCTTTCTGTGGCCCCTGATGTCATTTCCTGGGGGTCCTTTGTATTCTGCCACTTCCTCTCTGTGGCCCCTGATGTCATTTCCTGGGGGTCCTTTGTATTCTGCCACTTCCTCTCCGTGGCCTCTGATGTCATTTCCTGGGGGTCCTTTGTATTCTGCCACTTCCTTTCTGTGGCCCCTGATGTCATTTCCTGGGGGTCCTTTGTATTCTGCCACTTCCTTTCTGTGGCCCCTGACGTCATTTCCTGGGGGTCCTTTGTATTCTGCCACTTCCTTTCTGTGGCCCCTGACGTCATTTCCTGGAGGTCCTTTGTATTCTGCCACTTCCTTTCTGTGGCCCCTGATGTCATTTCCTGGGGGTCCTTTGTATTCTGCCACTTCCTTCCCGTGGCCCCTGATGTCATTTCCTGGGGGTCCTTTGTATTCTGCCACTTCCTCTCTGTGGCCCCTGACGTCATTTCCTGGGGGTCCTTTGTATTCTGCCACTTCCTCTCCGTGGCCTCTGATGTCATTTCCTGGGGGTCCTTTGTATTCTGCCACTTTCCTCTGTGGCGTCTGACATCATTTCCCTAGGCGCCCATGCTCGCTGGTGCTCCTAGGAGATGTTTGTCATCATTTCCCAGTCAGTGGGCAGCGCCGGGGGCTTTGTTGCCATCACAACGGGGCGGGCACTTCCGACGCCTGTTGTGATAGCAACGTCTGAAGTGTGCGGCGCTGCAAAGCGTTGATATTGCGAATGCGCGAGAACATGCGGTGCATGTTGGTCACTCAGCTGCACTGTGTCCTGGAAAATAGTGCTTGTGGGCTTCACATGCCCCACAAGAAATATGGAAAATGGCAGCATTTTTGTTAAATCGGCAATCGAGCGGTGATCAATACGTAAAGCGTGAGTAATATCACTATAATTGATAAAAAAAACGATACAGTGGAACCTCGGATTGCGAGTAACGCCGTTAACGAGCTTTTGCAACACAAGCAATATTTTTTTTTAAGATCGTGACTTGCTTTGCGAGCGTTGTCTCGCAAAACAAGCAGGATTTTGCGGTGTGTAGTACTGCATTTGGCCAGAGGTGCGTGGGGCGCCGGAGATAATCGGAAATACTCAGAAACATTTGGAAATTCTCCGTTCCCGAGGGCAGCTGAACGATCTCTTTCCGAGTATCTCCGGCGCCCCCTTACCTCTGGCCACATGTGGTATTGCATGCCATAGAAGTCAATGTGGAACTAATTATTTTAATTTCTATTGACTTCTATGGGGAAACTCGCTTTGATATGCGAGCGCTTTGGATTACAAGCATTCTCCTGGAAAAGATTATGCTCATAATCCAAGGTTCCACTTTATTCAGGAAAAAAAAACATTTAAACAGTAGGAACTCTGCTTTAATTATTAGTTAGTTATTTCTGATTTTTGTTATTTCAGATTTTCGAATTTTCAAATTTAAGATTTTTTTTCCCGATCATAATGAATGACCCCCCCCAAAAAAACGAATGAAATTAAAACAAACATTTTTTTTGGCAGTGCGCATGTCTACTAATAACAACCGAAGCAGCTAAGTAGCCGCTTGGTTGTTATTACAAGCAGCGGGAGGGCACGCCTCTTCTCCCTCCCACTGCCTACCGTCCGTCCCACTGAGAGATACGAGCGGCCAGCTGGCACATCCGCTGGCAGGCCGGAGACCCGAAATCAGCTTTGATTGGGTCTTGGATGTAGTAACCAGGAAGCAATGTCATGACATCACTTCCTGGTTACTGGATCCGAGACCCTGAATCAGATTTGATCGGGTCTCGGATGTAGTAATCAGGAAGCAATGTCATGACATCACTTCCTGGTTACTGGAATCTTAAAGCGGATGGTTCAGCTAAAAAAAAATATTAAAAGCCAGCAGCAACAAATACTGCAGCTGCTGACTTTTAATATTAGGACACTTACCTGTCCTGGAGTCCAGCGCCGTCCGCAGCAGAGGATGAGCGATCGCTCGTCACCCTGCTGCTCCCCCCTCCATCCACGGTGAGGGAACCAGGAAGTGAAGCGCTGCGGCTTTACTGCCCGGTTCCCGACGGCGCATGCGCGAGTCGCGCAGCGCCAGCGAATTGGCTCCTGCTGTGTGCTGGGAGCCGAGTGTTCCCAGCACACAACGGGCGGGAGACGGGATGTGATGTAATGCCCGTCTTTTGCCCGTGAATGCTGGGCCGGAAGTGGGTGCAGATACATGTCTATCTGCACCCCCCTCCCCCCTGAAAGGTGTCAATTGTGACACCGGAGGGGGGGAGTGTTCGGATCAGCGGATCTTCACTTTAGGGTGGAGATCCGCTTTAAAGGCGCCAGTTTAAAAAAAAAAAATGAAGTATTCAAAACCGCTGCGATCTTGGAGTTTTGAATGCTCTCAAGAGCAGAGGAGGGATTTAGTGTCTTATAGACCCCCCATTCCTCCATAAAGAGGACCTGTCACCACCTATTAATATCATATGGGATGTTTACATTTCCTGTCACAGCAATAAAAGTGATCCATAAAAATAATTTTAAAGCAACAGTGTAAAAATAAAAAAAGTAATCATTAAAATGTAATATCTAGGGCCTCGCGTTTAAAAAAAAAAATATATATATATCATTTTTGGGGGTTCTAACTAATTTTCCGGCAAAAAAAAAAAAAAAAACAGATTTTCACATGTAAACAAAAGCTGCTGACTTTGAATATAAAGACACTTACTTGTTCTCATCCGAGCCGATTCTTTATTTCGGGTGTCGGCACCTTCACTAAGGGGACCCGGGAGTGAGGCCTTCAAGCTTCACAACTGGTTTCCTACTGAGCATGCGCGAGCTGCGCGTTCTGAATGGTACCGCCGTCTTCTAGGACCTGCGTGTGACCTTCTGGGACCTGTGTGTGTCCTTCTAGGACCTGGGTGTGTCCTTCTATCTATAACCTGCGTGTGTCCTTCTAGAACCTGCGTGTGTCCTTCTAGGACCTGCATGTGACCTTCTAGGACCTGCGTGTGACCCTCTGGGACCTGCGTGTGACCCTCTGGGACCTGCGTGTGACCTTCTGGGACCTGCGTGTGTGACCTTCTGGGACCTGCGTGTGTGACCTTCTGGGACCTGTGTGTGTCCTTCTAGGACCTGTGTGTGACCTTCTGGGACCTGCGTGTGTCCTTCTAGGACCTGTGTGTGTCCTTCTAGAACCTGCGTGTGTCCTTCTAGGACCTGCGTGTGTGAACTTCTGGGACCTGCGTGTGTCCTTCTAGGACCTACGTGTGTCCTTCTGGGACCTGCGTGTGTGACCTTCTGGGACCTGCGTGTGTCCTTCTGGGACCTGCGTGTGTGTCCTTCTGGGACCTGCGTGTGTCCTTCTAGGACCTGTGTGTGAACTTCTGGGACCTGCGTGTGTCCTTCTAGGACCTGCGTGTGTCCTTCTGGGACCTGCGTGTGTGACCTTCTGGGACCTGCGTGTGTCCTTCTGGGACCTGCGTGTGTGACCTTCTGGGACCTGCGTGTGTGACCTTCTGGGACCTGCGTGTGTCCTTCTGGGACCTGCGGGTGACCTTCTGGGACCTGCGTGTGTGACCTTCTGGGACCTGCGTGTGTCCTTCTAGGACCTGCGTGTGTCCTTCTGGGACCTGCGTGTGTGTCCTTCTAGGACCTGCGTGTGACCTTCTAGGACCTGCGTGTGTCCTTCTAGGACCTGCGTGTGTCCTTCTGGGACCTGCGTGTGTGACCTTCTGGGACCTGCGTGTGTCCTTCTAGGACCTGCGTGTGTCCTTCTGGGACCTGCGTGTGTGACCTTCTGGGACCTGTGTGTGTGACCTTCTGGGACCTGCGTGTGTCCTTCTAGGACCTGTGTGTGTCCTTCTAGGACCTGCGTGTGACCTTCTAGGACCTGCGTGTGACCTTCTAGGACCTGCGTGTGACCTTCTAGGACCTGTGTGTGTCCTTCTAGAACCTGCGTGTGTCCTTCTAGGACCTGCGTGTGTGAACTTCTGGGACCTGCGTGTGTCCTTCTAGGACCTGCGTGTGTCCTTCTGGGACCTGCGTGTGTGACCTTCTGGGACCTGCGTGTGTCCTTCTAGGACCTGCGTGTGTGAACTTCTGGGACCTGCGTGTGTCCTTCTAGGACCTGCGTGTGTCCTTCTGGGACCTGCGTGTGTGACCTTCTGGGACCTGCGTGTGTCCTTCTGGGACCTGCGTGTGTGTCCTTCTGGGACCTGCGTGTGTGTCCTTCTGGGACCTGCGTGTGTCCTTCTAGGACCTGTGTGTGAACTTCTGGGACCTGCGTGTGTCCTTCTAGGACCTGCGTGTGTCCTTCTGGGACCTGCGTGTGACCTTCTGGGACCTGCGTGTGTGACCTTCTGGGACCTGCGTGTGTCCTTCTAGGACCTGCGTGTGTCCTTCTGGGACCTGCGTGTGTGTCCTTCTAGGACCTGCGTGTGACCTTCTAGGACCTGCGTGTGTCCTTCTAGGACCTGCGTGTGTCCTTCTGGGACCTGCGTGTGTGACCTTCTGGGACCTGCGTGTGTCCTTCTAGGACCTGCGTGTGTCCTTCTGGGACCTGCGTGTGTGACCTTCTGGGACCTGCGTGTGTGACCTTCTGGGACCTGTGTGTGTCCTTCTAGGACCTGTGTGTGTCCTTCTAGGACCTGCGTGTGACCTTCTAGGACCTGCGTGTGACCTTCTAGGACCTGTGTGTGTCCTTCTAGAACCTGCGTGTGTCCTTCTAGGACCTGCGTGTGTGAACTTCTGGGACCTGCGTGTGTCCTTCTAGGACCTGCGTGTGTCCTTCTGGGACCTGCGTGTGTGACCTTCTGGGACCTGCGTGTGTCCTTCTAGGACCTGCGTGTGTGAACTTCTGGGACCTGCGTGTGTCCTTCTAGGACCTGCGTGTGTCCTTCTGGGACCTGCGTGTGTGACCTTCTGGGACCTGCGTGTGTCCTTCTGGGACCTGCGTGTGTGTCCTTCTGGGACCTGCGTGTGTGACCTTCTGGGACCTGCGTGTGTCCTTCTGGGACCTGCGTGTGTGACCTTCTGGGACCTGCGTGTGTCCTTCTGGGACCTGCGTGTGTGTCCTTCTGGGACCTGCGTGTGTCCTTCTAGGACCTGTGTGTGAACTTCTGGGACCTGCGTGTGTCCTTCTAGGACCTGCGTGTGTCCTTCTGGGACCTGCGTGTGTGACCTTCTGGGACCTGCGTGTGTCCTTCTGGGACCTGCGTGTGTGACCTTCTGGGACCTGCGTGTGTGACCTTCTGGGACCTGCGTGTGTCCTTCTGGGACCTGCGGGTGACCTTCTGGGACCTGCGTGTGTGACCTTCTGGGACCTGCGTGTGTCCTTCTAGGACCTGCGTGTGTCCTTCTGGGACCTGCGTGTGTGTCCTTCTAGGACCTGCGTGTGACCTTCTAGGACCTGCGTGTGTCCTTCTAGGACCTGCGTGTGTCCTTCTGGGACCTGCGTGTGTGACCTTCTGGGACCTGCGTGTGTCCTTCTAGGACCTGCGTGTGTCCTTCTGGGACCTGCGTGTGTGACCTTCTGGGACCTGCGTGTGTGACCTTCTGGGACCTGCGTGTGTCCTTCTAGGACCTGTGTGTGTCCTTCTAGGACCTGCGTGTGACCTTCTAGGACCTGCGTGTGACCTTCTAGGACCTGTGTGTGTCCTTCTAGAACCTGCGTGTGTCCTTCTAGGACCTGCGTGTGTGAACTTCTGGGACCTGCGTGTGTCGTTCTAGGACCTGCGTGTGTCCTTCTGGGACCTGCGTGTGTGACCTTCTGGGACCTGCGTGTGTCCTTCTAGGACCTGCGTGTGTGAACTTCTGGGACCTGCGTGTGTCCTTCTAGGACCTGCGTGTGTCCTTCTGGGACCTGCGTGTGTGACCTTCTGGGACCTGCGTGTGTCCTTCTGGGACCTGCGTGTGTGTCCTTCTGGGACCTGCGTGTGTGACCTTCTGGGACCTGCGTGTGTCCTTCTGGGACCTGCGTGTGTGACCTTCTGGGACCTGCGTATGTCCTTCTGGGACCTGCGTGTGTGTCCTTCTAGGACCTGTGTGTGAACTTCTGGGACCTGCGTGTGTCCTTCTAGGACCTGCGTGTGTCCTTCTGGGACCTGCGTGTGTGACCTTCTGGGACCTGCGTGTGTCCTTCTGGGACCTGCGTGTGTGACCTTCTGGGACCTGCGTGTGTCCTTCTGGGACCTGCGGGTGACCTTCTGGGACCTGCGTGTGTGACCTTCTGGGACCTGCGTGTGTCCTTCTAGGACCTGCGTGTGTCCTTCTGGGACCTGCGTGTGTGTCCTTCTAGGACCTGCGTGTGACCTTCTAGGACCTGCGTGTGTCCTTCTAGGACCTGCGTGTGTCCTTCTGGGACCTGCGTGTGTGACCTTCTGGGACCTGCGTGTGTCCTTCTAGGACCTGCGTGTGTCCTTCTGGGACCTGCGTGTGTGACCTTCTGGGACCTGCGTGTGTCCTTCTAGGACCTGCGTGTGTGAACTTCTGGGACCTGCGTGTGTCCTTCTAGGACCTGTGTGTGTCCTTCTAGGACCTGCGTGTGTGACCTTCTAGGACCTGCGTGTGACCTTCTAGGACCTGTGTGTGTCCTTCTAGGACCTGCGTGTGTGACCTTCTAGGACCTGCGTGTGTCCTTCTGACCTGCGGGTGACTTCTGGGACCTGCTTGTGACCTTCTAGGACCTGCGTGTGACCTTCTAGGACCTGTGTGTGTCCTTCTAGAACCTGCGTGTGTCCTTCTAGGACCTGCGTGTGTGAACTTCTGGGACCTGCGTGTGTCGTTCTAGGACCTGCGTGTGTCCTTCTGGGACCTGCGTGTGTGACCTTCTGGGACCTGCGTGTGTCCTTCTAGGACCTGCGTGTGTGAACTTCTGGGACCTGCGTGTGTCCTTCTAGGACCTGCGTGTGTCCTTCTGGGACCTGCGTGTGTGACCTTCTGGGACCTGCGTGTGTCCTTCTGGGACCTGCGTGTGTGTCCTTCTGGGACCTGCGTGTGACCTTCTAGGACCTGCGTGTGACCTTCTGGGACCTGCGTGTGTCCTTCTGGGACCTGCGTGTGTGACCTTCTGGGACCTGCGTGTGTCCTTCTGGGACCTGCGTGTGTGTCCTTCTGGGACCTGCGTGTGTGTCCTTCTAGGACCTGTGTGTGAACTTCTGGGACCTGCGTGTGTCCTTCTAGGACCTGCGTGTGTCCTTCTGGGACCTGCGTGTGTGACCTTCTGGGACCTGCGTGTGTCCTTCTGGGACCTGCGTGTGTGACCTTCTGGGACCTGCGTGTGTCCTTCTGGGACCTGCGGGTGACCTTCTGGGACCTGCGTGTGTGACCTTCTGGGACCTGCGTGTGTCCTTCTAGGACCTGCGTGTGACCTTCTAGGACCTGCGTGTGTCCTTCTAGGACCTGCGTGTGTCCTTCTGGGACCTGCGTGTGTGACCTTCTGGGACCTGCGTGTGTCCTTCTAGGACCTGCGTGTGTCCTTCTGGGACCTGCGTGTGTGACCTTCTGGGACCTGCGTGTGTGACCTTCTGGGACCTGCGTGTGTCCTTCTAGGACCTGTGTGTGTCCTTCTAGGACCTGCGTGTGACCTTCTAGGACCTGCGTGTGACCTTCTAGGACCTGTGTGTGTCCTTCTAGGACCTGCGTGTGACCTTCTAGGACCTGCGTGTGTCCTTCTAGGACCTGCGTGTGTCCTTCTAGAACCTGCGTGTGTCCTTCTAGGACCTGCGTGTGTGAACTTCTGGGACCTGCGTGTGTCCTTCTAGGACCTGCGTGTGTCCTTCTGGGACCTGCGTGTGTGACCTTCTGGGACCTGCGTGTGTCCTTCTGGGACCTGCGTGTGTGTCCTTCTGGGACCTGCGTGTGTGACCTTCTGGGACCTGCGTGTGTCCTTCTAGGACCTGTATGTGAACTTCTGGGACCTGCGTGTGTCCTTCTGGGACCTGCGTGTGTGTCCTTCTGGGACCTGCGTGTGTGTCCTTCTAGGACCTGTGTGTGAACTTCTGGGACCTGCGTGTGTCCTTCTAGGACCTGCGTGTGTCCTTCTGGGACCTGCGTGTGTGACCTTCTGGGACCTGCGTGTGTCCTTCTGGGACCTGCGTGTGTGACCTTCTGGGACCTGCGTGTGTCCTTCTGGGACCTGCGGGTGACCTTCTGGGACCTGCGTGTGTGACCTTCTGGGACCTGCGTGTGTCCTTCTAGGACCTGCGTGTGACCTTCTAGGACCTGCGTGTGTCCTTCTAGGACCTGCGTGTGTCCTTCTGGGACCTGCGTGTGTGACCTTCTGGGACCTGCGTGTGTCCTTCTAGGACCTGCGTGTGACCTTCTAGGACCTGCGTGTGTCCTTCTAGGACCTGCGTGTGTCCTTCTGGGACCTGCGTGTGTGACCTTCTGGGACCTGCGTGTGTCCTTCTAGGACCTGCGTGTGTCCTTCTGGGACCTGCGTGTGTGACCTTCTGGGACCTGCGTGTGACCTTCTAGGACCTGCGTGTGTGACCTTCTGGGACCTGCGTGTGTCCTTCTAGGACCTGTGTGTGTCCTTCTAGGACCTGCGTGTGACCTTCTAGGACCTGCGTGTGACCTTCTAGGACCTGTGTGTGTCCTTCTAGGACCTGCGTGTGACCTTCTAGGACCTGCGTGTGTGAACTTCTGGGACCTGCGTGTGTCCTTCTAGAACCTGCGTGTGTCCTTCTAGGACCTGCGTGTGTGAACTTCTGGGACCTGCGTGTGTCCTTCTAGGACCTGCGTGTGTCCTTCTGGGACCTGCGTGTGTGACCTTCTGGGACCTGCGTGTGTCCTTCTGGGACCTGCGTGTGTGTCCTTCTGGGACCTGCGTGTGTGACCTTCTGGGACCTGCGTGTGTCCTTCTAGGACCTGTGTGTGAACTTCTGGGACCTGCGTGTGTCCTTCTAGGACCTGCGTGTGTCCTTCTGGGACCTGCGTGTGTCCTTCTGGGACCTGCGTGTGTGACCTTCTGGGACCTGCGTGTGTCCTTCTAGGACCTGCGTGTGACCTTCTAGGACCTGCGTGTGACCTTCTAGGACCTGCGTGTGTGAACTTCTAGGACCTGCGTGTGTCCTTCTAGAACCTGCGTGTGTCCTTCTAGGACCTGTGTGTGAACTTCTGGGACCTGCGTGTGTCACCTTCTGGGACCTGCGTGTGTGACCTTCTGGGACCTGCGTGTGACCTTCTAGGACCTGCGTGTGACCTTCTAGGACCTGCGTGTGACCTTCTAGGACCTGCGTGTGACCTTCTAGGACCTGCGTGTGACCTTCTAGGACCTGCGTGTGTCCTTCTGGGACCTGCGTGTGTCCTTCTGGGACCTGCGTGTGTGACCTTCTGGGACCTGCGTGTGTCCTTCTAGGACCTGCGTGTGACCTTCTAGGACCTGCGTGTGACCTTCTAGGACCTGCGTGTGTGACCTTCTGGGACCTTCTAGAACCTGCGTGTGTCCTTCTAGGACCTGCGTGTGTCCTTCTAGGACCTGTGTGTGAACTTCTGGGACCTGCATGTGACCTTCTAGGACCTGCGTGTGTCCTTCTGGGACCTGCGTGTGTGACCTTCTGGGACCTGCGTGTGTCCTTCTAGGACCTGCGTGTGTCCTTCTGGGACCTGCGTGTGTGACCTTCTAGGACCTGCGTGTGTCCTTCTGGGACCTGCGTGTGTGACCTTCTGGGACCTGCGTGTGTGACCTTCTAGGACCTGCGTGTGTCCTTCTAGAACCTGCGTGTGTCCTTCTAGGACCTGCGTGTGTCCTTCTAGGACCTGTGTGTGACCTTCTGGGACCTGCGTGTGTGACCTTCTGGGATCTGCGTGTGTCCTTCTAGGACCTGCGTGTGACCTTCTAGGACCTGCGTGTGACCTTCTAGGACCTGCGTGTGTGAACTTCTAGGACCTGCGTGTGTCCTTCTAGGACCTGTGTGTGAACTTCTGGGACCTGCGTGTGTCCTTCTAGGACCTGCGTGTGAACTTCTGGGACCTGCGTGTGTCCTTCTGGGACCTGCGTGTGTCCTTCTAGGACCTGCGTGTGTCCTTCTGGGACCTGCGTGTGTGACCTTCTGGGACCTGCGTGTGTCCTTCTGGGACCTGCGTGTGTGACCTTCTGGGACCTGCGTGTGACCTTCTAGGACCTGCGTGTGACCTTCTAGGACCTGCGTGTGACCTTCTAGGACCTGCGTGTGTCCTTCTGGGACCTGCGTGTGTGACCTTCTGGGACCTGCGTGTGTCCTTCTAGGACCTGCGTGTGACCTTCTAGGACCTGCGTGTGACCTTCTAGGACCTGCGTGTGTGACCTTCTGGGACCTGCGTGTGTCCTTCTAGGACCTGCGTGTGACCTTCTAGGACCTGCGTGTGACCTTCTAGGACCTGCGTGTGTGACCTTCTAGGACTTGCGTGTGCCCCAGAAGGTAGTGTGGGAGGGAGGAGGGGCCTGACATACTGTAATATCACCATGGCGATCTTACCAGGAAGTGGGAGAAGGTACCTGTCAAAGTCAGGCTCCCCCCAAAAAGTGGCAAATGTGGTAGTGGAAAGGGGGGAGGAGCTTCCTTTTTTGGGTGGAGCTTCGCTATAACTATTGTTCCAAATAATGTTTAATTACCTCCCCCGTGTAGTAAAATGACAGTGGGTGGGAGCCCCTCTCGTTCTGGGGTGACTGTGTATGACGTTGCCCCAGTGTCACCATTCTGTTGCGCCCACAGGGGGCGCACAGCATGGCTATCGCGGATGCGCCATGTTCCTAGAAGCATGGCACGATCTCGGTCAAGAGCCGATGACACAGCTCTTTACTCATGTGATCAGATGTGTCCTATCACATGTACACATGGAAGTGCCAGTTATCAGGCTCTCTCCTCGCCTCACACTGACAGAGGAGAGGCGTGCCAGTCAGCGGCATCTCCTCGCAGGGGAGACTGTACAGGTAATCAGGGCACCCAACAGTGCTGCCTTTCAGTGCCCATCAGTGACACCAATCAGTGCTGCCTTTCTGTCCCCATCAGTGACACCAATCAGTGCCCATCAGTGACACGAATCAGTGCTGCCTTCCAGTGCCCATCAGTGACACCAATCAGTGCTGCCTTTCTGTCCCCATCAGTGACACCAATCAGTGCCCATCAGTGACACCAATTAGTGCTGCCTTCCAGTGCCCATCAGTGACACGAATCAGTGCTGCCTTCCAGTGCCCATCAGTGACACCAATCAGTGCCCATCAATCAGTAGTGCCTTTCAGTGTCCAGTGACACCAATCAGTAGTGCCTTTCAGTGACACCAATCAGTGCTGCCTTTTAGTGTCCATCAGTGACACCAATCAGTGCTGCCTTTCAGTGCCCATCAGCGACACCAATCAGTGCCCATCAGTGCTGCCTTTAAGTGTCCAGTGACACCAATCATTGCTGCCTTTCAGTGTCCATCAGTTACACCAATCAGTGCTGCCTTTCAGTGACACCACTCAGTGTCCATGAGTTACACCAATCAGTGCTGCCTTTCAGTGACACCAATCAGTGCCCATCAGTGACACCAATCAGTGCTGCCTTTCAGTGCCCATCAGTGACACCAATCAGTGCTGCCTTTCAGTGACACCAATCAGTGCCCATCAGTGACACCAATCAGTGCTGCCTTTCAGTGACACCAATCAGTGCTGCCTTTCAGTGACACCAATCAGTGCTGCCTTTTAGTGTCCATCAGTGACACCAATCCGTGCTGCCTTTCAGTGCCCATCAGTGACACCAATCCGTGCTGCCTTTCAGTGCCCATCAGTGACACCAATCAGTGCTGCCTTTCAGTGACACCAATCAGTGCTGCCTTTCAGTGACACCAATCAGTGCTGCCCATCAGTGACACCAATCAGTGCTGCCTTTCAGTGACACCAATCAGTGCTGCCTTTCAGTGCCCATCAGTGACACCAATCAGTGCCCATCAGTGCTGCCTTTAAGTGTCCAGTGACACTAATCATTGCTGCTTTTCAGTGACACCAATCAGTGCTGCCTTTCAGTGACACCAATCAGTGCTGCCTTTCAGTGACACAATCAGTGCTGCCTTTCAGTGCCCATCAGTGACACCAATCAGTGCCCATCAGTGACGCCAATCAGTGCCCATCAGTGACGCCAATCAGTGCTGCCTTTCAGTGCCCATCAGTGACACCAATCAGTAGTGCCTTTCAGTGTCCAGTGACACCAATCAGTGCTGCTTTTCAGTGACACCAATCAGTGCTGCCTTTCAGTGACACCAATCAGTGCTGCCCATCAGTGACACCAATCAGTGCTGCCTTTCAGTGACACAATCAGTGCTGCCTTTCAGTGCCCATCAGTGACACCAATCAGTGCCCATCAGTGACGCCAATCAGTGCCCATCAGTGACGCCAATCAGTGCTGCCTTTCAGTGCCCATCAGTGACACCAATCAGTAGTGCCTTTCAGTGTCCAGTGACACCAATCAGTGCTGCCTTTAAGTGTCCAGTGACACTAATCAGTGCTGCTTTTCAGTGACACCAATCAGTGCTGCCTTTCAGTGACACCAATCAGTGCTGCCCATCAGTGACACCAATCAGTGCTGCCTTTCAGTGACACAATCAGTGCTGCCTTTCAGTGCCCATCAGTGACGCCAATCAGTGCCCATCAGTGACGCCAATCAGTGCTGCCTTTCAGTGCCCATCAGTGACACCAATCAGTAGTGCCTTTCAGTGCCCAGTGACACCAATCAGTGCTGCCTTTAAGTGTCCAGTGACACTAATCATTGCTGCCCATCAGTGACACCAATCAGTGCTGCCTTTCAGTGACACAATCAGTGCTGCCTTTCAGTGCCCATCAGTGACACCAATCAGTGCCGCCAATCAGTGCCCATCAGTGACGCCAATCAGTGCTGCCTTTCAGTGCCCATCAGTGACACCAATCAGTAGTGCCTTTCAGTGTCCAGTGACACCAATCAGTGCTGCCTTTAAGTGTCCAGTGACACTAATCATTGCTGCTTTTCAGTGACACCAATCAGTGCTGCCTTTCAGTGACACCAATCAGTGCTGCCCATCAGTGACACCAATCAGTGCTGCCTTTCAGTGACACCAATCAGTGCTGCCTTTCAGTGACACAATCAGTGCTGCCTTTCAGTGCCCATCAGTGACACCAATCAGTGCCCATCAGTGACGCCAATCAGTGCCCATCAGTGACGCCAATCAGTGCCCATCAGTGACGCCAATCAGTGCCCATCAGTGACGCCAATCAGTGCTGCCTTTCAGTGCCCATCAGTGACACCAATCAGTAGTGCCTTTCAGTGCCCAGTGACACCAATCAGTGCTGCCTTTAAGTGTCCAGTGACACTAATCATTGCTGCCCATCAGTGACACCAATCAGTGCTGCCTTTCAGTGACACAATCAGTGCTGCCTTTCAGTGCCCATCAGTGACACCAATCAGTGCCGCCAATCAGTGCCCATCAGTGACGCCAATCAGTGCTGCCTTTCAGTGCCCATCAGTGACACCAATCAGTAGTGCCTTTCAGTGTCCAGTGACACCAATCAGTGCTGCCTTTCAGTGACACCAATCAGTGCTGCCCATCAGTGACACCAATCAGTGCTGCCCATCAGTGACACCAATCAGTGCTGCCTTTCACTGCCTGCTCATTAGTGCCGCCTATCAGTGCCAGCTATCATGGCCCATAAGTGCCACCCATTAGTGCCCATCAGTGCCTTATTAGTGCCACCTAATCAGTGAAGGAGAAAAATTACTTACCACGTGATCATCGGTCAGCCAATGACAGCTGATCATGTGATGTAAACAGAGCCGGTAATCGGCTGGTAGCGCGAGGAGAAAAAAAAAAGCCGATCACCGGCGGCTGTCATTGGGACACCGGTCCCGATCAAGGAGAGCAGCCGCCTGCGCATCTCTGCCACCTAACAGTACATAACAGTGCCGCCTATCAGTGTGACCTACCAGTGCCACCTATCACTGCCCATCAGTGCCATCTATCAGTAACACCCATAAGTGCCACCTTATCTGTTCTTATCAGTGCCACCTCATATCAACGAAGGAGAAAAAAAAATCTAACTTTTTCATCTTTTTTTTTTGTTTAACAAAAACTAAAACCCCCGCAGGGATTAAATACCCCCAAAAGAAAGCTCTATTTGTGTTAAAAAAATGATAAAAATGTAATTTGGGTACAGCGTTGCATGACCGCGCAATTGTCATTCAAAGTGCGACAGCGCTGAAAGCTAAAAATTGCTCTGGGCTGGAGGGGGGGGGGTTTAAGTGCCTGGTAAGCAAGAGGTTAATAAATGTAAACAAAACCAGTAAACAAACAGTAGCAAGTGAAAAAAAAGTAAAAAAAAAAAAAAAAAAAAGAGTGCAAAATTTTGCCTATTTTTTTTATAAATATCCCCAATAAGAATAACTGACACATTTCAATATACAGATTTTATTCTGCAACATTTTTCTAGAACAGAACACAAAACTGCCGATACAAAGACACAGAATGTACTGAGGAAATGTCGGGGAAATCCGTCCGGATTTTGCATTTGTTATGCCTTTTAAGGGCAGCGTAACACTTTAGGTAAACTTATTTGCAATTTATTTATTGCTATTTGTTTATATTTCTGTTTTTAGAATCAGAAAAGTTCTAGTTTGGTCCTCCTGGGATTGCTTATCTCAGATATGGGAGTGGTAGCTCCTCCACCGAGGTACAAACTGCTGTTCTTGCTCTGCATTACAGCCCCATCCATTGTCCATTGACAGTGGGGAAGCCGATGATGAGTTGGAAGGATCTCAATGAATGTGTGGAGCTCTTAGCGCTTGTCCAGATCTCTGGCTCGATTTGTTGCAGCTTCCACAGCATTCATTACTGTGGCCCTCAGGGACCCCTTCTCCAGTTCATGGAGTCCGTGTATGGTGGTGCCTCCGGGGGTGCAGACATCAGAGCGAAGCTTTGCGGGGTGCTCCCCACTTTGTAGAATCATCTTCGCTGCCCCCTGAAATAAGAGAGAGGCAAGGTGAGTTATCGACAGCGGTGGTGGCAAAACCTTTCCGACCTCACCGACCACTCAACTCCAAATTCTGAGTCCCGCGGACCACCAACATGAATTTCACATGCCTTATACAGAGTGCTCCGGCTCTCTAAGCCCCCCCTCCCTCGCACCACACTGCTGCCTTATACACATGATGCTCCACCTCTCTCTGCCCCCCCCCCCCACACTGCCCTTATACACACAAACCTCCACCTCTCTGCTCCCCCCCTCACTGCTGCCTTATACACTCAAAATGCTCTACTATCTGCCCCCCCCCCCCCCCCCCCACACCCCCCGCACCCCCCCCCCCCCCCCCCCCCCCCCCACACCACTACCTTATACACGCAATGCTCTATCTCTCTGCCCCCCTCACACCACACTGCTGCCTTTATATACACACACACACAATGCTCCGCCTCTCTAACCACCCCCCCTCACATCACACTGCTGCTTTCCACCCTTATCACACACACACACACACACACACACACACACACACACAATGCCTCCACCTCTGACGCCCCCCCCCCCCACTGCCCCCCCCCCCCACTCCCACTCCACCCCCCCACCCCACACCCCACGCACCCCCCCCCCCCACCCACTCCCCCCCCCACCCCCCCACCCCCCCACCCTCCCCCCTCCACACACACACACCCCCCCCCCCCCCACTCCCCCCCTCCCCCCCCCCCCCCCCCACTGACTTATACCCCCCCCCCCCCCCACACAATTCTCCACCTCTCTGCCCCCCCCCCCCCCCCCTCGCCCACACTGCTGCATTATACCACACTCAATGCTCCCCACCTCTCTGCCCCCCCCTCGCACCCACACTGCTGCCCCCCCCCCCCCCCCCCCCCCCCCCCCCCCCCCCCCCCCCCCCCACTCAATGATCCACCCTCTCTGCCCCCCCCCCCCCCCTCACACCAATGCCTTATACACTCAATGATCCACCTCTCTGCTGCCTTATACACACACAATGCTCCACCTCCCCCCCCCCTTGCACCACACCGCTGCCTTATACACACACACACACACACACAATGCTCCACCTCTCTGCCCTCCCCGACACCACGCTGCTGCCTTATACATGCAATGCTCCACCTCTCTGCCCCCCCACACCACCACCCCCCTGCTGCCTTATACACACACTACTCCACCTCTCTGCCCCCTTCCATCCCCCCCCCCTTCCCTCGCACCACACTGCTGTCTTATACACACACACACACACAATGCTCCACCTCTCTGACGCCCCCCCCCCCCACTGACTTATACATACAATTCTCCACCTCTCTGCCCCCCCCCCTCGCACCACACTGCTGCCTTATACACTCAATGCTCCACCTCTCTGCCCCCCCCTCACAACACACTGCTGCCTTATATACACACACACACACACACAATGCCCTCCCTCGCACCACACTGCTGCCTTATACACACTCAATGATCCACCTCTCTGCTGCCTTACACACACAATGCTCCACCCCCCCCCTCGCACCACACTACTGCCTTATACACACACACACACAATGCTCCACCTCTCTGCCCTCCCCGACACCACGCTGCTGCCTTATATATGCAATGCTCCACCTCTCTGCCCCCCACACCACACTGCTGCCTTATACACACATACTACTCCACCTCTCTGCCCCCCTTCCCTCGCACCACACTGCTGTCTTATACACACACACACACACACACACACACACACAATGCTCCACCTCTCTGACCAGCACCCCCTCGCACCGCAATGCTGCCTTGTACACACAAAGCTCCACCTCTCAGTCCCCTCTCGCACCACACTGCTGCCTTATACAGACAATGCTCCAGCTCTCTGCCCCCCTCCCCTCACACTGCTGCCTTATACAGACAATGCTCCACCTTTCTGCCCCCCCCCCCCCCCCCCCCCCCCCCCCCCCCCACACACACACCAATTGTATTTAGGTCTGGACTGTGACTGGGCCATTCTAACACATGAATAGGCTTTGATCTAAACCATTCCATTGTAGCTCTGGCTGTACTTTAGGGTCGTTGTCCTGCTGGAAGGTGAACCTCCCCCCTCCCCAGTCTCAAGTCTTTTGTAGACTAACAGGTTTTTTTCTAAGATTGTCCCGTATTTGGCACAAGCAGTGCCACCTTTCCACTGTATAAGTTAGTTATAGGGGTGGCAAGTGGTTAATTAGACCCTGAACCATACATTTGTTTTCCCCTGTCCTATGAATAGATACTCACCAGCAGGGTCTGGGCTGCAATGCGGCTGGACAAGGCACTGGGCATCCCCATCTTCACAGCGCCATCCGCCAGAGCTTCCGCAAACAGGTAAACCTGGAGACAGAAAACAAGAAGCGCGAGAACGCCAAAATACGGGAGATCAGCGGCATCATTATTCACTACTTAAGGACCGCCCGCTGCAGTTGTACGTCGGCTGTTTGACGTGGAATATCGTTGTTATGGCAGCAGATAGCAACCTTAACCCTGGTATCCTCTTCAACAGCGGGCGGTCCGCCTTCAGATAAAAATGGTCTTAGCGGTGAATTCGCCGCTCCGGTGGTCTCAGCTGCTTACCGGAGCCGTCGGTAGCGGTGGAGACGGTCGGGTCCTCTTTCCTGGAGCCAAGTGAGAGAAAGATGGCCCCCACTTGGCTCCATACCATTGGATGACGGAAGCGACATCAAACGTCCCCTCCTGCCCAGTGGTCTTAAAGTGGAGGCTCACCCCCAAAAAATTTTTTGTAACATTGCATTCAGGCAAGTTTTTACAATGACAATCGGCTGTTTATAGATGTTCACCGCGGCTTCCGGGTATGATCTTCGGGGCTGGGCGTTCCTAATTGATTGACAGGCATCCTGACCGACGCATACAGCGCGTCACGAGTTGCCGAAAGAAGCCGAATGTCGGTGCGCAGGCGCCGTATAGAGCCGCACCGACGTTCGGCTTCTTTTTTTTTGGGTGAACCTCCACTTTAAGGGGAAATTTTTATTTTATTTTTGCAAAAAAAAAAAAGACATTTACATTTTTTTTTTATTAGTTTTTATTGAATTTTTGTGTAAATATTAGATCCGAGTTCTTTTTGACCCCCAGATCTCACATTAACCACTTAAGACCCGGACCAAAATGCTGCTAAAGGACCTTGCCCCTTTTTGCGATTCGGCACTGCGTCGCTTTAACTGACAATTGCGCGGTCGTGCAAAGTGGCTCCCAAACAAAATTGGCGTCCTTTTTCCCCCCACAAATAGAGCTTTCTTTTGGTGGTATTTGATCACCTCTGCGGTTTTTATTTTTTGCGCTATAAACAAAAATAGAGCGTCAATTTTGAAAAAAATGCAATATTTTTTACTTTTTGCTATAATAAATACCCCCCAAAAATATATAAAAAAACATATTTTTTTCCTCAGTTTAGACCGATACGTATTCTTCTACCTATTTTTGGTAAAAAAAAATATCGCAATAAGCGTTTATCGATTGGTTTCCGCAAAATGTATAGCGTTTACAAAATAAGGGATAGTTTTATTCCATTTTTATTAATTATTTTACTACTAATAGCGGCGATCAGCGATTTTTTCCATGACTGCGACATTAAGGCGGACACTTCGGACAATTTTGACACATTTTTGGGACAATTGTCATTTTCACAGCAAAAAATGCATTTAAATTGCATTGTTTACTGTGGAAATGACAGTTGCAGTTTGGGAGTTAACCACAAGGGGGCGCTGTAGGATTTGTGTGTTCCCTGTGGGTGTTTACAACTGTAGGGGGGTGTGGCTGTAGGTGTGACGTAATCGATCGCGTCCCCCTATAACAGGGATGACGCGATCGATGCTGCGGCCACAGTGAAGCACGGGGAACAAAAAAAAAAATACAATTTTCATTCAAAGTGCGACAGCGCTGAAAATTGGCCTGAACAGGAAGGGGGGTAAAAGTGGTCGGTATTGAAGGGGTTAAAGCTTTTACATGGTGATCGGCTTCCCTTTCTCTTTGACAGTCTATGTGACCTCATGAGCTATACAAAAATAGGCCCGGTCCTTAAGTGGTAAATGCAGCAAATCTCTTTATTTTGAGGTAAGAGCAACTGCCAGCTACAGGTGAGATCGAAGTCAATCGTCCCAAAACAACCTTCTGTGTACTCACATAGGCCACCCCGCTGCCGCTGAGCCCGGTGTGGATATCGATGTAGGTCTCCGGAGTCTCCTCACACAGCCCACAGTCAGACAGAAGGTTCTTCAACATGTCCGCCTCCCCCTTCCCCGCACAGGAACCGCGGGCGAAGACCACGGCCCCCTCCTGGACCAAACACGGCAGGTTAGGACTCATACGGAGGAACCTGGTCCCACGGGGAGAGAGCTGCAGGGAACAAAAAAAAAAAAATACAATCATACACAAAGCTCCACTTTCCACTGTGTAATATTCCCGCTCATCACTTCCAAGACAGAAACGCAAAGTAACAATGTCCGCGGAACCAGAATTCAGTTCTACCGCTTAAAGGAACACTAAAGTCCAAAAATACTTACCTCCACTGTGCAGTTCGTTTTGCACAGAGTGGCCCGGAAAGCCGTCTTCTGGGGTCCCTCGGCGGCTGTCTCAGGTCCTGCTCGCAAAAGCATCCCACCTTAATGCGAGGGAACGAGCACGGTGGAAAGCTTTTGCGAGTGCGCTCCCGTGATACAGCGGCGGCCATAGCCGCCGACTGTATCACTCGGCCCCCCCGGTGCGCCGCATCATCCGCTGTGATTAACAGCAGCGCCAGCCAATGGCTGCGCTGCTATCAATCCGCCCAGCCTAGCCAATCAACGGCCAGGCTGGGAACCGAAGAGCATGACGTGGACGCGCCCGGGAATTTCGAACAGTCAGGTAAATAAAACGGGGGCTCGGGGGGGTATGCGGCGGCTGCATTAAGGTGAAAAAACATTTTCCTTTACAACCCTTTTAAGGATCGGAAGGATTTGCCCCTTTAATGACCGGGCCATTTTTTGCGATTCGGCACTGCGTGGCTTTAACTGACAATTGCGCGGTCGTGGGACGCAGTACCCAAACAAAATGTATATCCTTTTTTTAGAGGTCGACCGATATTGTTTTTCTCTGGCCGATGCCAATATTTAGAAATCTGGGCGGCCGATGGCCGATATATGCTGGCAATTTTTGCGGCCGATATTTTTTTTTTTTATTGGTGGCACTGGCTCGTGGCACTTATTGGCACTGGCAGGTTGCACTGGGCAGGAAGGGGGGGTAAAAGTGGTCGGTATTGACAGTCTATGTGACCTCATGAGCTTAAACTCCACCCAAAAAACGGCTATACAAACCCATCACCACCATTACTAATCTCACCTTCTCCAGGGTCTGCAGAGACACGCCGGCGGCCATGGAAACGATCACATGATCCGGCGTGAACCCAGACGACACCTCCGCCAGGACGGTGGGAATAATGTGCGGCTTGGTGGCCAGGAAGATCACACGGCACTTGGACACCACGTCGGAGTTGGTATGAGTGGTGCTGCAGCCGCGATCCTGAGAATGAGAGAGGAAAATGTCAGGCTCTCCGCCCACAGCGGACTGGACTGGTACGGCACATACATCCCCCACCGCGCGTTCACACAAAACACACGCCGCGCGTTCACACAATGCACGCCGCACATCAACACACAACGCGCGTTCACACACAACGCACGCCGCGCGTTCACACACAACGCACGCCGCGCGTTCACACACAACGCACGCCGCGCTTCCACACACAGCGCACGCCGCGCGTCCACACACAGCGCACGCCGCGCGTCCACACACAGCGCACGCCGCGCGTCCACACACAGCGCACGCCGCGCGTCCACACACAGCGCACGCCGCGCGTCCACACACAGCGCACGCCGCGCGTCCACACACAGCGCACGCCGCGCTTTCACACACAGCGCACGCCGCGCTTTCACACACAGCGCACGCCGCGCTTTCACACACAGCGCACGCCGCGCTTTCACACACAGCGCACGCCGCGCTTTCACACACAATGGTACGGCACATACATCCCCCTGCCGCGTGTTCACAAAATGCACGCCGCACATCCACACACAACGCACGCCGCGGGTTCACACACAGCGCACGCCGCGGGTTCAGACACAACGCACGCCGCGCAGCTCCTAAACGCTGTATCCTGACAACACCCAATGACTGATTCACAGGTATTTGTGACTGTCGGACTGATCACGTGACCTCCAGTGTATGGGTATTTGCGGTGAGCGCGCATTTTAACCACTTGCCGACTGCCTAACGAAGATATACGTTGGCTGACTGGAACGGGCAGGCAAAGCAACGTACCTGTATGTTGCTTTGAATCTGCCACCTAGCGTCGCAAGCCCTGTGACAAAAAAAACTTGCCGTCCGCCGGTGTCCCGCGAACGTGTCACGGAGCGATGTCTATGTAAACAAGGCATTTCCCTGTTCTGCCTAGTGACAGGACAGTGATCTTCAGCTCCCTGTCATCGTGAGCAGTGATCAATGTCATGTCACTTGAAGCCCAGCCCCCACACAGTTAGAATCACTCCCTAGGACACACTTAACCCCTTCCTCGTCCCCTAGTGGTTAATCCCTTCCCTGCCAGTGACATTTATGCAGTAATCAGTGCATTTTTATAGCACTGATCGCTGTATAACTGACTATGGTCCCAGAAATAGTGTCAAAAGTGTCCGCCGCAATGTCGCAGTCGCAATAAAAAAAATCACTGATCGCCGCCATTACTAAAAAAAAAAAAAATAATAATAAAAATGGCATAAAACTATCCCCTATTTTGGAGACGCTAAACTTTTTGCGCAAACCAATCAATAAACGATTGTTACGATTTTTTACCAAAAATATGTAGAAGAATACGTATCGGCCTAAACTGAGGATATTTATTATATCAAAAAGTAAAAAATATTGCTTTTTTTTTTTTTTTAATTGTCGCTCACCGCAGAGGTGATCAAATACCACCAAAAGAAAGCTCTATTTGTGGGGAAAAAGGACACCAATTTTGTTTGGGAGCCACGACGCACGACCGCGCAATTGTCAGTTAAAGCGACGCAGTGCCGAATCGCAAAAAATGGCCCCGGTCATTGGGCAGCCAATTTTTGCATGGCTGAAGTGGTTAAGTAGTTATGCTAAAGTTATTTGTATTGCTGCTGCTCCTGGCAGCATTTTTCTGTGAGCTCAGGGTAGTTGGGTGACACACATCCCCAGAAGGGGGCGTGGCCACGACAACCTGGGTTTACAGGAAATGGGCTGAATAACACTGGCCGTCATTTAATCTGGAAGACTGAGGACATCAAGTGGTATAAAAGAAGTACTGCAGGGGATAGTGTCATATTAACCACTTAAGCCCCGGACCATTATGCAGGTAAAGGACCTTGCCCCTTTTTGCGATTCGGCACTGCGTCGCTTTAACTGACAATTGCGCGGTCGTGCAACGTGGCTCCCAAACAAAATTGGCGTCCTTTTTCCCCCCACAAATAGAGCTTTCTTTTGGTGGTATTTGATCACCTCTGCGTTTTTTTATTTTTTGCGCTATAAACAAAAATAGAGCAACAATTTGAAAAAAATTCAATATTTTTAATTTTTATTTATTTTTAATCAGAAAAGACAGAATTACAAAAATTCACTTGTCATGTACATGTCGAGGAATACATAGTACAGGCTATATCATAAACACTACGGGTTTCACACAACAGGGTACAATGCGGTAGGGCAGTGTTTTTCAACTTCAGTCCTCAAGGCACACCAACAGGTCACCTTTTTTAGTAGGGTTGTCCCGATACCGAGTATTTGCGGGAGTACTTGTACTCCCGCAAATACCCCCGATACCTAAATAGAATACTCCCTGTCCAATCCCGAGAAAGGGGGAGTGTCTATGCACGGATCCGTGTATAGACACTCCACCTTGCTCGGGATTGGACAGATCTACTACTAGGTATGGGGGACATGGCTGCAATATGGGGGACAGGACATGGCTGCATATGAGGGGGATATACATGGCTGCATCTGTGGGGGGACAGGACATGGCTGCAATATGTGGGGGGACATGGCTGCAATATGTGGGGGGACATGGCTGCAATATGTGGGGGGACATGGCTGCAATATGGGGGACAGGACATGGCTGCATATGTGGGGGACATACATGGCTGCAATATGGGGGACAGGACATGGCTGTAATATGGGGGACAGGACATGGCTGCATATATGGGGGACATACATGGCTGCAATATGCGGGGGGACATGGCTGCATATGTGGGGGACATGCATGGCTGCAATATGTGGGGGACATGCATGGCTGCAATATGTGAGGGGACATGCATGGCTGCATCTGTGGGGGGACATGCATGGCTGCATCTGTGGGGGACATGGCTGCAATATGTGGGGGGACATGCATGGCTGCAATATGTGGGGGGACATGCATGGCTGCAATATGTGGGGGGACATGCATGGCTGCAATATGTGGGGGGACATGCATGGCTGCAATATGTGGGGGGACATGCATGGCTGCAATATGTGGGGGGACATGCATGGCTGCAATATGTGGGGGGACATGCATGGCTGCAATATGTGGGGGGACATGCATGGCTGCATCTGTGGGGGGACATGCATGGCTGCATCTGTGGGGGGACATGCATGGCTGCATCTGTGGGGGGACATACATGGCTGCATCTGTGGGGGGACATGCATGGCTGCATCTGTGGGGGGACATGCATGGCTGCATCTGTGGGGGACATGCATGGCTGCAATATATGTGGGGGGACATGCATGGCTGCATCTGTGGGGGGACATGCATGGCTGCATCTGTGGGGGGACATGCATGGCTGCATCTGTGGGGGGACATGCATGGCTGCATCTGTGGGAGACATGCATGGCTGCATCTGTGGGGGGACATGCATGGCTGCATCTGTGGGGGGACATGCATGGCTGCATCTGTGGGGGGACATGCATGGCTGCATCTGTGGGGGGACATGCATGGCTGCATCTGTGGGGGGACATGCATGGCTGCATCTGTGGGGGGACATGCATGGCTGCATCTGTGGGGGACATGCATGGCTGCAATATATGTGGGGGGACATGGCTGCATTTGGGGACACATTTAAAAAAAGTATCGGTATCGGCGAGTACATGAAAAAAAGTATCGGTACTTGTACACGGTCCTAAAAAAGTGGTATCGGGACAACCCTAGTTTTCAGGATTTCCCGCAGATGAAACGGCTGTGGTGATTACTTAGGGCCCTTTCACACGTCCGCCTACGATCCGTGTCCGTCTGGATCCGTTTTGCGGACGGAAGAAAACCCTATTTTTCTTCCGTCCGGTGGATCGGATCGGATGCAAACGGACAGACAGTCCGTTTCCATCCGATTCCCCATAGGGGATAGCGGAGGAGAGACAGGGCGGTCCCTGCACAGTGTGCGGGGACCGCCCTGTCCGCCGACAGCTGAGCGGGACCCCCCCGCTGAGCCGACGGAAACACGCGGAGCGGACCGAAAAACGGTCCGCACCGTGTGAAAGGGCCCTAAGGCAGTGAAACTGATCAAATCACCTGTGCAAAATAATGGAAAGCCTGAAAACATGACCTGTTGGTGCGCCTTGAGGACTGGAGTTGAGAAACACTGCGGTAGAGCATACACCTATACAATAGTATAAACTGTATTTCAAAGAGTACACAAGTATAACCCAATAGTAACATATGGTATTCCAGTGTCAGCTAGCCGAAGCTATAGGGGTCAATACCGGAACAGGAACCAAGAAAGAGAAAAAAAGAGGTAGAGATAAAACAACTGGAGGAGAAGAGAAAGAAGAAAAAGAAAATACAAATAAAAAACATCAGAATAAAGGTGCTCCCCATCTTCCCTAGGCCATATATACAACTGCGGTTATCCCCGGATTCATGCGTGGCTGTCAAGGTTCACCTCGTCCGTATAATACGGTCAGATATTAACAGACATGAAAATGAGAATAACCAATCACATTTGTAAGAGCCTGTCCATCTATATTTTTTTACTTTCTGCTATAATGAATATCCCCCAAAAATATATAAAATAATTTTTTCCTCAGTTTAGGCCGATACGTATTCTTCTACATATTTATGGCAAAAAAAAACGCAATGGTTTGCGCAAAATTTATAGTGTTTACAAAATAGGGGGTAGTTTTATTGCATTTTCATTAATATTTTTTTACTAGTAATGGCGGCAATCAGCGATTTTTTTGTGACTGCGACATTCTGGCGGACACATCGGACAATTTTGACACATTTTTGGGACCGTTGTCATTTTCACAGCAAAAAGTGCTATAAAAATGCACTGATTACTGTGAAAATGCTAATTGCAGTTTAGGAGTTAACCACTAGGGGGCGCTGTAGGGGTTAAGTGTGACCTCATGTGTGTTTCTAAATGTAGGGGGGCGGGGCTGGACATGTGACGTCACTGATCGTCTTTCCCTATATCAGGGAACAGACGATCACTGACACTGCCACAATGAAGAACGGGGAAGGTGTGTTTACACTCACCTCTCCCAGTTCTTCAGCTCCGGTGACCAATCGCGGGACACCGGCGGGGATCAGGTCCGCGGGTGCGGTCACGGAGCTTCGGACCGGGTCGCGCGTGCTCCCAGGGTGGGGTTTTCAGGATTTTCAGGGCTCCCAGGGTGGGGTTTTCACAAATTTCAGGGCTCCCAGGGTGGGGTTTTCACAAATTTCAGGGCTCCCAGGGTGGGGTTTTCAGGAATTTCAGGGCTCCCAGGGTGGGCTTTTCAGGAATTTCAGGGCTCCCAGGGTGGGCTTTTCAGGAATTTCAGGGCTCCCAGGGTGGGGTTTTCAGGACTCCCAGGGTGGGGTTTTCAGGAATTTCAGGGCTCCCAGGGTGGGGTTTTCACGAATTTCAGGGCTCCCAGGGTGGGGTTTTCAGAACTCCCAGGGTGGGGTTTTCAGGAATTTCAGGGCTCCCAGGGTGGGGTTTTCACGAATTTCAGGGCTCCCAGGGTGGGGTTTTCAGGAATTTCAGGGCTCCCAGGGTGGGGTTTTCAGGACTCCCAGGGTGGGGTTTTCAGGAATTTCAGGGCTCCCAGGGTGGGGTTATCACGAATTTTAGGGTGGGGTTTTCACGAATTTCAGGGCTCCCAGGGTGGGGTTTTCACAAATTTTAGGGCTCCCAGGGTGGGGTTTACAGGAATTTCAGGGCTCCCAGGGTGGGGTTTTCAGGAATTTCAGGGCTCCCAGGGTGGGGTTTTCACGAATTTCAGGGCTCCCAGGGTGGGGTTTTCACGAATTTCAGGGCTCCCAGGGTGGGGTTTTCACGAATTTCAGGGCTCCCAGGGTGGGGTTTTCAGGAATTTCAGGGCTCCCAGGGTGGGGTTTTCAGGAATTTCAGGGCTCCCAGGGTGGGGTTTTCAGGACTCCCAGGGTGGGGTTTTCAGGAATTTCAGGGCTCCCAGGGTGGGGTTTTCAGGACTCCCAGGGTGGGGTTTTCAGGAATTTCAGGGCTCCCAGGGTGGGGTTTTCACGAATTTCAGGGCTCCCAGGGTGGGGTTTTCAGGAATTTCAGGGCTCCCAGGGTGGGGTTTTCAGGACTCCCAGGGTGGGGTTTTCAGGAATTTCAGGGCTCCCAGGGTGGGGTTTTCACGAATTTCAGGGCTCCCAGGGTGGGGTTTTCAGGAATTTCAGGGCTCCCAGGGTGGGGTTTTCAGGACTCCCAGGGTGGGGTTTTCAGGAATTTCAGGGCTCCCAGGGTGGGGTTTTCACGAATTTCAGGGCTCCCAGGGTGGGGTTTTCAGGAATTTCAGGGCTCCCAGGGTGGGGTTTTCAGGACTCCCAGGGTGGGGTTTTCAGGAATTTCAGGGCTCCCAGGGTGGGGTTTTCACGAATTTCAGGGCTCCCAGGGTGGGGTTTTCAGGAATTTCAGGGCTCCCAGGGTGGGGTTTTCAGGAATTTCAGGGCTCCCAGGGTGGGGTTTTCAGGAATTTCAGGGCTCCCAGGGTGGGGTTTTCAGGAATTTCAGGGCTCCCAGGGTGGGGTTTTCAGGAATTTCAGGGCTCCCAGGGTGGGGTTTTCAGGAATTTCAGGGCTCCCAGGGTGGGGTTTTCAGGAATTTCAGGGCTCCCAGGGTGGGGTTTTCAGGAATTTCAGGGCTCCCAGGGTGGGGTTTTCAGGGTGTGGGGTTTTCAGGAATTTCAGGGCTCCCAGGGTGGGGTTTTCAGGAATTTCAGGGCTCCCAGGGTGGGGTTTTCAGGAATTTTAGGGCTCCCAGGGTGGGGTTTTCACAAATTTCAGGGCTCCCACAGGAATTTCAGGGCTCCCAGGGTGGGGTTTTCAGGAATTTCAGGGCTCCCAGGGTGGGGTTTTCAGGAATTTCAGGGCTCCCAGGGTGGGGTTTTCAGGAATTTCAGGGCTCCCAGGGTGGGGTTTTCAGGAATTTCAGGGCTCCCAGGGTGGGGTTTTCAGGAATTTCAGGGCTCCCAGGGTGGGGTTTTCAGGAATTTCAGGGCTCCCAGGGTGGGGTTTTCAGGAATTTCAGGGCTCCCAGGGTGGGGTTTTCAGGAATTTCAGGGCTCCCAGGGTGGGGTTTTCAGGAATTTCAGGGCTCCCAGGGTGGGGTTTTCAGGAATTTCAGGGCTCCCAGGGTGGGGTTTTCACGAATTTCAGGGCTCCCAGGGTGGGGTTTTCACGAATTTCAGGGCTCCCAGGGTGGGGTTTTCAGGAATTTCAGGGCTCCCAGGGTGGGGTTTTCAGGAATTTCAGGGCTCCCAGGGTGGGGTTTTCAGGAATTTCAGGGCTCCCAGGGTGGGGTTTTTCAGGAATTTCAGGGCTCCCAGGGTGGGGTTTTCAGGAATTTCAGGGCTCCCAGGGTGGGGTTTTCAGGAATTTCAGGGCTCCCAGGGTGGGGTTTTCAGGAATTTCAGGGCTCCCAGGGTGGGGTTTTCAGGAATTTCAGGGCTCCCAGGGTGGGGTTTTCAGGAATTTCAGGGCTCCCAGGGTGGGGTTTTCAGGAATTTCAGGGCTCCCAGGGTGGGGTTTTCAGGACTCCCAGGGTGGGGTTTTCAGGAATTTCAGGGCTCCCAGGGTGGGGTTTTCAGGAATTTCAGGGCTCCCAGGGTGGGGTTTTCACGAATTTCAGGGCTCCCAGGGTGGGGTTTTCAGGAATTTCAGGGCTCCCAGGGTGGGGTTTTCAGGAATTTCAGGGCTCCCAGGGTGGGGTTTTCAGGAATTTCAGGGCTCCCAGGGTGGGGTTTTCAGGACTCCCAGGGTGGGGTTTTCAGGAATTTCAGGGCTCCCAGGGTGGGGTTTTCACGAATTTCAGGGCTCACAGGGTGGGGTTTTCACGAATTTCAGGGCTCCCAGGGTGGGGTTTTCAGGAATTTCAGGGCTCCCAGGGTGGGGTTTTCAGGAATTTCAGGGCTCCCAGGGTGGGGTTTTCAGGAATTTCAGGGCTCCCAGGGTGGGGTTTTCAGGAATTTCAGGGCTCCCAGGGTGGGGTTTTCACGAATTTCAGGGCTCCCAGGGTGGGGTTTTCACAAATTTTAGGGCTCCCAGGGTGGGGTTTACAGGAATTTCAGGGCTCCCAGGGTGGGGTTTTCAGGAATTTCAGGGCTCCCAGGGTGGGGTTTTCAGGAATTTCAGGGCTCCCAGGGTGGGGTTTTCACGAATTTCAGGGCTCCCAGGGTGGGGTTTTGGGGTTTTCAGGAATTTCAGGGCTCCCAGGGTGGGGTTTTCAGGAATTTCAGGGCTCCCAGGGTGGGGTTTTCAGGAATTTCAGGGCTCCCAGGGTGGGGTTTTCAGGAATTTCAGGGCTCCCAGGGTGGGGTTTTCAGGTTTCAGGGCTCCCAGGGTGGGGTTTTCAGGACTCCCAGGGTGGGGTTTTCACGAATTTCAGGGCTCCCAGGGTAGGGCTCCCAGGGTTTTCAGGACTCCCAGGGTGGGGAATTTCAGGGCTCCCAGGGTGGGGGAATTTCAGGGCTCCCAGGGTGGGGTTTTCACGAATTTCAGGGCTCCCAGGGTGGGGTTTTCAGGACTCCCAGGGTGGGGTTTTCAGGAATTTCAGGGCTCCCATTCAGGGGGTGGGGTTTTCAGGCTCCCAGGGTGGGGTTTTCACGAATTTCAGGGCTCCCAGGGTGGGGTTTTCAGGAATTTCAGGGCTCCCAGGGTGGGGGGCTCCCAGGGTGGGGTTTTCCCAGGGTGGGGGACTCCCAGGGTGGGGTTTTCAGGAATTTCAGGGCTCCCAGGGTGGGGTTTTCAGGAATTTCAGGGCTCCCAGGGGGGTTTTCACGAATTTCAGGGCTTCCAGGGTGGGGTTTTCAGGAATTTCAGGGCTCCCAGGGTGGGGTTTTCAGGACTCCCAGGGTGGGGTTTTCACGAATTTCAGGGCTCCCAGGGTGGGGTTTTCACGAATTTCAGGGCTCCCAGGGTGGGGTTTTCACGAATTTCAGGGCTCCCAGGGTGGGGTTTTCTCAAATTTTAGGGCTCCCAGGGTGGGGTTTTCAGGAATTTCAGGGCTCCCAGGGTGGGGTTTTCAGGAATTTCAGGGCTCCCAGGGTGGGGTTTTCACGAATTTCAGGGCTCCCAGGGTGGGGTTTTCACGAATTTCAGGGCTCCCAGGGTGGGGTTTTCAGGAATTTCAGGGCTCCCAGGGTGGGGTTTTCACAAATTTCAGGGCTCCCAGGGTGGGGTTTTCAGGACTCCCAGGGTGGGGTTTTCAGGAATTTCAGGGCTCCCAGGGTGGGGTTTTCACAAATTTTAGGGCTCCCAGGGTGGGGTTTTCAGGAATTTCAGGGCTCCCAGGGTGGGGTTTTCAGGAATTTCAGGGCTCCCATGGTGGGGTTTTCAGGAATTTCAGGGCTCCCAGGGTGGGGTTTTCAGGAATTTCAGGGCTCCCAGGGTGGGGTTTTCAGGAATTTCAGGGCTCCCAGGGTGGGGTTTTCACAAATTTCAGGGCTCCCAGGGTGGGGTTTTCAGGAATTTCAGGGCTCCCAGGGTGGGGTTTTCAGGACTCCCGGGGTGGGGTTTTCAGGAATTTCAGGGCTCCCAGGGTGGGGTTTTCAGGACTCCCAGGGTGGGGTTTTCAGGAATTTCAGGGCTCCCAGGGTGGGGTTTTCACGAATTTCAGGGCTCCCAGGGTGGGGTTTTCACGAATTTCAGGGCTCCCAGGGTGGGGTTTTCACGAATTTCAGGGCTCCCAGGGTGGGGTTTTCACGAATTTCAGGGCTCCCAGGGTGGGGTTTTCAGGGCTCCCAGGGTGGGGTTTTCAGGAATTTCAGGGCTCCCAGGGTGGGGTTTTCAGGAATTTCAGGGCTCCCAGGGTGGGGTTTTCAGGACTCCCAGGGTGGGGTTTTCAGGAATTTCAGGGCTCCCAGGGTGGGGGTTCAAGGCACGTCGGCAAGCATGTGGCCCCTCTAGGTGCTGCCTTTTTAACATCTGATGTGTTTAGGCTACATGGTCCCAAAACTGTACCAGAGAAAAATTTCCCACCCAGAATATACTTTTGGCCGCCTAATGTTTTACCAACTCACCCGGAAATACTGCAGGTTGGTGTCGGTCGGAGCGCTCACTGTGATATTCTTTGCAGGCACCTTACCTAGAAGAGAAGACACGAGGGTGAATTATGGCAGGAAAGGGGGCAATGGGTGTCAAAGGGGGCAGATTGCCCATCTGGATTGATTCCAGCTGTTGAAAGGGCTACAAGTCTTACCCATACCCAGCCACACAGGTTCGGTAAGCCAACCAAAAGTGAGATAAACGACAAGTTAATTAATTCTAACCCTCCCCCATCATGGTGTCTCCCCAAGTTGTCTATATCCTGGCGTTGGGCTCCTGGTGTTAGGAGGTAGGAAGAGGGACTGGGTATGTTTTTTAAGAAAATACTACAAATTCTCCACCAAGTGAGGAAAATTTGAACATAGATAGCGGTCACCAAGACTGGTGTCCCCATTACCTCCCGTTGTGGTAACAAGGTAGCTCCAGCCACACGATGTGAGGGTTGTCCCCAGGGATTTTGCCCACCAGCATGAGGATAGTCCTGATTATTTCTTCCCACTAGTCCCAGGGTGAAGGTTGCAATTAAGGAACCCCCCAACAGATCCAACGTCAGAGTCAACCTTACGACTTCTCCCCACCAGCACAAGGGTTAAATTAAGGGCCCCTCCTGGTCAGACCCAGTGTGAGGGTCATCCTGAAGACTCCTTCCTATTAGACCCAGCATGAGGGTCACCAAGGGCTCCTGCCCACTAGACTCGGCACAAGTGCCATCCTGAAGTCTCCTCTCCACCAGACCTAGCACAAGGATCGACCTGGGGACCCCTCCCCACCAAACCAAGTGGGAAGGTTGTTCTTGGATCTCCTTCCCACCACACCCAACGTGAGGACTGTCCTAATTTAGTGACGCCAAGTTAGCGTGAGTGTAATCTTAAGGGGATCTTTCCTACCAGACCCAGCGTGAGGGTCTTCATAGAACTCTTTATGATTGTGTCACCCTGGGGGTTCCTCCCCACCAGATTCAGCATGAGAGTTTTCCTGAAGGCTCCTTCCTAATAGACCCAGTGTGAGAGTCATTCCAAGGGATTTTTCCCACCAGATCCAGCGTGAGGGTCATTCTGAGGGCTCCCTCTCACCAGATCCAGCTTGAGGGTCAACCAGAAGTCTCCTCCCCTTCAGACTAATCATAAGGCCAGCCTGAAGCTTTCTCTACACCAGACCTAGCATATGGTCCACCAGAAGAATCCTCCCCACCAGATCCAGCTTGAGGATCAACCAGAAGACTCCTCCCCACCAGATCCAGCTTGGGGATCAAGCACAAGACACCTCCCCACCAGATCCAGCTTGAGGATCAACCACGAGACACCTCCCCACCAGATCCAGCTTGAGGATCAACCACGAGACACCTCCCCACCAGATCCAGCTTGAGGATCAACCACGAGACTCCTCCCCACCAGATCCAGCTTGAGGATCAACCACGAGACACCTCCCCACCAGATCCAGCTTGAGGATCAACCACGAGACACCTCCCCACCAGATCCAGCTTGAGGATCAACCACGAGACTCCTCCCCACCAGATCCAGCTTGAGGATCAACCACGAGACTCCTCCCCACCAGATCCAGCTTGAGAATCAACCAGAAGACTCCTCCTAACCAGACCTGGCATATGGTCAACCTGAAGACTTCTCCCTAACAGACCTAACACAAAGGTTGTTTGTGCAGTTCCTTCTCACCAGACCCAACACGAGGGTCGCCCGGACCCAGCCTGAGGGTAATCATGAGGATGTCTTCCCATTGTAAGGGTCACCCCAAAGGTCCCTCCCCAACAAATACACCGTGTGGGAGTCGTGCCAAGGGCTCCTCCACACCAGATCCAGTGTGTGGGTTGTCCCGAGAGCTCTTTCCCACAAGATCTAGCTTGAGGGTCATCCCGAGGGTTCCTCTTCACCAGATATAGTCTGAGGGTCATCCTAAGTGTTCCTCCTCACCAGATCTAGCCTGAGGGTTCCTCTTCACCAGATATAGTCTGAGGGTCATCCTAAGTGTTCCTCCTCACCAGATCTAGCCTGAGGGTTCCTCTTCACCAGATCTAGCCTGAGGGTTTATCTTGAGGGCTCCTCCTCACCAGATCTAGCCTGATAGTCATCATATGGGTTCCTCCTCACCAGATCTAGCCTGAGGGTCATTCCCCACCAGATCTAGCTTGGGGGTAATCCTGACAGATCCACCTCACCAGATCTAGCTTGAGGTTCATCCTCACCAGATCTAGCCTGAGGTTCATCCTGAGGGGTCCTCCCCACCAGATCTAGCCTGAGGGTCGTCCTAAGTGTTCCTCCTCACCAGATCTAGCTTGAACATCGCCCCTGATTCCTCCCCACCAGATCTAGCTTGGGAGCCAACCTGAGGGTTCCTCCCAGTGGCGTATCTAGGGTATGGCAGCCATGGCAAGTGCCATGGGCGTCATAGGAAGGGGGCGCTGTTGAGTGGCTGGGCAGCAAGGCACTTACCAGAGTCTGAGGGTCTCTTCTTCCCTTCTCCTGAGCATAGGCAGGATCTCCTTTTCAGCACCTTTGCTAATGGACAATGGCAACGCTATCCTTGCTGCGTTCAGCCACAGCCCTCCCCTGTTCTCCCAGGCGCTTCCATTCCATCTGGTCGGATTGGCAGCGCACAAAGAAGAAGGAGGAACATCAATTTCTCCCTCTCCTCTGTGAAAACTGAGGCCTTAAGTGATGAAGATTCATCACTTCCAGTATTGGTTCTGTATTTATTTGGCCTTGGAGGGCAGAGGAGGGATCAGGGGTCTAATAAACCCCAGATTTCTCCATAAAGAGGATATGTCACTACCCAAGGTATCACAAAGGAAGATAAATATCACTAGTTTTGTTAGCCGTTTTTTTTTGTTAAGTTTAACTGTAAAACAGGTTACAAATGTTTCGACAGGGGCGCATTTCCAGTGCTTGCCATAGGCGCTATTTTCACTAGATACGCCTCTGGTTCCTCCTCACCAGATCTAGCCTGAGGGTTCCTCTTCACCAGATCTAGTCTGAGGGTCATCTTGAGGGCTCCTCCTCACCAGATCTAGCCTGAGGGTCATTCCCCACCAGATCTAGCTTGAGGTTCCTCCTCACCAGATCTAGCTTGAGGTTCATCCTGAGGGTTCCTCCTCACCAGATCTAGCATGAGGGTCATCCTGACGGATCCACCTCACCAGATCTAGCCTGAGGGTCATTCCCCACCAGATCTAGCTTGAGGTTCATCCTGAGGATTCCTCCTCACCAGATCTAGCTTGAGGTTCATCCTGAGGGTTCCTCCTCACCAGATCTAGCATGAGGGTCATCCTGACGGATCCACCTCACCAGATCTAGCCTGAGGTTCATCCTGAGGGTTCCCCCTCACCAGATCTAGCTTGAGGGTCACCCTAAGTGTTTCTCCTCACCAGATCTAGCTTGAACATCATCCCTGATCCCTCCCCACCAGATCTAAACTGAGGGTCATCTTGAGGGCTCCTCCTCATCAGATCTAGTCTGAGGGTCATTCCCGCCAGATCTAGCTTGAGGTTCATCCTGAGGGGTTCTCCCTACCAGATCTAGCTTGGGGTTCATCCTGAGGGCTCCTCCTCACCAGATCTAGCCTGAGGGTCATCCTGAGGGGTTCTCCCCACCAGATCTAGCTTGAGGGTCATCCTGAGGGCTCCTCCTCACCAGATCTAGCCTGAGGGTCATCCTGAGGGGTTCTCCCCACCAGATCTAGCTTGAGGGTCATCCTGAGGGGTTCTCCCCACCAGATCTAGCTTGAACATCACCCCTTAATCCTCCCTACCAGATCTAGCTTGTGGTCCAACCCGAGTGTTCCTCCCCACCGGATCTAGCCGGAGGGTCACTCTGAGGGTTCCTCTTCACCAGATCTAGTCTGAGTGTCATCTTGAGGGCTCCTCCTCACCAGATCTAGCCTGAGGCGGCGTACACACGATCGGATATATCCGATGAAAACGGTCCGCGGACCATTTCCATCGGATATGTCCGATCGGGAGTTTGATCCGATGGCGTGTACACACCATCAGATCAAATTCCCCGCCGCCGGACGGCGCGGTGACGTAGTGGTGACGCGGCGGTGACGTTGACGCCGCCGCGTCACCGCACCAGGAAGTAAAACACTTCCGCGCATGCGCCGAATCCATTCGGCAGCGGCGCGGCGGCGGTGGGAGCCGACATGTCTGCTGGTAAGTGTACTAACCAGCAGACATGTCGGGCGGACAGATTCCCACCGGATAGATTTCAAAGCTTGCTTTGAAATCTGTCGGGTGGAGAAATCTGTCCGCTAGCCCATACACACGAGCGGAGATGTCTGCTGAAACGGTCCATCGGACCGTTTTCAGCGGACATATCCCCTCGTGTGTACGCGGCCTGAGGGTCATTCCCCACCAGATCTAGCCTGAGGGTCATCCTGAGGGGTCCTCCCCACCAGATCTAGCTTGAGGGTCATCCTGAGGGGTTCTCCCCAACAGATCTAGCTTGAGGGTCATCCTGAAGGGTTCTCCCCACCAGTTCTGGCTTGAGTGTCATCCTGGGGGGTTCTCCTCACCAGATCTAGCTTGAACATCACCCCTGATTCCTCCCCACCAGATATAGCTTGTGGGCCAACCTGAGTGTTCCTCCCCACCAGATCTAGCCTGAGGGTCACCCTGAGGGTTCCTCTTCACCAGATCTAGTCTGAGTGTCATCTTGAGGGCTCCTCCTCACCAGATCTAGCCTGAGGGTCATTCCCACCAGATCTAGCCTGAGGGTCATCCTGAGGGGTCCTCCCCACCAGATCTAGCCTGAGGGACATCCTGAGGGGTCCTCCCCACCAGATCTAGCCTAAAGGGCATCCTGAGGGTTCCTCCTCACCAGATCTAGCCTGAGGGTCATTCCCCACCAGATCTAGCCTGAGGGTCATCCTGAGGGGTCCTCCCCATCAGATCTAGCCTGAGGGACATCCTGAGGGGTCCTCCCCACCAGATCTAGCCTGAGGGACATCCTGAGGGTTCCTCCTCAGCAGATCTAGCATGAGGGTCATCCTGACGGATCCACCTCACCAGATCTAGCCTGAGGTTCATCCTGAGGGTTCCCCCTCACCAGATCTAGTCTGAGGGTCATCTTGAGGGCTCCTCCTCACCAGATCTAGCCTGAGGGTCATTCCCCACCAGATCTAGCTTGAGGTTCATCCTGAGGATTCCTCCTCACCAGATCTAGCTTGAGGTTCATCCTGAAGGTTCCTCCTCACCAGATCTAGCATGAGGGTCATCCTGACGGATCCACCCCACCAGATCCAGCTTGAGGATCAACCACGAGACACCTCCCCACCAGATCCAGCTTGAGGATCAACCACGAGACTCCTCCCCACCAGATCCAGCTTGAGAATCAACCAGAAGACTCCTCCTAACCAGACCTGGCATATGGTCAACCTGAAGACTTCTCCCTAACAGACCTAACACAAAGGTTGTTTGTGCAGTTCCTTCTCACCAGACCCAACACGAGGGTCGCCCGGACCCAGCCTGAGGGTAATCATGAGGATGTCTTCCCATTGTAAGGGTCACCCCAAAGGTCCCTCCCCAACAAATACACCGTGTGGGAGTCGTGCCAAGGGCTCCTCCACACCAGATCCAGTGTGTGGGTTGTCCCGAGAGCTCTTCCCCACAAGATCTAGCTTGAGGGTCATCCCGAGGGTTCCTCTTCACCAGATATAGTCTGAGGGTCATCCTAAGTGTTCCTCCTCACCAGATCTAGCCTGAGGGTTCCTCTTCACCAGATATAGTCTGAGGGTCATCCTAAGTGTTCCTCCTCACCAGATCTAGCCTGAGGGTTCCTCTTCACCAGATCTAGCCTGAGGGTTTATCTTGAGGGCTCCTCCTCACCAGATCTAGCCTGATAGTCATCATATGGGTTCCTCCTCACCAGATCTAGCCTGAGGGTCATTCCCCACCAGATCTAGCTTGGGGGTAATCCTGACAGATCCACCTCACCAGATCTAGCTTGAGGTTCATCCTCACCAGATCTAGCCTGAGGTTCATCCTGAGGGGTCCTCCCCACCAGATCTAGCCTGAGGGTCGTCCTAAGTGTTCCTCCTCACCAGATCTAGCTTGAACATCGCCCCTGATTGCTCCCCACCAGATCTAGCTTGGGAGCCAACCTGAGGGTTCCTCCCAGTGGCGTATCTAGGGTATGGCAGCCATGGCAAGTGCCATGGGCGTCATAGGAAGGGGGCGCTGTTGAGTGGCTGGGCAGCAAGGCACTTACCAGAGTCTGAGGGTCTCTTCTTCCCTTCTCCTGAGCATAGGCAGGATCTCCTTTTCAGCACCTTTGCTAATGGACAATGGCAACGCTATCCTTGCTGCGTTCAGCCACAGCCCTCCCCTGTTCTCCCAGGCGCTTCCATTCCATCTGGTCGGATTGGCAGCGCACAAAGAAGAAGGAGGAACATCAATTTCTCCCTCTCCTCTGTGAAAACTGAGGCCTTAAGTGATGAAGATTCATCACTTCCAGTATTGGTACTGTATTTATTTGGCCTTGGAGGGCAGAGGAGGGATCAGGGGTCTAATAAACCCCAGATTTCTCCATAAAGAGGATATGTCACTACCCAAGGTATCACAAAGGATGATAAATATCACTAGTTTTGTTAGCCGTTTTTTTTTGTTAAGTTTAACTGTAAAACAGGTTAAAAATGTTTCGACAGGGGCGCATTTCCAGTGCTTGCCATAGGCGCTATTTTCACTAGATACGCCTCTGGTTCCTCCTCACCAGATCTAGCCTGAGGGCTCCTCCTCACCAGATCTAGCCTGAGGGTCATTCCCCACCAGATCTAGCTTGAGGTTCCTCCTCACCAGATCTAGCTTGAGGTTCATCCTGAGGGTTCCTCCTCACCAGATCTAGCATGAGGGTCATCCTGACGGATCCACCTCACCAGATCTAGCCTGAGGGTCATTCCCCACCAGATCTAGCTTGAGGTTCATCCTGAGGATTCCTCCTCACCAGATCTAGCTTGAGGTTCATCCTGAGGGTTCCTCCTCACCAGATCTAGCATGAGGGTCATCCTGACGGATCCACCTCACCAGATCTAGTCTGAGGTTCATCCTGAGGGTTCCCCCTCACCAGATCTAGCTTGAGGGTCACCCTAAGTGTTTCTCCTCACCAGATCTAGCTTGAACATCATCCCTGATCCCTCCCCACCAGATCTAAACTGAGGGTCATCTTGAGGGCTCCTCCTCACCAGATCTAGTCTGAGGGTCATTCCCGCCAGATCTAGCTTGAGGTTCATCCTGAGGGGTTCTCCCTACCAAATCTAGCTTGGGGTTCATCCTGAGGGCTCCTCCTCACCAGATCTAGCCTGAGGGTCATCCTGAGGGGTTCTCCCCACCAGATCTAGCTTGAGGGTCATCCTGAGGGGTTCTCCTCACCAGATCTAGCTTAAGGGTCATCCTGAGGGGTTCTCCCCACCAGATCTAGCTTGAGGGTCATCCTGAGGGGTTCTCCCCACCAGATCTAGCTTGAACATCACCCCTTAATCCTCCCTACCAGATCTAGCTTGTGGTCCAACCTAAATGTGTTCCTCCCCACCAGATCTAGCCTGAGGGTCACCCTGAGGGTTCCTCTTCACCAGATCTAGTCTGAGTGTCATCTTGAGGGCTCCTCCTCACCAGATCTAGCCTGAGGGTCATTCCCCACCAGATCTAGCCTGAGGGTCATCCTGAGGGGTCCTCCCCACCAGATCTAGCTTGAGGGTCATCCTGAGGGGTTCTCCCCAACAGATCTAGCTTGGGGTTCATCCTGAGGGCTCTTCCTCACCAGATCTAGCTTGAGGGTCATCCTGAGGGGTTCTCCCCACCAGATCTAGCTTGAGGGTCATCCTGAGGGGTTCTCCCCACCAGTTCTAGCTTGAGTGTCATCCTGGGGGGTTCTCCTCACCAGATCTAGCTTGAACATCACCCCTGATTCCTCCCCACCAGATATAGCTTGTGGGCCAACCTGAGTGTTCCTCCCCACCAGATCTAGCTGAGGGTCACCCTGAGGGTTCCTCTTCACCAGATCTAGTCTGAGTGTCATCTTGAGGGCTCCTCCTCACCAGATCTAGCCTGAGGGTCATTCCCACCAGATCTAGCCTGAGGGTCATCCTGAGGGGTCCTCCCCACCAGATCTAGCCTGAGGGACATCCTGAGGGGGTCCTCCCCACCAGATCTAGCCTGAGGGACATCCTGAGGGTTCCTCCTCACCAGATCTAGCCTGAGGGTCATTCCCCACCAGATCTAGCCTGAGGGTCATCCTGAGGGGTCCTCCCCACCAGATCTAGCCTGAGGGACATCCTGAGGGGTCTTCCCCACCAGATCTAGCCTGAGGGACATCCTGAGGGTTCTTCCTCAGCAGATCTAGCATGAGGGTCATCCTGACGGATCCACCTCACCAGATCTAGCCTGAGGTTCATCCTGAGGGTTCCCCCTCACCAGATCTAGTCTGAGGGTCATCTTGAGGGCTCCTCCTCACCAGATCTAGCCTGAGGGTCATTCCCCACCAGATCTAGCTTGAGGTTCATCCTGAGGATTCCTCCTCACCAGATCTAGCTTGAGGTTCATCCTGAAGGTTCCTCCTTTACCAGATCTAGCATGAGGGTCATCCTGACGGATCCACCTCACCAGATCTAGCATGAGGTTCATCCTGAGGGTTCCCCCTCACCAGATCTAGCTTGAGGGTCACCCTAAGTGTTTCTCCTCACCAGATCTAGCTTGAACATCATCCCTGATCCCTCCCCACCCACCAGATCTAGACTGAGGGTCATCCTGAGGGTTCCTCTTCACCAGATCTAGTCTGAGGGTCATCTTGAGGGCTCCTCCTCACCAGATCTAACCTGAGGGTCATTCCCCGCCAGATCTAGCTTGAGGTTCATCCTGAGGGGTTCTCCCTACCAGATCTAGCTTGGGGTTCATCCTGAGGGCTCCTCCTCACCAGATCTAGCCTGAGGGTCACCCTGAGGGGTTCTCCCCACCAGATCTAGCTTGAGGGTCATCCTGAGGGGTTCTCCTCACCAGATCTAGCTTAAGGGTCATCCTGAGGGGTCCTCCCCACCAGATCTAGCTTGAGGGTCATCCTGAGGGGTTCTCCCCAACAGATCTAGCTTGGGGTTCATCCTGAGGGCTCTTCCTCACCAGATCTAGCTTGAGGGTCATCCTGAGGGGTTCTCCCCACCAGATCTAGCTTGAGGGTCATCCTGAGGGGTTCTCTCCACCAGTTCTAGCTTGAGTGTCATCCTGGGGGGTTCTCCTCACCAGATCTAGCTTGAACATCACCCCTGATTCCCTCCCCACCAGATATAGCTTGTGGGCCAACCTGAGTGTTCCTCCCCACCAGATCTAGCCTGAGGGTCACCCTGAGGGTTCCTCTTCACCAGATCTAGTCTGAGTGTCATCTTGAGGGCTCCTCCTCACCAGGTCTAGCCTGAGGGTCATTCCACACCAGATCTAGCCTGAGGGTCATCCTGAGGGGTCCTCCCCACCAGATCTAGCCTGAGGGACATCCTGAGGGGTCCTCCCCACCAGATCTAGCCTGAGGGACATCCTGAGGGTTCCTCCTCACCAGATCTAGCCTGAGGGTCATTCCCCACCAGATCTAGCCTGAGGGTCATCCTGAGGGGTCCTCCCCACCAGATCTAGCCTGAGGGACATCCTGAGGGGTCCTCCCCACCAGATCTAGCCTGAGGGACATCCTGAGGGTTCCTCCTCAGCAGATCTAGCATGAGGGTCATCCTGACGGATCCACCTCACCAGATCTAGCCTGAGGTTCATCCTGAGGGTTCCCCCTCACCAGATCTAGTCTGAGGGTCATCTTGAGGGCTCCTCCTCACCAGATCTAGCCTGAGGGTCATTCCCCACCAGATCTAGCTTGAGGTTCATCCTGAGGATTCCTCCTCACCAGATCTAGCTTGAGGTTCATCCTGAAGGTTCCTCCTCACCAGATCTAGCATGAGGGTCATCCTGACGGATCCACCTCACCAGATCTAGCATGAGGTTCATCCTGAGGGTTCCCCCTCACCAGATCTAGCTTGAGGGTCACCCTAAGTGTTTCTCCTCACCAGATCTAGCTTGAACATCATCCCTGATCCCTCCCCACCCACCAGATCTAGACTGAGGGTCATCCTGAGGGGTTCTCCCCACCAGATCTAGCTTGAACATCACCCCTTAATCCTCCCTACCAGATCTAGCTTTTGGTCCAATCTGAGTGTTCCTCCCACCAGATCTAGCTGAGGGTCACCCTGAGGGTTCCTCCTCACCAGATCTAGTCTGAGTGTCACCTTGAGGGCTCCTCCTCACCAGATCTAGTGAGGGTCATTCCCACCAGATCTAGCCTGAGGGTCATCCTGAGGGGTCCTCCCCACCAGATCTAGCTTGAGGGTCATCCTGAGGGGTTCTCCCCAACAGATCTAGCTTGGGGTTCATCCTGAGGGCTCTTCCTCACCAGATCTAGCTTGAGGGTCATCCTGAGGGGTTCTCCCCACCAGATCTAGCTTGAGGGTCATCCTGAGGGGTTCTCCCCACCAGTTCTAGCTTGAGTGTCATCCTGGGGGGTTCTCCTCACCAGATCTAGCTTGAACATCACCCCTGATTCCTCCCCACCAGATATAGCTTGTGGGCCAACCTGAGTGTTCCTCCCCACCAGATCTAGCCTGAGGGTCACCCTGAGGGTTCCTCTTCACCAGATCTAGTCTGAGTGTCATCTTGAGGGCTCCTCCTCACCAGATCTAGCCTGAGGGTCATTCCCACCAGATCTAGCCTGAGGGTCATCCTGAGGGGTCCTCCCCACCAGATCTAGCCTGAGGGACATCCTGAGGGGGTCCTCCCCACCAGATCTAGCCTGAGGGACATCCTGAGGGTTCCTCCTCACCAGATCTAGCCTGAGGGTCATTCCCCACCAGATCTAGCCTGAGGGTCATCCTGAGGGGTCCTCCCCACCAAATCTAGCCTGAGGGACATCCTGAGGGGTCTTCCCCACCAGATCTAGCCTGAGGGACATCCTGAGGGTTCTTCCTCAGGAGATCTAGCATGAGGGTCATCCTGACGGATCCACCTCACCAGATCTAGCCTGAGGTTCATCCTGAGGGTTCCCCCTCACCAGATCTAGTCTGAGGGTCATCTTGAGGGCTCCTCCTCACCAGATCTAGCCTGAGGGTCATTCCCCACCAGATCTAGCTTGAGGTTCATCCTGAGGATTCCTCCTCACCAGATCTAGCTTGAGGTTCATCCAGAAGGTTCCTCCTTTACCAGATCTAGCATGAGGGTCATCCTGACGGACCCACCTCACCAGATCTAGCATGAGGTTCATCCTGAGGGTTCCCCCTCACCAGATCTAGCTTGAGGGTCACCCTAAGTGTTTCTCCTCACCAGATCTAGCTTGAACATCATCCCTGATCCCTCCCCACCAGATCTAGACTGAGGGTCATCCTGAGGGTTCCTCTTCACCAGATCTAGTCTGAGGGTCATCTTGAGGGCTCCTCCTCACCAGATCTAGCCTGAGGGTCATTCCCCGCCAGATCTAGCTTGAGGTTCATCCTGAGGGGTTCTCCCTACCAGATCTAGCTTGGGGTTCATCCTGAGGGCTCCTCCTCACCAGATCAAGCCTGAGGGTCACCCTGAGGGGTTCTCCCCACCAGATCTAGCTTGAGGGTCATCCTGAGGGGTTCTCCTCACCAGATCTAGCTTAAGGGTCATCCTGAGGGGTCCTCCCCACCAGATCTAGCTTGAGGGTCATCCTGAGGGGTTCTCCCCAACAGATCTAGCTTGGGGTTCATCCTGAGGGCTCTTCCTCACCAGATCTAGCTTGAGGGTCATCCTGAGGGGTTCTCCCCACCAGATCTAGCTTGAGGGTCATCCTGAGGGGTTCTCTCCACCAGTTCTAGCTTGAGTGTCATCCTGGGGGGTTCTCCTCACCAGATCTAGCTTGAACATCACCCCTGATTCCTCCCCACCAGATATAGCTTGTGGGCCAACCTGAGTGTTCCTCCCCACCAGATCTAGCCTGAGGGTCACCCTGAGGGTTCCTCTTCACCAGATCTAGTCTGAGTGTCATCTTGAGGGCTCCTCCTCACCAGATCTAGCCTGAGGGACATCCTGAGGGGTCCTCCCCACCAGATCTAGCCTGAGGGACATCCTGAGGGGTCCTCCCCACCAGATCTAGCCTGAGGGACATCCTGAGGGTTCCTCCTCACCAGATCTAGCCTGAGGGTCATTCCCCACCAGATCTAGCCTGAGGGGTCCTCCCCACCAGATCTAGCCTGAGGGACATCCTGAGGGGTCCTCCCCACCAGATCTAGCCTGAGGGACATCCTGAGGGTTCCTCCTCAGCAGATCTAGCATGAGGGTCATCCTGACGGATCCACCTCACCAGATCTAGCCTGAGGTTCATCCTGAGGGTTCCCCCTCACCAGATCTAGTCTGAGGGTCATTTTGAGGGCTCCTCCTCACCAGATCTAGCCTGAGGGTCATTCCCCACCAGATCTAGCTTGAGGTTCATCCTGAGGATTCCTCCTCACCAGATCTAGCTTGAGGTTCATCCTGAAGGTTCCTCCTCACCAGATCTAGCATGAGGGTCATCCTGACGGATCCACCTCACCAGATCTAGCATGAGGTTCATCCTGAGGGTTCCCCCTCACCAGATCTAGCTTGAGGGTCACCCTAAGTGTTTCTCCTCACCAGATCTAGCTTAAACATCATCCCTGATCCCTCCCCACCCACCAGATCTAGACTGAGGGTCATCCTGAGGGTTCCTCTTCACCAGATCTAGTCTGAGGGTCATCTTGAGGGCTCCTCCTCACCAGATCTAGCCTGAGGGTCATTCCCCGCCAGATCTAGCTTGAGGTTCATCCTGAGGGGTTTTCCCTACCAGATCTAGCTTGGGGTTCATCCTGAGGGCTCCTCCTCACCAGATCTAGCCTGAGGGTCACCCTGAGGGGTTCTCCCCACCAGATCTAGCTTAAGGGTCATCCTGAGGGGTTCTCCCCACCAGATCTAGCTTGAGGGTCATCCTGAGGGGTTCTCCTCACCAGATCTAGCTTGAGGGTCATCCTGAGGGGTTCTCCCCACCAGATCTAGCTTGAGGGTCATCCTGAGGGGTTCTCCTCACCAGATCTAGCCTGAGGGACACCCTGAGGGCTCCTTCTCCTCACCAGACATAATTTGCTCAGACCTGAAAAGCCCCAGCAGTGTTAGTTGAAGAGAAGACAGGTACACTTTAGTACAACCTATCCTGACACCATGCACGACTGAGCACCGCCACCTAGTGTACGAGGCCAGTACTGCACCCTGACGGTGTGAACGATATGCGAATATGTACCGGTGATCAGCAGTCCTCCCAGCACCCCACGCGCCATCTTCCCGGCCCCGATACATCCCACACTGATCTCCTCCACCGACATCTCCGCCATCTCCACACACCGGGGACCAGAAGAGGGGGGGGCGGGACCGGAGTCACGTGCACAAGGAAGCGTGGGAACGAGGGCGGGGCCAGAACCACACGGAGAAGACCGGCTAGGGGGCGGGGCTAAATGACACGTATCGAAGAAAGGCCGGGCTAGGGGGCGGGGCCAGAGCACACGTGTAGTATCAGATCGGGGCGGGGCCACATTGACAGCGCTGGTGATGCCACTGGTCCTTGTGGTTGGGTGACGTCATCTATACGACATTATATGGTGGGGGGAGTGTGAGTAAGTAGGTGGAGGGAGAACAGGTGAGGTCCCAGGCAGCACGCCACTAATAACAGATCATAGGGGAGGAAGTGCAGCTTCTTGTCTCTAGATGGGACTCCCTGGTGGCTGGTTATTGCTATGGAGAGTGCAGCAGGAGGAGTGAGACTCCTGCAGGTGTTGGTGGAACTGGAAGGGCTTTACTGTGTGCATTGGAGGGATGATCTGAAGAGTACCTGCCACCCCCCCTGGAAATGTCAGTTATGGGGGGAGAAGGAGGAGGAAGGGGCCATGAATTATTCTGTGTGACCTCTGCTGACCCCCCAATACTGCTATCTGATGACCTGGGCTCAGAGGTCACCCGAGTTTCTGCTCCCTGTTCATTCCACGGATCACATGCCACGTCCGCCTGTCTCACTAAATGTGGCACTCGTATTAGAGACGCGTTTCCCAGCCCCGCCTTTCTTACCTTCAATACTTTTGTATTTTATTATATATATATATATATTTGTTTATATATTGAAGGAAAGGAAGAGGTTCCCCTAGGGGCTTTGAGTTGCAGAGACAAAAATATATTGGTTGGTATAATGAATACAATAAAGGTATATACATGATAAGAGAATTAAATCTTATTACTATGTATATACCTTTATTGTATTCATTATACCAACCAATATATTTTTGTCTCTGCAACTCAAAGCCCCTAGGGCAAGGGTGTCAAACTCCATTTCATGGTGGGCCGCATCAGCATTACAACCGGCCCTTTTGAGGTCAATTGTATCTGTAAGATTAGATGTCCAGCGCATCCCCTCCCCTTACATTAGATGTCAAGAGCCCCCCCACCATCAGAAGTTGAGTCCCCCACCCTCCCCCTTACATCACAGTGCACCCCCCTTTCCTTATGCTGCTGCTGGAAATAATCTTGAAAGCAAAAAGTAGGGGTCTAGAGGAGGACCAGAGGTGGGCTGGAGCTCTCCTACAGCTGCAGGAGAGGTGCAAGGGCCCATTGAAATTGCCTGGAGGGCCGCATTCGGCCCACGGGCCTTGTGTTTGACACCCCTGCCCTAGGGGAACCTCTTCCTTTCCTTCAACAATTTATCAGGGGTGTGCAGCACACAATCCACCTATGGTATCGCCTTTCCTTGCCAAAATTGTTTATATATATTTCCCCCCCCCTTTTTATTTATTATATATAAAAAGGAAAAATATTATGGGAAAAGTGTGTGTGTGTGTGTGTGTATATATATATATATTATGGCTGCTTTATCCAGAGGCTACAAGTCCCATTTTGCACCGCAGACCCATCGCTTTCCATGGAGCATGATGATGTTTATAACTCTTCCTCCCCCCTATACCGGTAGATCTGGAGGAATAGTCTGCAAAAGCCTATTGCACCCCATTACAGTTGCAATGCTTTGTTGGGTACAAAGAAAAAAAAATGCACCACATGTGCAGATTTAAAGCCCCCCTTTTCTCACTATGTTTCACGTTGCACTGATAGAGCCTCATTTCCCAGCACCCTCCCCATCCCCTCTTACCTTAAATGATGGTATCTCCCCCCCCTCCCCATCCTATTTATTTATTTATTTTTTAATTTCAAATTTATATATTTCATTTTATTTTTATTTTTTAATTTTTTACTTTAGTATTCATTTTAATTTTATTTCATTTCAGTTTTCATTATATATATATATATCTGCAAATCTGCTTTATCCATTCAGTTAGAGACTACAAGTTCTGTCTTCCACCTCAGACCCATCGCTTTCCATGGAGCATGGTGATGTCTGTTATGGCCCATACACACGATCCGAATATCAGACGAAAACGATCGTCCGATGATGGATCGTGCGATTTTCGGATCGTGTGTACACTACTTTCGAGAGCCGATCACGACCGTTCATCCGATATTTTTCGATCGGGCATGCGCGAAAATTTTCCTCGTACGATGTCCGATCGTACGATTTTCGTTTAGTCAGTACTGCCGTCGTCCGACAATACAAATACATTACAACACGTGACATCACTTCCGATGTTTTTTTTTTTCTGTCGTACGAGAATTTTCGTGAGTTTAGTAACCTAATTTATTTTACTTGCGATTATTAAGCGAAAAAAGTCGTACGATCCATCGGCCGATATTCGGATCGTGTGTATGGGCCCATAACTCTTCCTCCCCCAATACCGGTAGATCTGGAGGAATAGTCTGCAAAAGCCTATTGCACCCCATTACAGTTGCAATGTTTTGTTGGATCGTGTGCAAAAAATAAAAGGGTTAAAGCAGAACTCCGTGTTCTAATACTTGAACATGGAAGGACCGTTCTGGTTTGGTAACGTGGTACAGGGCACAGTGAGCTTGTGTGATTACCATTTTTTTACAATATGATGGAATGATCGGACTTCCTCTGCTCCTTTCTGTAGGTCTAACCATGCATCTTCCTGGTCATCTCCTGCTTCTTCTCGCCCTCCTCGCCTTTCCTGAACCCACCAGGGGATTTTTTGGCTGGTTCACCCGCAAGACATCCGGTCGGTCCTCTGGTACACAGAAGGAGCCGGCTCCAGACCCTCGGAGCCTGCCCAGTGCTCCCTTCGAGATGATCACCACGGACGACAAGTTTCTGGCCGAAGCAAAGCAACTCGAGATGTCCCCATTGGACAGCTGTCATTACCAGGTGACCCCACACACCAAGCCACTTATACTGGCTGCCAGGTGGCATGTTGAGTTGGCCTGCCGGGTGGCATGTTGAGTTGGCCTGCCAGATGTCGGGAACCATTCCTCATCCCCCCCAAAGCTTTTTAGTTTTGGATGGAGTGTGGTGGAAGTGTTTGGAAGCTCTATCAGGCTTTTATTGGTGTCTTGTGTCACCACTGGGGAGATTCACCCAATGTCCTGGTGGACAGTTCAACAATTTAGTTGCCACCAGAACTGGAGGTGAGAGGAACCCTTTCAGTGGTGACAACCAGGGCAGCCATCAGAAATTTTTGGGCCCCTTACAAGATTTAGGCATGGGCTGACCACCAACATTCCTCCAGGGCTTGCCCACGGGCTATCCCATTGAATCTGCACACTAGCCACTTCACCTGTATACACTCAGCCCCCCCCATCACGCCTGTGTATGTGCCAGCCCCCCAGTTTCCATTCATTTGTGTGTAAGCAAAGGTTTCCCTCTTGTCCATTATGGTGACAACATTCTAAGAGTTCCCTCACTTTGGAGAGATTTCCTCCCACTTCCTTCTGTTTCTACAAGACAGAAAGAGAAGGGAAATCTTGCTTCCGAAATAAAGATGGAGGAGCCCTTAATATATTTCTGGTCTAAGGGAACCTCTGCTAATTACTATATACAGCTCAAGTCATTAGTGGTATGGTCACTGGGAAGAATATTCCTTACATTGGTAGTCATTAGGGGTTGACCGATGGGTTTTTCTCTGGCCGATGCCGATATTTAGAAATCGGGGAGGCCCATATGATGCTGATTTTTTTATTTTATTTTTTTATTTCATCTCATAAACTCTCCCACGCCACTCCCCCTGTTTGCTCCTGTCACTCTAATACGCACGTGATGTCCTCTGTACAGTGCACTGGAAGCACTGGTACTGATAGGCACTGGTAGGTGGCACTGATTAGAAACACTGGCACTGATAGGTGGCGTTGGCTGGCACTGATTGGAGGCATTGGCAGATGGCACTGGTTGGCACTGGCAGGTTTCACACTGAGCCCATGTAGTGTAACTGTATGATACGGACATAGGTAACTGAATGCACAGAGACCAGCTGTCAAAATCCAGTAGTGATGTTGGGGGTGGGACCCAGCAGCAATCAAACACCAGCCAAGGATTTTGCTGCTTAAGGGGGTGGGGCCACATACACATAGTGGCCCGCCCAGATTCCATCCCATTGGCTGGTGTTTGATAGCTGCTGGGTCTCGCCCACCCCTGACATCAACGCTGAATTTTGACAGCGCCTCTTTCTACATTCAGTTGCATATGTCAGTTTCATACACTGAGCGGCTTTGGTAAGCGCTGCTTGGCCAATGGTGTGTGGGGAAAGGAGGAGGAACGGGCACGGTGCGATCAGTGTTAATATGCCTAATTTAATAATCTGCCAATACCGGTTTCTTATAGGCCAAATATCGGCTGATATATCCGTCATCCTCTAGTCATTGGGAAGAATCTCCTCCTACAGATGACTGAAGAGATCAATGCTGTCGGTGGTTACTTGGCTAAGAGGCAGAAATTGCTCAGGAAATGCCCAGCAACTGCTGGAGGAACCCTAAAGTTCCCTGGAACCCTGGTTGAGAGGATGGTCTAGACCAGGGGTCTCCAAACTACGGCCCTCCAGTTGTTCAGGAACTGCAATTGCTATCATGCCTAGTCATGTCTGTGAATGTCAGCTTTACAATGCCTCATGGGAAGTGTAGTTCCGCAACAGCTGGAAGGCCGTAGCTTGAAGATCCCTGGTCTAGACAATGGGTTATCTACTCTGACATTAAGGGGTTGATTTACTAAAGGCAAATGGACTGTGTACTTTGCAAAGGGCAATTGCTCCCAGTGCTTGGTAAATGTGCAGGAGCTCTGCTGACTTCCATCATCCAATCATGTGCAAGGAAAAATGCTGTTTTATTTTTCCTTGCATGTGATTGGGTATTCTTTGTAAAGTGAAGCTTTACCCCTCATTTACTAATCTCTGGAGCACTTGAAAAGTCTATTTGCCTTTAGTAAATCGACCTCATAGGGTGAAATTACAGGAGTTAGGCAATTAAAGTGCACTGTAATTTACTTGACAGATCCCTCCCCCCCCCCCCCCCAATTCCTGCACCTCCACGCATCGGATTCCTGCACCTTTACACCCCTTGGATCCCTCCAATGCTTGAATCCCTACAATGTCTGCACCTTTACACCCCTCGGACCCTCCCCTCCAATTCCTGCACCTTTACACCCCTCGGACCCTCCCCTCCAATTCCTGCACCTTTACACCCCTTGGATCCCTCCCCTCCAATTCCTGCACCTTTACACCCCTCGGACCCTCCCCTCCAATTCCTGCACCTTTACACCCCTTGGATCCCTCCCCTCCAATTCCTGCACCTTTACACCCCTTGGATCCCTCCCCTCCAATTCCTGCACCTTTACACCCCTCGGACCCTCCCCTCCAATTCCTGCACCTTTACACCCCTCGGACCCTCCCCTCCAATTCCTGCACCTTTACACCCCTCGGACCCTCCCCTCCAATTCCTGCACCTTTACACCCCTTGGATCCCTCCCCTCCAATTCCTGCACCTTTACACCCCTCGGACCCTCCCCTCCAATTCCTGCACCTTCATGCCTCGGATCCCAGGGTGATTTACTTGTACTAAATGCTCAAATCACTTTGTCTCCAGAGCTCGTGTCAGATGTTTAAGAAAATGTTTTAATAATGAAGGTGTGAATTGACAGGTTGTCGGTCAGCTGAGAGCTTCCTGTACGGAGATGTCGGAGGAGGAGATTGCAAAACTCGGGGTGGCGCTCTTCAACTGTCAGGCAGAAGTAGAGGACCGCAAGACTTATCCCTGTACTGAGGACATGGTGAGTGTTGGTGCCCTCTGGGTATGTAGGGTTTGTATGAAAAAGTTTTCCCAGGACCAGTACATACAACATTGCCTATTGGCGCACCAGTGAGTCTGTCAGAGTCGCTTGAATAAGCCCAGCCTTATTGGTACAGTTGGAAGGGGAGCCAATGGGTAAGTTGGGTGATTATATGGCACTTCAAAAATGTGGAGAGCAGGAGCTGATCACTAAAAAGTGGGCTTAAAGGGGTGTTCCAACCAATTGTTATGTTTATTAATAGTCAGCAGCTACAAAAAGTGTAGCTGCTGGCTTTTAATAAACATACTTACCTGCTCCAGCGTTCCAGCGACGTGCCGGTCGGGGCTCCGCTCCTCCCCCCCCCCCTCCCCGGCCGGCGTCTTCATAGTAACTGTGGGCACCTGGCCGTGACAGCTTTCGGCTTCACGGCCGGGCACCCACTGCGCATGCGCGCGCGTCCCAGCGCTGCGCCGTCCAATTGGATAGGCGGTCGCCTAGGACCTGTGACGTGTCCTAGGCGATCGCCTACAGGGAGGGGCTGCTGTAGGCGATGAAGCTTAATCGCCTAACCAGCCCCTCGGCGGAAGGAGGAAGTGGGACAGGAAGTCCCACTCCTCCTGAAGCCCCCACTCCCCCCCCCACCAAAAAAAATTACATGCCAAATGTGGCATGTAGGGGTGAGGAGTGGGATAAGCGGAAGTTCCAACTTTGGGTGGAACTCCGCTTTAATGGGTGGGAAAGGGGGGCAGAAGTTGGCAAAAAAACTGATGTAGCGAATGGACCAAAAGATCCAAATTAAAGGGGTGTTCCAGCCGCAATTTTTTTTTTTTTAAAGTCAGCAGCTACTAACAGTGTAGCTGCTGACTTTAAATAAGGACACTTACCTGTCCTACTTGCCCGCGCTGATGGCCCCCCCGATGCCGGTCCCACGATCGCTCCGGGTCCCGCGCCGCCATCCACACTATGGGAAACAGGCAGTGACGCCGTACGGCGTCGCTGCCCATTTCCTACTGCGCCTGCGTGAGTCTCACGCTGGCTTGTGAATGGGCGGCTGCTCTCTGAGAACACAAACAGTTCCCAGAAAGCAGCGCGCCCCATTCACAAGGCGGAGAAGAAGAAAAGACACCGCGGTGTGGAAGAGGCAGATTACGGACTTCCGCATAGCAACAGGTATTTCGGGTGAGTATTTTTTTTTTATTATTTTTTTTCACGGTTTTTTTTTTTTTACGTTTTTTTTTTTTTTTTTTTTAGCAAGATGAGCAATTGTTGTTTTCCTGGGTGGAACTCCGCTTTAAATACATTGGGTATACAGTATCTCACAAAAGTAGGAAAACCCCTCACATTTTTGTAAATCTTTGCTACAATGTTGTGTAGTGAGTGTACAGCTTGTATAACGGAGTACATTTCCTGTCCCCTCAAAATAACTCAACACACAGCCTTTAATGTCTAAACCGCTGGCAACAAAAGTGAGGACACCCCTAAGTGAAAATGTCCAAATTGGGCCCAAAGTGTCAATATTTTGTGTGGCCGCCATTATTTTCCAGCACTGCCTTAACCCTCTTAGGCATGGAAGTCACCAGAGCTTCACAGGTTGTCACTGGAGTCCTCTTCCCCTCCTCCATGACGACATCACAGATCTGCTGGATGTTGGAGACCTTGACGACATCACAGAGCTGCTGGATGTTGGAGACCTTGCGCTAGAGCTGCACAATTCTGGGCAAAATAAGAATCACGATTTTTTTGCTTAGAATGAAGATCACGATTCTCACGATGTAAAATCTTTTACATTTATACAAAAACTAACTTTACTGGCTATTTTTTTTTTAATTCATTAAAGTTATGTTTTCCAAAAAAGAATTAGACTGCTGCGCAAATACAGTGCAACATAAAATATTGCAACAACCGCCATTTTCTTCTCTAGGGGCTTTACTAAAAAATTATGTAATCTTTGGGGGTTTCAAGTAATTTTCTAGTAAAAAAAAAAAGATTTTAACTTGAAAAGAGCTGTCAAAGGTTTGGTGTTTAAGTGGTTAAAAATTCATAATTTACATTCAGAAGTTTATTCCTTTGAAGTGATACAATGTTTAGACTTAACTTTCCACTGATGAAGAAGGTTTTCAAAACTTGGCAGGCTGCCCAGATCTTCACTTTTGGCTGAGAGCAGACAGGAAATTCTTTGCATACCAAAGTGCAGAGAGGAAATTCTTTTCATGTCAAAGATCATGAAACCCTGTATCAAGAATCGCAATTGATTGGAAAAAGATCACGTTCTTGATGATTAATCGTGCAGCTCTACCTTGCGCTCCTCCACCCTCCGTTTGAGGATCCCCACAGATGATCAATAGGGTTTAGGTCTGGAGACATGCTTGGCCAGTCCATCACCTTTACCCTCAGCTTCTTTAGTAAGGCAGTGGTGGTCTTGGAGGTGTGTTTGGGGTCGTTAGCATGTTGGAATACTACCCTGCGGTCCAGTCTCGGAAGGGACGGGATCACGCTCTGCTTCAGTAGGTCACAGTACATGCAGCTCTGAATTCAAAATTGGAAATCCAAGGGAGAGGAGTGATTGAACCCGTCACCAGCTTCAGTATGTGTAGAAAGGCACACCGCACCACGTGGTAATCCAAACTTCTTACCAAATAGCTGTGACAAGAAAACAGGTAGTGGATAATCCACAGTAATGGCTCTGTCCCTCAGTTTTGGGTTGGATTTCAAACCAGGAATGCGATACATCATTAGACCTTTTTTTACTGTCAGGGCTTCCCAGGATTCTCACATAAGATATGTCGATCGGCCAAACGGTCAGCGGTACCCAGTAAAGGAATAATGCAGCCAATAGTGAAGCAAGTATAGAGCCTAGAATTGCGTTCAGCATACAAGACGGTGGAATCCTCGGTCTGAAAAGGCGATACCGGGAAGTACTTCCCGGTGTCGGCTCTTCAGACCGAGGATTCACTTCCTCATTCCCTACTGCGCATGCACGATTCACGCTGCTGCACGAACCCACTGGTCCCTGCTGTTTCCCAGAAGACAGCGGCGGGTGGGGGGGGGGGTCGGCAAATGTGCTGTTAGTGGCGTGGATACCGCAGGTGGCTCGGGTATCTATGCCCGGAAGTGGGAGCAAAATAACTGTATTGCACAGGTATCTGCTCCTCCCCTCCCCCCTGAAAGGTGCCAAATTCAATTTTTGGGTGAAACTCTGCTTTAATCCGCAAGAATCCTCCAGTACCTCTGCCAGGAAACAGGCATTGCTTGGTTCATTCTTTGAAGTGTATAGCTAAAGTCTGCCTGTTCTGGGGTGGCGTGCCTAGGAGGAGGATGTTCCCAAGTGAGCCCATAAGTGGTGTGTGGGGGAAGGGTTGATTTGGCAATTGGAAGTCCTGGGTGTAAGGGTTTTGTGGGCTTAATAGTCCTCTTAGAGGGTGTTAAAACTTCTAGGCACATTGTGTGGGCAGGGTTGAGCCCACATGTACCTGTCAACTCTAGGCGTTGGGTGTGCCTGTGGTTTTAGTCACTGGGTAATACACAGGCAGCTCAAGAGTTTTACTTTTGCTGCTATTAAGAGCTGTGTCTTTCATGGTTCCAGAGAAGGTTGATCGCCATCTTGGTTTAAGGAGTAGAATTATTTGATCATCCACCAGACTGATGGATTTAGTAATTGTGTCTATTTAATGTGAGCTGCTTGTTGGCATTGCCTGATTCAGCTTTTGTCATTGGTCAGACCCTTGCAGAATGCACGTCCCCCATGGATCCTGATACCTGGAACGCTTACCATATAGTCAGCAATCGGGCACGCTCTGTCTGTTATTCCACCCGCCAGTTGCACTTCCGCCGGAGCACAGAGCTTACAGTGAACACATTGGTGCACACAGCTATGAGCCAGCTTGAAGCCATGAAAATCCTGAAGGTAACGTCATAATACAATCTTTTGACTTTTAGGGTAGCAGCACTTTAAGTCTCCTGCCAGTTTCTTATCTGGGAGTCTAATCACCTGTCTTATCTCTTGGAGACTTCAATGGTGGTCTGTCCCCACACAAGTTGGGGTCCTGGTCCCACCCACAGGTCATGAGGGAGCTGTTACATTCTGCAGCTGGACTCCCCGATAATGTACTTTACATTATGGCGGTCCATGGGTGGTACAGGGACAACACCAATTTGGCTTTGTAATGGCTGTGATGGTTGCACAGGTCTATGAACGCTAGTGTAGGCATTTTCCCACTTAAGTCCTCTAGAGATATAAGAGGTTGGCAAACTCAAATTGGTGTGGGTGGCGTCTGTGTGGGTGGCGTCTGTGTGGGTGGCGTCTGTGTGGGTGGCGTCTGTGTGGGTGGCGTCTGTGTGGGTGGCGTCTGTGTGGGTGGCGTCTGTGTGGGTGGCGTCTGTGTGGATTCTGCACATAAAGCATGAGTGGTATTGCACAATGCAGATTCATGTGACGGATGTCAACCCGATCAGAAACCTGCTGAATATAGTGGTTGTGTTTTCCACCATCCTTCCGCTAGGTAAAGCTTGTGTAGCTGATATCCAGTTGAGTTGATGTTGCTGTCTCTGTTGGCAGGATGGGCAGGAAGAGCTGAAGGAACTGACCTCAGAGTCACTACAGAAGGTTGTGAGCAGTCAGAATGATATCCTGAGCCAGCAGGAGCAGTTGCAGACCAACCAGGAGAAGATGGAGACCTCAATTAGCGGCAACCTGGAGCTGCTGACAGAGGAGAAGGCCCTGATCGCTAGTGGGCACCACTTGGTGGCAGAAATGATAGAAGGGATCACCAAGAAAATGGGTAAACTATTCTCCCGGTGACTTGGTAACATAGCCAAGTAAGGAAAAAAAAAATCAAAATCTGCGCACAGAACGCCAAACCCACAAGTAGTAATTGCCTCCTCAGGATCTTCTTGATTTCATGAGCTCCTAGGCCTTCCCAAAGGTGACCTGCCACTGCATGTAGTCGCTCACCGACCCACCAGTAATGAAAATCGGACTTCTGTGCTGTCAGGCTTAATTTTCCAATTTGACGGTGTGCTTGTCTTGGGGGAGAGGGTTTAGGATACCCCAAAATCCCGCTACACAGCAGACTCCCCCCCCCCCCCCCCAAGAGTTCTTTAGGCCCAAATGGGCTACTATCTTTCAATATCTTAGCATTCTACCATGTTCCAGGTCAGATTCTTTAAGTTCTTTTGCCCTTTGCCACTAGATTTAGGACTGTAGATCCAGATGGGCAGCTAGGAAGCAAAACCAGGCAGAGGGCCCAGGAGGCAATGTATGTGTGACGAACCCTTGTCCTCAACAGGATTATGTCTGCCTCTGTCCAGAACCAGCACTATCCAAGACTCTTTAGCCCACCCAGTCACCAGCTGTACTTCAGTGTTGGGTGAAAATCAGCAGACTCTTCCTTCAAGCACATGTTACCACAGATATATAACTAAAATACCCCCCCCCCCCCCCCCCGGATTCAGGGCAGGCTAAACTGGCCAATAACGATACACACAGGTCAAGAGTATTCAAACTTCTCATCAGTAAACGGTCTTATCAGCAGGGAGAACTGTTGGAGGAATCCCCCCTCCCCTCTCTGCCCTGCCCTGGTCTTTTAAATACTCTTACAAGAGTCTAGCAGTCTTAAGGTGAAGGATAACGCTCACAAACATTAATGTCCCAAGTGAAAAGATCCTCTTCACTTCAGCACAAACCACACACAGAATCCAGGGCAAGAGTGTCAAAAGGAAATGCTGAGTCCGATGTGGTTGTACGGTAAGTTGGGTTAGGCAGACCCAACTAGAGTTTGCGGCAACCCTGTGCCCTGAATGGACACTGGGTAACTTACACATTGGAGGGGCCATGGGAGCTGGACTAGGAGCCTCCAGTGCTCTCCCAGGCCAGCTAAGCCGCACAAACTCCCCCCCCCCCCAAAGTGTCTCCTGTCATAGTACGTCTCACAGCTTTCATGCACAGGAAGATGGCCCAGGAGGCAATACAAGTCTCTGAGCTTTCATCCCCAGGCAGAGGGCCTTAGGAGACTAGGACCCTTCTCAGCTGTATCCTTCCTTAGGCAGCAGCCTCAAAGGAAAGGACCTCACTACCTCAAAACTTATCACAGGAATAAACCCCTCAGTGATGGGTCAGGGCAGAATACCTATTCATAATCCAATACATTGAACTTCTCACTAATTACTGAAGAACACTCGGCAGCAGGCAGAAGCAATCGATCCCCTGTACTTAAAAGAAACCCAATGAACACAAAAACCTAAACAAAGCTTGTGCTGGCTACAGCCTAGCTACAAAAACACACGGTTTGGTCAGGAAAACTGCACCTTGGGGCAACCTACAGTTGATCCAGAAGAAGTTGAACAAATCTTTTGGGAAGAAATTCTTGCGGTGGGGAGCATACAATAGTTCCATATTTCCGTGTTACCACCTATGATCGTACTGCAGTGGTCGTTGTTGAACTTCATATTGTCAGGTTTCCAGATTTTTTATTTTTTTTTCTAATTGCTCCTGCAGAGAATGTGAGCAGTCATCTGACAGAACAGGATACGGAGCTAAATGCGGGACACAAGGCCATCCTAGCTGATCTTTCCGAGGTCCGAACCAGATCCCAGGAGGTCTACTACAAAATTGGTGAGTTTCCTGGTTCCCACACCCATGTGTAACAGCTTACATAGCCAGCCAGCCATCAGAAATTACCATTGATATCGGCCTTCATAACTATGAACAGAATATATAGCCATGGACTTTGTGTGGACATATAAAAGAAACGAAGTACCAAAAAAATGTTTGTTTATACCAATAAAAATCTTGCATAACATTAGGATTGCTCTCCAAAGCATGCAAAGATTCCGATATTTCACATGTGGACTCGACGCGTTTCGAGAATCCTGTAGGAGCACATGACAAACGGTACACTGGGATCCACTTAATCTTTAATAGAATATCAGCCAGTTGGGTAGACTGGAATTCATAGCATATGTACTGTATGTTGCCCAAAGAGGTGTGAATGAGTAAGCCATATGGACAACATACACACACATTATGAATTCCAGTCTACCCTACTGGCTGATATTACTCCATTAAAGATTGGGTTCCAGTGTACTGATCCTTCAGGAGCACATGTGACGGAATCGGTACACTGGAACCCACACCTAATCTTTTAATAGAGTAATATCAGCCAGTAGGGTTGTCAGAAAAATTTGATTGTACGCTATGTGCACACCATATCTCCTGTGCTAATAAGCACACGTTTCGTCTGATATAATGCACCTTACCTATCGCTCTATTTCTTGTATATCCCCAAAGAAACAGACATCGCCACAGATTACGTTCTCAGCTCCATCAGCATGACTGCCCAGCGACCAGTTTGCTTGGCTTTTTAATCGCTAATCACAGTAGCATTGCCAAACAGGAAGTGATGGCTCCAGCAGCCAATCGATTCCTCCATGGGAAATGACATCACAGGAAATCCTTCCAACAGGATGAGTTAATACAAGCAACCAATGAATAATGTCTAAAGGAGTCTTATGGGTGTGTCTGAACAGAGACAGGGTGCAATCATGTTTTTCCTTTCCCCTGTACCTGGAAGATGAACAAAAGAAGCTACACATGGACTCTCTGACCATAACAACCCAAAGACTCCTGTATTTCTGCTAATAGGAATTCTTATTCTGCAATGTTTTAGAGAACGCATACCTGGATTATACTACCGTTCCTTGTAGATGGGAGACGATCTGCAGGTGTACGCTACGAATCTCGACCTGTGCTGATCGGAGACAAGAGCGTACATCCGCCTATAACCGATAATGTCCTTGCAGAGCGAACATATCCCCTCAGATGATCGTCTGTGCAGTACACAGGGGCCCTTTCACTGGCGGACATATCCCCACTCTGCAAACACCTCTCTCCAACCTCAAGAAGTTTTACACTACCAGACGGGACTTAACCAGCGTCGGTCTGCCCCAGTCAGCTCTTTAGAGCGGGCTGCGGAAGTGCCAACACTGGGCGACACTATGACAATACATATTAAATACTACTTCATAAAGTTTCCACAACAGGGTAGACTGGAATTCATAGCGTGTATGTTGCCCATGTGGCTTACTCATTCGCACCTCTGTGGGCAACATACAGTACATATGCTATGAATTCCAGTCTTCCCTACTGGCCGATATTACTCTATTAAAGTTCAGGTGTGTGTTCCAGTGTACTAATTCTGTCACATGTGCTCCAGAAGGATTCCCAAATCTCGTCAAGTCCGCATGTGAACTGTAATTGAAATCTTTGCATGTTGTGAACCCCCAGCGATTTTTAATGTTTAAAGACAGTCCAGCCTGAGCTCGTTTGCCTGGGCTTCTTCTATGGGTCACAGGAGTACAATTCGTTTTGCACTCCTGTGACCTGCAGAGAGTGGGCTGAAGTGCCTGGACTGACGTTGCAGGATCGGTCCAGGCACTGCATCACTGCAAAGTCTGGATCCATGAAATAAACCGCGTAATTTAACTGGTTTATATTTAAAAAGCACAGCTTCTGCTGTTAAAAGGCTATACTTGGCGTTCTGGACGAATGATGGATCGTGAGACAGATTTGTGAATTATCGTGAATAAAAACCGTGTGTTTTAATATACACACTAAAAGAATTACAGGTACATTTACAGTACAGTAATAATATCTTCAAATAAGAGTTCAAAAATAATTGAACAGTCCTTAGAATGCTTGTTAAGATGGCCGATTGCCAATGTATGCAGAGTAAAGTCTGTGTGTGTCCTTCTTGATGGTAGATGGTGAGAAGAAGAAGGCTGAAGTGAAGAAGGCTCCCAGCAGAAAGCTCACTTTCTTTAAATATCAAACAAACTCCTTTGTTTGACTTTCGCGCTGAAAAATAACCACTCCCACAGGGAGTGATCTAGAATGAATCAACATCTGGTTTCAATATTTATCAACTTCATCCTGAACAGTAGACTAATCAATCACTGATATTCTTCAAAGGAAGTGGCTTGGCTCTTAATTAAACAGGAAATGGGGGTTGAGCTAGGCTCAACATTCAGTAGATAACATTACAACAAGACATCTGGAGGAAGGGATCCACGCTTGCTTTAAACATTTCAAACAAATACAATTCTCTTTCCAACATACCTATAATATTTACAAAATCCATCAAACCTGTCAGGTTCTGGGGTTTCAAAACTTGAGTTCAAGGGATCACATCAGGAGATTATTAGCTCAAAAGGTCTCATACTCTCATTCAAATTAACCACTTGCTTACTGGGCACTTACACCCCCCTCCTGCCCAGGTGAAATTTCAGCTTCCGGCACTGCGTCGCTTTAACTGACAATTGCGCGGTCGTGCGACGTGGCTCCCAAACAAAATTTACGTCCTTTTTTCCCCACAAGTAGAGCTTTCTTTTGGTGGTATTTGATCGCCTGTGCGATTTTTATTTTTTGCGCTATAAACAAAAAAGAGCGACAATTTTGAAGAAAAATACAATATTTTTTACTTGTTGCTATAATAAATATCCCAATTAAAAAAAAAAAAAAAATTTTTTTTTCTCAGTTTAGGGCGATACGTATTCTTCTACATATTTTTGGTAAAAAAAAAAAAAAAAAAATCGCAATAAGCGACTGGTTTGCGCAAAAGTTATAGCGCTTACAAAATAGGGGAGAGAATTATTTTTTTTTTTTTTTTTTTTACTAGAAATGGCGGCGATCTGCGATTTTTATTGTTACTGCGACGTTATGGCGGACACATCGGACACTTTTGACACATTTTTGGCGCCATTCACATTTATACTGCGATCAGTGCTATAAATATGCACTAATTACAGTATAAATGTGACTGGCATTGAAGGGGTTAACACTAGGGGGTGAGGAAGGGGTTAAATGTGTATGCTAGGTGTGTTCTAACTGTAGGGGGGGGGTGACTGGGGGGGTGACCGATCTGTGTCCCTATGTAGGAAGGAACACAGATCGGGCTCCTCCCTTCTAGAGACAGGACATTGTCTCTGTGTGAGCCGGCAATGAGAGATGATCTATGAGAGATCATCTCTCATTCGCCCACAGATCGCATTGCAAACGGCCGCTCTGATTGGCCGTTTGCCGCGATCTGTGATTGGCCGTGTCCAAGGGACACTGACAACACAGGGCTTCCCCGCAGCGCGCTGTACAGCGCGCGCTGGGAACGCCAGAAAGACATGCCGTCAAATGACGGCATGTTGGATATTGAGGCCCGCGCTGTTGCCGTCATCCGACGGTAGCGCGGGCCTCAAGTGGTTAAATAAGAGAATATATATATAAAGAAGAGTGCACAAAAAAGGAGGGGAGGACCACAATCGAAGAATATCAATAGTGCACTTCTCGGCGCTAAGGACAAAGATTACTTTTATCAAAGGAATAGATATAAAAAATAAATAAATAAAATATAATATATATAAAATAAGTGAAATTCAATTGAATATTGGTCCCACTTAGAGCAATTCAGCAGTATATATAAGAGAATATATATATATATGATTTAAAAATTCTATCCGGATAGAATTTTTTAATTTTAGAATATAACATTCCCCTCTGAAATATGAATAATGATCATATTTTCCTAATCATTTATACAAACATTCATGTCACACGCACTCTGACTTTGATCCAATAACTCCAAATGTATTGTCACCTGTAACCGAATTTGCAACTCCAGAACCCAATCTTCTCTTAAGCCTATTTTGCAACATATCATCACCTTTCTTGATTTCATTTCTGATTTGCTTATACAATTTTTTCATTCTAAACATTAAATATAATTGATATATAATGCATAACATAATAATAATAAAAATAATAACTATAGGGTGCGATAAAATATTTCCTGCTGCGGAGGTAATTGACGTTTTTCCCCAAATAGAAATACTATTTTTAAATTGCCGCCACAAGCTTAAGCCAGTTAACGTAGTCCATTGATGAACTACTTCTTGTAGATTTCCTTGCTCATGTTTGAACAATATTTCTGCATGCTTAAGTTCTTTAGCTAAAGCCATTATTAAACCTTGATCCTTTTGAATTACATTAACCCATTCCCTCCAAGGGAATTCATCTATCTGAGATATATTGTATAGTGATGAACTGACACTAATATTTCTCAATAATAAATTAGATAAATTTGATCTCAAACCATTAACATTTATGGCCACTAAATCTCCCTCTACACAATACAAACCCCGAGTTAGGTTCTCTGTGTTTGTACAAGAGGAAAAGAAAGTGTTAACCCTTTCTGTATCTCTCATGATCTGAAAACAAACCTTCCTTTTATCTACAAGAGTAATTAATTCGGAAGAAGTTTCAACTTTCTCTATTCTTGCTGAACATAATGTATGATTATGATAACAAGAATGAAATATGCTTTTATCTTGATTAGGTAAACAAATAACTTTAGATTGAAATTGTAAACATGATGACAAATCTAATTATTCAAAATTATCCTTGTTAAACGCAAAATCTGTATACTGCAATTTATAATATAATAATTGAGTATCACTAATTGGTAATCCCAAAACAATAATTGGAACCAAAATTTGTTCTCTCCCTGCTATTGGAATCATAGAAGAACTATAACATATATCCTGTCTACATCCTATCCATTTATTTACCCATAAATCAGTATGATTTCTTGCATATGCATATTCTCTGGGCAAATTCTGTAAAATGCCAAAAGGGGTAACTCCACCTTGAAATGCCTGTGCAATTATTTTAAAATTGGTGGAATATTCTGTTTGAATTTCTAAACATGCCCTGGCAATATGAGAATGTTCTTCACTTGTCATTAAATTGAGAGTAATATTCTGAAGATGCAATATGGATGGACCCATTACATTAGCTGTTTTAATAACCATGTCTTCTAATATCTGATTTAAATTTCTTTGGATCTTAAAACCTTTACTTCCCACTAAACCTGCTGACTCAAGATCAGACTTTAACGTGTTAATATCCATTCTATTAGCTATGCCACCGATTATGCCTATTCCACCTAATGCACCTTCAATAATACCGCGTTTATTTCTGTTATTTCTACTATTAATTCCAAACCATCTTTCAATACACAATTCCATATTAACCAAATGTCTTTGACATTGTGGAAACCTTGTAGAAATTTTCCATTCTGAAATATTAAAACTCCATAATAAAATGACAAACTTTCCCTCTCTCAATAGAGCTCTGGATTGTAAATGGTTAATCTGGAAGGGCTTGGCAAGAACACTGTTTTTACCAACACATGGAGTCTTCCTTGGAGACATAACAATTATACTTGCATTAGCACATTTCAACGGATAACCTATCAATATGCAGCACTCATATATACCAGTATCATTTAAAGATACACCTGATTGATGATAAATAAATTTATCATTAATCCAATTCACACTACCAAAAACACCTTTATGAATCATATTAGTGGTACTGTGAAGAAAGCTACCCAAAAATGCACCATTCCTTTTCCAAGTTAACAATGAATTTTGAGGTAAATATATTTGAGTACTACACATCAAATTCAATCCGTCTTCATCTTCAATGACTTTTAAAGACTGTGGAGACACTTTTATTTCTGGAACAATAATATCTACCACAGTGATGCTAATTTTGACTCGTAATTGAGTACATTTTCTTATTATGTCTTCTTTTTCATTTCCAATAATTTTTAAATGTTTTGGATTTAATATTTGTACAAAACTTTGAAAAAGGTAATAATACTGATGTACTGGATAAAATATTTTCCCAGAGCTTATCACATCATTATTGACATCTCCAGACCAACTTGTTGAATCATTACCTTTTACAACTAATGTCCAAAAAGCTCTTTTCAGTATATTACATTCAAAAGTCTTGGTTAGATTATTAAACCTATAAAATCCTTGCATTGTAACGAAACTTGTTGTATTTTAACTTTGATTTCCACCTCATTACTATGAATGAAATATTATTTTATACAATGATAATAATGCCCTACAGCTATATACCCAAATGAATCTTCAGCTGTATTAATATTGGTATATCTGAACCTATCCAAATTTTGATCTACTTTAATATCATTGTCCACATTTCTTTTGTTTCTTAATACTGTAATGTCTTTCTTGAGAAAATGTTCAATCCTGTTAACCTCTGCATGACTGGAACAGTTTGTGATATATTTTACCACTGACAAAAATGTCACTAGAGAGAAAATGAATCCTGTGACGATGATGATCAACCTTCTCTCTTTAGAATGTTTCTCTTTTGTAATCATCTTTCCTTCTTTGATCATTTTTTTCAAAAATCATTCCTAGAAAAAAGAAAAGCAGTATCATTTATCTCAAAATATAATTTTTTTCTCATAAAATACCATTATTATCTCATAATATACCATTATCGCCAATTAATGTGTACCCATATTTTTATTGTCTACGTGCACTTATCACTGAATTGAGAGGTCTTTGAATTTACACCATTAATCATAATGTTCCTCTATTGCCCCTCTGTGCAAGTAGACAAAAAATAATTAATTGAGAAACACAAAATTACATTTTCCTTCCTGTCAATAAATTCACAGTGTTGCAGAAGATGCTGTACTTCTGACACTTCATCAAAACAAACGATTTTTCACATTGCTTTCATGATTTTGCCTTTAAAATGAGATCCTCTGTCACTGCTGAGATTTGCTGGTATTCCCCACACTGGAAAAAACATGATTCAGTAACATTCTAGCAGTTGTCAAAGCATCATCTTTGCAAACTGGTAACATTTCAAACCACCTGTAAAAAGCATCAACTAAAACAAATCTCAATCCATTTTTCCCTGATGATAAAGGACCTATATAATCTATTTGTATAGTAGACCAAGGTCTATCTGCTGGAGAAATTCTTTGTAAAGGAGGTTACTGACCCTTTGGTCTACACTGTCTGTCTATTCCATTTTGTCCCAATAGAACTTTCCTTTAAGAATTTCAGGCAATTTCTTCTTTACTCATGTGACCTAGACGTTCATGATTGAAATTAGCGAATTCCACTTGAAGATGTTGAGGCCTAACAGGACGCAGACACCCATCCGTTTCATGACATAAAACCTCGTTCTCACGAACCAAAGGAGGTTTTAAATCACCCGTAAAAAAACTCAGAAGTGACTTATCCCTTCTTTGTTCTTCAGCAAATGAGGGCATCTGTGTGTCTGTTTTCCTGACAACATTAACTGGTATCAATTCAGGTTGAATCACCATTTCATCATGTGAAACTACTTTCTTTGCTAAAGTATCTTAAATAACTTCAAAATACTAATAATGATCATATATATATACATATACATACATACATATATGTGCGCATGTGTATGTATGTGAAACTGAATCAGCTTCCTTCTGTGTGTGTCTGAGAAAGAGATCCCTAGGCTGTCAGAAACTCTGCAGGACTGCGTGTCTCCCTAGCTTCTAAAAAATACACGCTCCTATAACTTACCCCCACCTTTTCTTTCAAAGGCAAGCTGAAAACACAAAACCCCGCGAAATTTAAACACAAGGCTTCAAACTAAATGAATAACTGGTATAAGTATCATTTAACTTGTACTAAATCTTTGAACCAAATGACACTACATACATAGGGAATAGATTTTAAGATAAAAGGAAAGAATAAAGAATAAATATTTCTAAGTCTCTAAAACGTTACAATATGATCTGTTACTTTTACTGCATAATGCACACCCAGTACACTATGTATGCTTCTAAAACAGGTAAACAAACAATAAAGGCTGTCTCTTTCCAAACAATATTCCTTAAAATTTCACTTCACTTTTCATGAGCTAAACGTTACATATCTTCCACTTAAAACCCCTTCTTTCAGAATTGTCTGCAACTCTGTCAGAAGAATAAAATATTTCTTTATTACTTTAACTTTCTGATTTCCAACATGAAATCTGGAAAACTTACATCAAAACCTTATTCAATAAACCTTATTCAGCACACCGAAATCATAGCCAAAAATTCCATGCCGCTCATTAAGAAATATATCTGTTTCCTCTCAGTGTGACATTAGAAGGAACAAGTGACTTGCTACACTTTAAATAATATTGTTCTTCTTGTCTTAATTGAATATTAAAACTTCTATGCCTAGACATATTATTCCATCTTACAGAGTAAACTTCATAACGCCTTGGGGACGTTTTAAAATTATGTGATTTCCTGTTACTCCAACAAAATTTTGCCATATGATTCTTCCTGTGACATAATGAACATTTGAAAACTTGCTTTCTCTTAGCATATGGCGATGAATAATCACATTGCTTATTAGACTGACATTCTTCGTCTGAAGAAGCTACTGTATTGCCCCTTGATTCACATCTTGAATCGCTTTCAAAAACAGTTACTGTAGTTTCACTTAAATCTGAAACAGCACTAGTATCCAATGTGTCTGCATGCTTTTTACCCTCCATATTATCTGAGAAATGAGCAAATTCTGTTAATTCAATATCTGACTGCGTTTTTTCATTCTGGACATGCTCAACATAATTACATACAGTTTCACAGTTTGAACAACTAGCTGCATTAGATACATTCTCATGTGTTTGCATATTTTCTGCATTTCCCTCGGAAATCATTGAATTAAAACCTGTAACTAGTTTCATTACATTAAATAATTTCCTCTTAGTTTTGGCTAACGAGAATCTCTCTGTGTCAATAGCCAGATTAGATTCTAAACATTGCAAATATAACGACTTCCATAAAACAGAATAACAGATCTGTTTCGATAAACCTTTACATTCATTAGCTGAACATTTAATACAATCCATGATTTACTCACCGATTAAAGAAGTCCTCTGTTCTACGACAATCTCCGCACGAATCTTCAGGTCATTCACGAAGCATCGATCAAATTCTTGCTTAATCTTGCTTCTAGGTTCTTAGTCAAACGTTTCAAAAATTACTCAATACTCTCCCTTCTCTGCCCTCCGATAGCACTTGAGAAAGTGGTATAAAATTTGAATAACGTTGAGTACAGTAATAATATCTTCAAATAAGAGTTCAAAAATAATTGAACAGTCCTTAGAATGTTTGTTAAGATGGCCGATTGCCAATGTATGCAGAGAAAAGTCTGTGTGTGTCCTTCTTGATGGTAGATGGTGAGAAGAAGAAAGCTGAAGTGAAGAAGGCTCCCAGCAGAAAGCTCACTTTCTTTAAATATCAAACAAACTCCTTTGTTTGACTTTCGCGCTGAAAACTAACCACTCCCACAGGGAGTGATCTAGAATGAATCAACATCTGGTTTCAATATTTATCAACTTCATCCTGAAAAGTAGACTAATCAATCACTGATATTCTTCAAAGGAAGTGGCTTGGCTCTTAATTAAACAGGAAATGGGGGTTGAGCTAGGCTCAACATTCAGTAGATAACATTACAACAAGACATCTGGAGGAAGGGATCCACGCTTGCTTTAAACATTTCAAACAAATACAATTCTCTTTCCAACATACCTATAATATTTACAAAATCCATCAAACCTGTCAGGTTCTGGGGTTTCAAAACTTGAGTTCAAGGGATCACATGAGGAGATTATTAGCTCAAAAGGTCTCATACTCTCATTCAAATTAAATAAGAGAATATATATATATGATTTAAAAATTCTATCCGGATAGAATTTTTAAATTTTAGAATATAACAATCCACCAGCTGCCTGGACTGATGCCTGTCTCAGCCTCTCGGCGAGCTGCTGAGAGCCTGAGACGGCCACTCCCCACCCCCTCTAAAGTTCAGCGCTCCAATGAGCGCGGGCAGAGCTGCTTGACTGATTGTCAGCAGCTCTCTGCTCGGGAAGATGAGAGAACCGAGCCATCGGCGGTATTCACTCCCTGGGTTCTCAGTGTAGAGGTTGGCGGGGGACCGATGCAGAATTGGACTGATGCTGCACCCACCTAGAAGAGGGAAGGTCTGGACAGCCACACTCCAATAAAAACTCCTTTTATTGTGCAAAATAACAAAAGTACAAACCACAGCAGGGTACAAGTTAAAAAACTGACACGTTTTACACTCAACAGTGCTTAGTCATAGGCCCTGCTGCATCCACCTAGGTAAGTACGATTCTGGGGGGAAAAAAAACATACTACTTTTAATAGATTTTTAATGGTACAAATTGGTTTTTGATACTCAATTTCTCAATGTCCACCCAAAGGTCCATGACTATTCTGTTCATAGTTGTAAGATTTGCTAGGATATGGACATATAGCACACAGTCTGGGCTTCTCTCCCATTATAGCTATGTCCGCTTGCGTACAGCTGTTTTAGGGTCATTGTGTAGAGTAGGGAATCCTGACCCTACAGAGCCTGGCTTTGGAGGACAATGAGCTGTATCTAAAGTTAGAATTGGTTGAATATTTGGGCAGTTCTGGATGGACAGTTGGATAAATGGCTCTATATTTAGAAAGTATCTGGGCTATAAAACTCTGGAGACCTTACTTTGTGAGGCGTACCTTACTTTGTGAGGCGTACCTTACTTTGTGAGGCGTACCTTACTTTGTGAGGCGTACCCTACTTTGTGAGGTGTTCCACTTTAATAAAATGGAGTTATGGCTCCTTAGCCTAGTTTTTCTTGGTCTGCACAGAGGTTCTGTAGATGTGAGTGCAGAAATTAAGACTTGAACTGACTTTCCCCAGAGTACAGCTTAATAGGTGGTCGTTATTATTATTATTATTATTATTATTATTATTATTATTATTTATTACTAGACAGGATTTATATAGTGCCAACAGTTTGCGCAGCGCTTTACATCAGGGAAGATGGTACATTCACAATACAAATCAATACAGGAGGGATCAGAGGGCCCTTCTCGTAAGAGCTTACAATTTAGAAGGGAGGGTCAAGTGGAACAAAGGGTAGTTGGCTGTGGGGGATGATCAGATGGACTCAAATGAAAAATAGTTAGGTGTGGGAAGGGTAGGCTTCTCTAAAGAGGTTTTTCAGAGATCCTCTAAAAGCTAATGGAGAGGGAGCTAGACGGATAGATTGGGGTAAGGAGTTCCATAGGCTTGGAGAGGCTCTGGAAAAGTCCTGGAGACGAGCATGGGAGCATCAGAGCTAATGACAGTCTTTACAGTTCCTGTTTTGTCTGTACAGAGTCGAACTTGGCCCTTTTCCTGGCCTATCAGAACAGAAGTGCCGAGTACTATAATGTACTGATGGAGAAACTTCACCGTATGAACCAGAGTCTGAGCACGGTGCTTCACGTCATGGACCACATGCACCACAGCGTGGAGCACAGGCTGAGCTACATACAAGGCTTCATCAGCTGGGCAGGTGAGTGTCCACGTCGCATCCTTTCTGCAAGTTCAGGGTTTCTTTGGCACACTAGAACAATGGTGGACTCACGAGTCCCAGCATGCCTGAGGCTGGCTGTGACCAGCCAGGTCATGGTCAACATCAGTACTTTGATGTGTGGCGTAACAGGACTATAGGAAGCAAAGGACTTCTTATGTGAGCTAGAGCAATCTGCGGGTATGAAGGTGCTTTTGTTTAGTGTCCATGCGTGTCTGGATGAGCAGCCATGAGAGGGGCTCATGAGCCCAGAAGTATTTACCAGTGTCCCACTTAGCAGGCCTGCCCTGAAGCACTGTTGGAGTGCAGAGAATGCTGGTACTTGTAGTACTGCCTTTTAGAGTACCTGCACTGCCGAAGCGGTGTCCCAAAAAAGCAGACCGAGCAAAAAAAGGAAGTTCTTACTGTTGCCTGTAGGCTCCCTGCAGCTGACTTTTCCTCATCTCCTTACCGTGCCTTGTTCGGTCCACAGAATGAAAGATTCAGAAGCAGGGAGGTCCTTGCATTGCAGTTCCTCAGGTACAGCTTCATGTCCAGCAGGAATAGTGAGCAGGATCAGTGATCTGAGTGGTGGGGTAAATAGGGTTTTCCTGATCCCACTTTTTTAAGACCGAGTACAAGTACCGATTCTTTTTTTCAAGTACTCGCCAATACCGATACTTTTTTCTCCAATCGCCTTTCAGGACAACCTCGGAGAGCGTAGCTCCGCCCATTCTTTAGGAAACACCCATGATCCTTTAAGATCCCTCCTCTTCCACCATGGCCTCAGTTATTGTGTTTCCTCCGCCATGGTGGAAGCATCATAGGGAACCAGGGAGCTGTCTCTCTCCAGGCGGGTTTTTTTTAAGGCTTACCTTGTTTGTTCTGCATCTTGGCGGCGACCATCCCGGCCCCCCTCTACGGGGAGGGGGCGTTCAGGAGTCCCCAGGCGCTCCGGTTCAGTGGAACTTCGGCTTCCCAGGGGACGGGGTCTGTGTGCCCAGGAACTGCGGTAAGGGTCTGGTGACCGAGCGGTAACCGGCGCGGGTCGGCGGTGTTCCGCAATTCCAGTTCCGGGTCCCGGCTGGCGAGTGCGTCACGCACGGTGACGCAGTTTCCGGGGGGGGCGTAGCTCTGTTGGTTCCCAGCGCCTGGAACGCAGCGTCTGTGGGGCAGGTCAGGTGACCGGTACTTCCGTTTCCGGCCCCCGATGATGATGACGCGGGAGGCCGGGAAAGTTTAAAATGGAGTTTGTTCTCCAGCTACTAGTGTGACTGCGCCCTACAATGGAAGAGAGACAGACAACACCAGCGGAAACAGGCGCTGCAAGCACCGGTCAGGCCCAGGTAAGAGGGGTACAGCGGTGCCTTTTATTCTTACTATGTATGGGCCTAAGTTTGTTTATTGATGTTCCTCCCTGAGGGAGCCTGTTTATTGATGTTCCTCCCTGAGGGAGCCTGTGGTTATCAGTCCAGGTCTGTATAGCCATTGGTGTGCAGGTCCTGCATCAAAAATCTGGTGGAAGAGGAAACTTCACAACAGTATAGGGACCTCTTTTCCTCAGTTCAAGAACTGGCAAGCTCTTTAGGCTCAGTTAAGGATCTGATCACACAAGGCTCCGCAAATTCGGGGGAACCCCAGCTGCCACCACCTAGCCCGAAAATCCCAGTTTCTAGGCAAACAGATGGGGATTCAGCAGATGAAGGGACTAGTAATCTCCCCTCCCTCAGGGATTCAGATGAGGAGCAAGAGGAAGAAGATAGTAGCAAAAGTTCTAAGTTTAAATTGCCCTTAGATGAAGTAGAGGACTTAAGGCAATTTACGCTACCCTGGGTATCCAGGAAGAGAAGATTCAGTTATCCATACATAAGATGTATCAAGGATTGGATGAATCTAAAAGCCGGGTTTTCCCGGTCCACAAGGTCCTTTCGGACACCATCAAAAAGGAATGGAAAGACCCCGAAAGGGCCCCCTTTTTTTCCCAAGACCCTTAAAAGAAGGTTTCCGTTTGAAAGCAGTGAAACAGAGGTATGGAACAAAAAGCCCAAGGTAGACGCAGCTTTCTCACAGGTGTCTCGTCATACAGACTTGGCTTTTGAAGATATGGGGGTCCTAAAGGACCCGATGGACATAAGGGCGGATTCCCTTCTAAAGAAGGCCTGGGATTCCACTGCAACCAGTTTGAAACCAGCCATGGCCGCCACAATAGTCGCCCGTAATCTAGAATGCTGGGTGGAGAAATTAAGAAATCATGTAGAGCAGGGATCTTCAAACTACGGCCCTCCAGTTGTTCAGGAACTACAATTCCCATCATGCCTAGTCATGTCTGCGAATGTCAGATTTTTACAATGCCTCATGGGAAATGTAGTTCCAACACAGCTGGAGGGCCGTAGTTTGAGGACCCATGATGTAGAGGCAGGTACCTCAAGAAAGGATCTATTAGAGTCCTTCCCCTTAATTTTGAAAGCCATTAAATATATGGCAGATGCTTCTGCTGAGTCCATTAAAATGGCTGCGCAGTCAGCAGCTCTGGTGAACTCAGTCAGGCGAGCGGTTTGGTTAAAGACCTGGTCGGGTGATGCCCCCTCTAAGGTCAAGCTCTGTGGGCTACCCTTCTCAGGGGACCTTCTGTTTGGTCAGGACCTGGAAAAGGTTCTCGACAGAACGGCTGATAAGGCTTTCCCCCCTAAAAAAGGTCAAAACCCCAAAAAGAATTTTCGTCCTTTTCAGCAGTCCCATAAGAGTAAGGAAGAAAATAAAGAGATGGGGGTCCCAAAGAGGTAGAGGAGGTATCCTTTTTAAAAAACCCTCAGGCGGCGTACAGACGATCGGACATATCCGATGAAAACGGTCCGCGGACCATTTCCATCGGATATGTCCGATCGGGAGTTTGATCCGATGGCGTGTACACACCATCGGATCAAATTCCCCGCCGCCGGACGGCGCGGTAACGCGGCGGTGACGTTGACGCCGCCGCGTCACCGCCACGTCACCGCACCAGGAAGTAAAACACTTCCGCGCATGCGCCGAATCCATTCGGCAGCGGCGCGGCGGCGGTGGGGGCCGACATGTCTGCTGGTAAGTGCACTAACCAGCAGACATGTCGGGCGGACAGATTCCACCGGATAGATTTCAAAGCTTGCTTTGAAATCTGTCGGGTGGAGAAATCTGTCCGCTAGCCCATACACACGAGCGGTGATGTCTGCTGAAACGGTCCATCGGACCGTTTTCAGCGGACATATCCCCTCGTGTGTACGCCGCCTCAGAACCAACTACCAAAAGTGACGATCTGCTTCCAGTGGGGGGAAGACTGGCTGCCTTTCTCCCACAATGGAAACATATGACCATAAGCCCCTTTGTGGAAAAGATCATTGCGGAGGGGTACAGTCTGAAATTTTCAGAGTGTCCCCCAAAGAGATTCTATATCACAAGCCTTCCCCGGGACAAAGAGAAAACTACTGCAATGATGAGCCTATTACAGGATCTGATGAGTCAGGGAGTGATTGTTCAGGTCCCAGAACATCAGGAGGGTCAGGGTTTCTATTCCCAAATTTTTTTGGTCAAGAAGCCCTCAGGCAAATTCCGCCTGATCTTGAACCTAAAGGTGTTAAACAAGTCGATCAAGTACAAACGTTTCCGTATGGATACGATTTACTCAATAACAAAGCTACTGACACCAGGTTGCTTCATGGCATCCCTGGACCTCAGGGATGCCTACTTACATGTCCCGATTGCCCAAGCATCTCAGCAATTCCTCAGGCTGGCAGTGAATCTAGGGACCAGGATATGGCATCTTCAGTTCAGGGCCCTCCCCTTCGGGCTGTCCTCCTCACCCAGGATTTTTACAAAAATCATGGCAGAGGCCTTGGAGCCACTAAAGCTGAAAGGGATTGCGGTCATCCCATACTTGGACGACCCGCTGTTATTTGCGGACTCCCGGAATCAGCTTGCGACGAACCTTCAGGTGTCGCAGGTCTATCTCGGAGGTCTCGGCTGGTTGCTAAACCGCGAGAAGTCAAATCTGATACCTTCTCAAGAGACAAGGTTTCTGGGGTATACCATAGATTCAATCCTTCAGAAAGTTTTTTTGCCTCAGGAGAAGATAGAGAAGATATTGGTTGCTGTAGCTCAGGTACAGACAAACCAAGGGGTGTCAGTCAGGACAGCAATGGCAGTCTTGGGCCTGCTCACAGCCGCAATTCCGGCAGTCCCATGGGCGAGGTTACATTCTCATCCTCTTCAGACGTGTATCCTTCAATCTTGGTCACACCAAGAATCACTAGAGAAACGTTTCAGATTAACATCAAACGTAAAACGAGCACTCTGGTGGTGGAGGAACCCGGTCAATTTGAACAAGGGTCTTCCCTGGGTATTCCCAGTAGGGAGCCCATCTAGAGGGACAGACTGCTCAGGGCACCTGGTCCAAAACAGAATCCAGAAGGTCCTCAAACTGGAGGGAGTTGAAAGCTATTTTCCTGGGGCTTTCATCAGACAGTGAAGGGTCACCACGTGCAGGTCTTGTCGGACAACACCACGGCGGTGGCGTATGTCCTCAAGCAGGGGGGGACCAGAAGCAGGGGCCTTATGCAGTTGGCCAACCATCTCCTGTCCTCGGCAGAGCGGCATGTGGCATCCCTATCAGCGGTGCACCTAAAAGGGTCTCAGAACCTGTTGGCGGATCTGCTAAGCAGGAGATGCATAATAGAGGCAGAATAGAGCTTAAACCCAGAGGTCTTCAGGGCAATCACTCAGGAATGGGGCCAGCCGCAGATAGACTTGTTCGCCAACCAGCAGAATACGAAAGTGCAAAGGTTCTTTCCTCTCCACAGAGGACCAAGCGGTAGCCATAGACGCGCTGGCCCAACAGTGGCACTACCAGCTGTGCTACGCCTCCCCCCCCCCCTTCACTCTGATACCTCTAGCCCTAAGGAAGTTCAGGGAAGAAAAATCCAGTCTGATCTTAATCACTCCCTACTGGCCAAAGAGACCGTGGTTTGCATCTCTTCAGAATTTAGCCACAGAACCACCGTGGAAACTTCCACTCAGGAAGGACCTACTGTCTCAGGGTCCTGTGAACCATCCGGAAGTAGAACGTTTACAGTTGACGGCCTGGTTTTTGAAGAGGACCTCTTAAGGGCAAAGGGACTCTCTAATAAAGTGATAAAAACTTTACTAGACAGCAGGAAGGCGGTGACCAGGGCAATTTATCTTAAGGTCTGGCGAAAATTCAAATCCTGGTGTACGTCCAAAAATTTCCAGGTTAACAGTGTAATTTCCGTTGTAGAGTTTCTTCATGCAGGAATGGAGAAAAGGTTAGCAATTGGCACCCTAAAGACGCAAGTGGCAGCTCTTTCGGTTTATTTAGAAAATATTTTATCTAAGGAACATTTAATTTCAAGATTTTTCAAGGCACTAGGTCGAAATAGACCAGTAGCCTTTAGAACCTTTCCCAATTGGGATTTATCGATTGTGTTACAGGGTCTCACGGGGGCCCCGTTTGAACCCATAGGGGATATTTCATTGAAGAATTTAGTGCTAAAAACCATTTTTTTGGTGGCCATCACGACCGCAAGAAGGGTCAGCAAAATCCAAGCTTTGGCAGTTAGAGCCTTTCTTAAGAATTTTGCCGGACAGAATAATTCTTCGGACTGATCCAGCCTTTCTTCCTAAGGTCTCATCCAGAGCTTTTTTTCTCAGAAAATAGGTGCAGGAACTCAACCACGACCCGTTCAGATTTCACAAACAGTAGAAGGGTCTTAAAGGGGCATTAAATACCAGAATTGCATTACATACAGAGTGCAGAGTTCAGGGGGTTACAAAGCTGTCACTTGTAAACACAGAAACCAGACTTCTGTGTTTACAAGTGATTGTGGTGAGCAGGCACCAAAGGGTCTGAGCCAAAGGTGGTGGAACTGAGTTCCCCCAAGTTCCCCCAGAAAGAAAGCCCTGGTCTCATCAACCTTTCACAGATCTCAGGAGATAATCCTTCCTACTTTTTCTTCAACCCCCTCTAATGCAGGGGAAGAAACCTTTCATACTCTTGACGTAAGAAGATGTGTACTTCAATACCTCTCTGTCACCAAGGAGTTCAGGAAATCAAACGCCCTATTCGTAATATTCTCAGGGCCACGAAAAGGAGAAGGCTTCCAAGAGTACGTTGGCTAGATGGCTTAAACAAGCCATTGTTGAAAGTTATCAAGCCAGAGGAGAGGTGCCTCCTGCGGGAATTAAGGCCCATTCAACAAGATCGTCAGTTTCTTGGGCCGAAGAGCCGGTGCTACGCCTGACCAAATATGCAAGGCAGCTACGTGGTTCAGCTATTCGACTTTCCTGCGGCACTACAGGCTAGACTTATTGTCCGCTGCGGATCAGGCCTTCGGCAGGAAGGTGCTGCAAGCAGTGGTCCCACCCTAGGGTAAGTTACTCGGTTATCCTCTCCGAGGTTGTCCTGAAAGGCGATTGGAGAAAGGCCTAGTTAGACTTACCGGTGACGGTATTTCTAAGAGCCTTTCAGGACAACCGCTATTTTCCCTTCCTAGGTATTTGAATAAAATATTTTTAAATGTCTATCATGGTTTGTTGTGGTTGTTCTGTGCTTTATTTTCCAGTGGGCGGAGACCACAATAACTGAGGCCATGGTGGAAGAGGAGGGATCTTAAAGGATCATGGGTGTTTCCTAAAGAATGGGCGGAGCTACGCTCTCCGAGGTTGTCCTGAAAGGCTCTTAGAAATACCGTCACCGGTAAGTCTAACTAGGCCTTTTTTTTTTAAGCTCATGTGACTGGACTGTCAGTGTTTTCACAGTTTTTTTTTTGTTTTTTTGTTTTTAAGGGTGGGGGTGGATCGTGTCGGTGTGTTTATTTTTTTACATTTTTTATTTTTTACAGTAATTTTTTTATTGCAATTTTTTTTTTTTTATCAACCCTGTTGGGGGGTGGGGGGGGGGGGGGGGGGGCTTTGGTGAAATGTCAGGGGTCTGTTAGGACTCCCTTGAGACAGGGAAAGGGGCTAAGGACACAGATTCCAGTCCCTTTCTCAGCTGCGCTGAAAATGAATGGAGAGAAGACAGCGGCTCCTCTCCATTCACAAACTGAAACATTGTAAACACAGTTTACGATGTTTCAGTTATGTGACTGTACAGTCGGTGATCACATACTCTGTACATTCGGAAAAGGTAGGAGCTGGATTTAAGAGCTCCTACCTCTGCTCTCCATCCTGACAGATCGAGGGGGACAGCAGCAGGGAGAAGAGAGGGGGACTGCAGCATGGAGGGGGACACAGAGGGGGACTGGAGGAGGATGCGGGGACAGTCAGCAGTGATCGTGTGTGGAAGAGTTACAAGCACTGATCAACACTGATTTCACTAAAAGCAGGACTTTGAAATCTATACAGGGTGATCGGTGCTTGTAACTCTCCCACACTGATCACCCTGACTGCCCAGGTATCGGGTAAAGCATTGGAGCATTTGCCAGAGTAAAATTAATCGGGCAAATGCTCGGTATCGGTACCCTATACTAGTCCAACTTTGCAGTAGCAGGACAAGTTGCACAAGTGTGAAAGGGGCCTTGCCTGTCGACCTACATGTTTCTCACCTGTGACGTATAGAAAGTGATACATAAACCTTAATGATGTGTCTTGTATAATCATCGTGTATTTCTATCCACACTATTCCAGGAGGGAATCTGAATGCCATCCACACATGTGTACTCCATGGGGCCTATTTCCTGCTCCTGGCTTTCCTGATGACCTTCCTGCAGACACCTGGCTTCTCCCGGGCTGTGCTATCAGTTCTCATTGTAATCAATGCGCTGTCAGAGCTCAACCAGCAGATGTCTCTGGACTTCCGATCTCTGACTGTCCTGCTGGTGTGTACGCTGATCGGTGAGTATGGATGGACAGTGGTGCGTTCAGATGTATATATTCAGGAATGGGGCATTAAAGTAATGTGGTGCCGCGTACAGACGATCGGATGTTCTGACAACGCAACCGTGGATTTTTTTTCCTGACTGCTCAAACTTGTCTTGCATACACACGGTCACACAAATGTCGGAAATTCCGAACGTCAAGAACGCGGTGACGTACAACACATATGACGGCACTATTAAAGGGAAGTTCAATACCAGTCGTGTTTGTAAAAGTTTGAGAGACAATTTGTCCTTTGCAGCCTCGTGCTTTTCAGTCTGTAACAGCGTGACGAATGTGCCATCTCCATTACGAACTCTAGTTTTACCAGATAGAGCGCTTCCGTCTCGTACTCGATTCAGAGCATGCCTGGAATTTTGTGCGTTGGAATTGTCTACACGCGCTCGGAATTTACGAGAACGGATTTTGTTGTTGGAAAATTTGAGAACCAGTTCTCAAATTTTGGTCATAATTCCGACAGCAAATGTTCGATGGAGCCTACACACGGTCAGAATTTCCGACAACAAGCTCCCTTTTTTTTCAGCCGGCGATTATAAGAATGATCATAACGGCGGTTCCGCCGCTTGATTGTTCTTCTAGGCAGCGGGAGGGAACACCCCCTCCCTCCTCCTGCTGCCATCCGGTGCTTCTCTGGGCTCTCCCATGCCATTAAAGGCCCGGTGAATGCTCTTCATTCGGCGGCGGCCGATTCATAGAGATTGCCATTATGACGTCACGCCCCGGGTACCCTGAAGTAAACAAAGCCGCAATCCCGGCTGTCGGTATGAGATCTGTGAATTTTTTTTTTTCCGATCTCATGCTTTCTAGCCTGGAGGAGAGATGTGAGGTCTTATTGACCATCTCTCCATAAAGAGGACCTGTCACAATATATTCCTATTACAAAGCAATTTTAACCACTTAAAGCGGAATTTCACCCTAAATATAAGATCTCCCATGTGATCCAGCATACTGGCGTCAGCGCCAGTATGCTGGGTTTTTTTTTTTTTTTAATCGCACACTTACTGTATTATGCCGGAATTTCTTTTTTTTCCCCTGTGGTGGACGGCGCCAGTATAGCGCGTCACATCTTCCTAAAATACCCGATATGGACTCGGGTAATCTCGGCGAAAATGCGGCGCCTGCGCACAGACCTAGGAGCTGACTGCGCAGGCGCCGTATTTCTCAGAGTCCTACGGCTATGGCGCGTCACGCCCTCTGAAATAGGACTCGGAGAAATACGGCGCCTGCGCAGTCAGCTCCTAGGTCTGTGCGCAGGCGCCGCATTTTCGCCGAGATTACCCGAGTCCATATCGGGTATTTTAGGAAGATGTGACGAGCAATACTAGAGCCGTCCACCGCGGGGGGAAAAAAATGAAATTCCGGCATAATACAGTAAGTGTGCGATAAAAAAAAAAAAAACCAGCATACTGGCGCTGACGCCAGTATGCTGGATCACATGGGAGATCTTATATTTAGGGTGAACCTCCGCTTTAAGGACCGCCTCCTGCACATATACGTCGGCAGAATGGCATGGCTGGGCACATCCACGTACAGGTACGTGCTAGTACCCAGCCGTGGGTCGCAGGTACGCTCCCGCGACCCGGTCCGAAGCTGCGGGATTTACGGACCCGATCGCCGCTGGAGTCCTGCGATTGGTCCCCGGAGCTGAAGAACGGGGAGAGGTGTGTCTAAACACGGCTTCCCCGTTCTTTAGTGTGGCGGCGTCATCGATCGCGCGATCCCTGTTATAGGGGGACACAATCGATGACGTCACATCTACAGCCACACCCCCCTACAGTTGTAAACACATATGAGGTCACACATAACCCCTTCAGCGCCTACTTGTGGTTAACTCCCAAACTGCAAATGTCATTTTCACAATAAACCATGCAATTTAAATGCACTTTTTGCTGTGAAAATGACAATTGGCCCAAAAATTTTTCAAAATTGTCCGATGTGTCCGCTATAATGTCGCAGTCACGAAAAAAATTGCTGATCGCCGCCATTAGTAGTAACATTTTTTTTTTTTATATAAAAATGCAAAAAAACTATCCCCTATTTTGTAAACGCTATAAATTTTGCGCAAACCAACCGATAAACGCTTATTTACCAAAAATATGTAGAAGAATACGTATCGGCCTAAAGTGAGGAATTTTTTTTTTATATATTTTTGGGGGATATTTATTATAGCAAAAGGTAAAAAAAAAAAAAATGTTTTTTTCAAAATTGTCTATTTTGTTTGGGAGCCACGTCACACGACCGCGCAATTGTCTGTTAAAGTGATGGAGTGCTGAATCGCAAAACCTGGCTGGGTCCTTTAGCTCACTAAAGGTCCGGATCTTAAGTGGGTAAAGCGTGACATGTTGGGTATTTTATTTACTCGGCGTAACATCGTCTTTCACATTATACAAAAAAATTGGCTAACTTTACGGTTTTGTTTAATTCATGAAACCGTTTTTTCCCAAAAAAAGGTGTTTTGCAAATACCGTGCGAGGTACAAAGTTGCAATACCGCCACTTTTTTCCATAGGGTGTCTGCTAAAAAAAGTGTTTGGGGGTTCTGAGTAATCTTCTAGCAAAAAATTAAGAGAAGTGCCAGAATAGGCGCGGTATGGAAGTGGTTAAGTATCGAAGTTTGGCACCATTCCACGAGTGTGCGCAATTTTAAAGCGTGACATGTTGGGTATCTATTTACTCGCTGTAACATCATCTTTGCCGCTATAGAATTTTTTTTTTTTTTATTATTTATGAAAGATTTTTTCACAAAAAAGCATATGAAAAATTGCTGCCCGAATACCATAAGGCATAAAAGGTTGCAATGACCGGCTATTTATTCCCTAGAGTAGAGCCTCTGCTAAAAAAAAAAAACGATGTCTGGGGGTTCTGAGTTAGTCGGGTTGGAAAAAAGTCATCTAGTTCAACCATTAAAAAAAAAAAATTAAATAAAAAAAATATCCAATCAAAAATCAATAAAATAAATAACAATAAAGTAAAAAAATGATTATTTTTACATGTAGGAGCGGAGTGTCAGAAAAGGGCTGCTATGGAAGAGGTTAAAGTCTCGAAATCCCCCACATACCCCACTACTATATCTTGTATGGAGCACCAAGAAGTGTCTACCAGCAAGTGGTTAAATCTCGGCGGCAATAGATTGCGATCGCCCCGTGTTACTTGGCCCCCGGTGTGAAGTCGAAAGCGAAAAAACAAGAGCAGCAATAAGTGGAGATGCCGGGGATTGAACCCGGGGCCTCATACATGCAAAGCATGCGCTCTACCACTGAGCTACATCCCCTGCCTGGGGTTTCCTGTGTCATTGTGTGTAATGAACCATCAAATGAAATTTCTGGTCTCTCTTCAGATGACACGGCGTGCCCCGCCCACTGGGTGTGTCGCACCTTAGTGCTGACTCACCTGTGCACTACACTTACCCAGAACGCCTTTCTCCAGAGTCCTTCATAGATATTTTTCCCGTTCTCAATAGGTAACACTTTGGTCGCAAAATTCTTCTAAACTTTTGTAATTAAGTGAGCTTTAACCACTTAAGCCCTGGACTATTGTGCAGCTAAAGGACTTGGCCAGTTTTTGCAATTCACTTTAACTGACAATTGCGCGGTCGTGCGACGTGGCTCCCAAACAAAATTGGCGTCCTTTTTTCCCCACAAATAGAGCTTTCTTTTGGTGGTATTTGATCACCTCTGCGGTTTTTAGTTTTTGCGCTATAAACAAAAATTGAGCGACGATTTTGACAAAAAAAATTCAATATTTTTTACTTTTTGCTATAATAAATATCCAAAATATAGAAAAAAATATTTTTCCTCAGTTGAGGCCGATACGTATTCTTCTACATATTTTTGGTTAAAAAAATCGCAATAAGCGTTTATCGATTGGTTTGCGCAAGTTATAGCGTCTACAAAATAGGGGATAGTTTTATGGCATTTTTTATAAAAAAAATTTATACTACTATTGGTGGTGATCTGCAATTTTTGTCGTGACTGCGACATTATGGTGGACACATCGGACACTTTTGACACTATTTTGGGACCATTGTCATTTTTACAGCGAACAGTGCTATAAAAATGCACGGGTTACTGTGAAAATGATGCTGCCAGTGAAATGACACTGGTGGTGCTGTAGGGGTTAAGTGTGTCCTAGGGATGTGTTCTAACTGTTGGAGGATGGGCTGTGTGTGACAAGACAGTGATCACCGATTGCGAATACAGGAATTGGTGATCCCTGTCATTATCACAGGGTTAACCTGTAGGCGGCGCTGTAGGAGTTAAGTGTGTCCTAAGGTGTGTTTTTTATTGTGGGGGGGGGGGGGGCTGGACGTGTGACATCACTGATCGTCGTCCCCTATCGGTGACAAGCCACAAGAACGGGGAAAGGTTTGTTTACGCTCACCTCTCCCCGTTCTTCAGCTCCTGTGACCCGATTGCGGGACAACCCGGCGGCGATCGGTTCCTGCGGGCGCTGTTATGGAGCTTCGGACTGGGATGCAAGCGCGCTGCCACGGCTGGGTTCTTAAAGGGGACGTAAATGTACGCCCTTGTGCCCAGCCGCGCCATTCTGTCGCCGTATATCGTCGTGCGCCGGTCCTTAAAGTGGTTGTAAACCCCACTTTTTGACTTATACTTATGTACTTTGACCTATAATAAGGCTTACCTGTAGGTATAAAGAATATCTCCTAAACCTGGACGGTTTAGGAGATATTCCCCTTGCAATGTGACGCTGCAATTGCAGCGGCGCATGCGCAGGGGGATCCTCGGCTGAAGGGCCGGCCGCCGCCCCTTGCCGGAATGAAATATCCCGCGCGTAAGCGACGTCATCACAGCGCTGGAGCGGCGATACCCGGAAGACACGCCGGCGTGGACCAGGTAAGTCACTTCTCCTCGTTCCGAGGTAAGTGTTTCATAATGAGCTAATATGCGGTGCATACTAGCTCATTCTGACTTTTGCCTTGCAGGTGTAAAAAAAATGTATATGCGGGTTTACAACCGCTTTAAGTGGTTAATCGGCCTTGAAAAATATCCCATAATAAAATATTCAAACAAAAAAATATCATCTTTAAGAAAATAAATGTATCAAAAGTAAAAGGTTAAGATCGCAGACCACCTCTAAACATCAGATCACCCCCAAGTGATATTGGAACCTACCACACGGGTCTATGAACCAGGAACGGGGACATCCTAAATTCACTGTGTGGGGGAGCACATATATATAATATTTGCAGCACAAGGGGGACTTGGGGTTTTTATGTCACCAGTACGTTCACCTGGATGCATATAACCTTGAAGGAGAAGGACATTATTGTAGGAATGTGCATCACTTGAGTGAATTTGCAATCGACATTCAATCTGGACATTTGTCACCAAATTTTATTTATATTCTAACCCAATGCATCCAACAACTGCTGCAATCACAGAAATGCGTGTTCCTGATATCAATAAATAACAAAACGTGCAATAATCGTGCATCAATAAATCAATATAACAAGCTTGAAAAAATATCCTCTTAGGACCGGTTCACACTACAAAACTGCACTCAGATCTGTTCCAGATGCATTTCTGCATGCATGTTTTTTTTTTTGTTTTGTTTTTTTATTGTATTTTTTTTTTTTATTGTATTTTTATTAAACTTTTTCAAAAACAAAAATATATAAAAAATAAATACCAATAAAATACAAACAGAAAATAGATGTCGAACATGTAGTATAGCTAATAAGAATGTTTACATATTGCCACAATGCTACAAAATTCCTAAGAGCAAGATAATTCTTCCTGTTTTTTTTTTTTTTTTCTCACTATACCAGGGTCCAGTGCATTTTTGATGCATTTTACTGTGTTTCAGTACAGTCCAGTGCAGGAAAATTACAGCATGTTTTTTTTTTTTTTTTTTCTGGAACTGAGTGCACTGGTCCATGGACTGCATGTGGTGTGAAAAAATAGGGGGCTGGGAGTGAGATATTGGGGGGGGGGGGGGGGGGGGGAGGGAGAGAGATATGGGGGGGGGGAGATATTGGGGGGGGGGGAGATGGATAGTTTGTGTCTTTATGGACCTTGCTTTGTGTACTGGTCCAAATAATTTTTTTTTTTCAGGGGTTGGGTTTGGCCCCTTAGTTCCAGTGAAGGGAACTCTTAAGCTAGGGTGACCAGACATCCCCAGTTTCCGGGGACAGTCCCCTGATTGAGGACACTGTCCCCGGACCAAGTCTGTCCCTAATTTTGTCCCCAGATTGGATTTAATAGGGGGCAGGGCAATTTTAAAGACAGTCGGTGCAAAATTAAAATAAAAAAATTAGAATTGCACACCCCCGCTCCGCCGTGGCTACTAGCTTAGGGGTGTTGTATTTTTCCCATTATCTGTGCCCCTTTCTGATGATTATGTGCTGAGCGGAGGGAGTATTTCTTCAGTTTCGGGCGCATGCCCATTCATGGCTCAAATCCTGGCCAGCCACCTGCCTATCTCCTTGCCTTCCCTGGCGGAGTGATCTCCCTCCGCTCCCCATCCTGTAGTAGCCGGGGGCAGAAGAGTAAGACTTGAGAAGCTGTGAGGCGGGCAACAGGCAGAGAACGCTGATTGCCGCCATTACTAGTAAAGAAAAAAATGTCTCTGGATTTAATTTTAAAAATCTTGTCACCTTATATTAAGCCATCAGCCTACCAAGACATTTTGGACAATTTCATGCTCCCAACTTTGTGGGAACAGTTTGGGGACAGCGCCTTCCTGTTGCAACCGGCTGTGCACCAGTGCAAGGTCCATAAAGATGTAAATGAGCCCGTTTGGGATGTAGGAACTTGACTGTACTGCACATAACCTTGAAGGAGGACAACATTATTGTAGGAAGGTGCGTCACTTTGAGTGAATTGCCAATCGACATACAATCTGGATATTTGTCACCAAATTTTATTTACGATTATATTATAACCCAATGCATCCAACTGCTGCGAACACAGAAATGTGTGTTCCTGATATCAATAAATAACATAAACGTGATGTGCTGCTGTAAAAACAAACATGTTCTTTATCCGCTTAACGACCGCCGCATGTAAATGTACGTCCACAGAATGGCACGTACAGGCAGATGGACGTGCCGGCACGTCCCTGCCTTCCCACGGGTCGGGGGTCCGATCGGGACCCCCCCGCTACATGCAGCGGTCGGTTAGCCTCTGGGAGAGATCTGGTAAAAGGGGGCAGCTGTTCGTTTCTGTCCACCCCTCGCGATCGCTCCCAGCGAATCCGCTTCCCCCTCGCTGCCCGCCCTCTGCCTGTGTAATGTAAACACAGGCAGAGGAAGTGATGTCACCTCTCCTCTCGGCAGTATTTTCAATCCGGCGAGAGGAGAGAAGACATCACAAGTGAGTTGCACAACACTACACTGACGAATGCGCAAAAAATAAAAATCGCAGAGGCAATCAAATACCATCAAAAGAAAGCTCTATTTGTGGGAAGAAAAGGACGCAAATTTCGTTTTGGTACAACATTGCATGACCACGCAATTACCAGTTAAAGCAGCGCAGTGATAAATTGTGAAAACACCTTTGGGCATTTAGCAGCATATTGGTCCGGGGCTTAAAGGGGTTGTAAAGACAAAAATATTTTCCTCTTAAATTAAAGTCTGACAGTAGCTGATAAAGTAAAAAGTAATGTTTTGCAGAATAACTAGTTTGATACCTGTTGTAATCGAGCCGTTTTATTCACCTCCGTCACTCCTGAATCGTTGTTCTCACTGACTTCCTGGTTTGCGGTGCGCATTCATTCTTGCTAAATCACGGCCTAATGGGAACTACATTTTCCACTAGGGTTAGCCTCAATGCCTGTGAGGGATAAGAGAGCATCTTCATGCAGGGCTGTAGTCATAGGGAGGGGGTGAGCACATTCTGCTTTCCACCATGCAGGTGCTGGTGGAAAGCAAAAAGAGGAGAGACAGGAAATGGCATTTTCAAACCTGGATTACTGTATTTTGGAAGTCAAAAGGAAAAACAAAGTAAGTAATATTTAAATGCTCTAGCTTACAGCAATCAATTGATCTAATAAAAAAACGAACCTTTAGTGTTCCTTTAAGTGGTTATAGTCCGAGAGGTCACTGGTTGCCTTTTTTTTTTGTAGGTCACTGGATGTTGCTGAACTTTATCTGCTGCCTTGTGAAGGTGAAAAACCGAAAGCATTGCCCTGCCCTTCCTCCTTCTGAACCTTTTCCTAAGTTCGGGGCTTCCAAAGAGAAGGAGAGAGTGTTCCTCAGCTCCACACCAGAGAAGTAAGGGGCCACACCAACATTTTTGATAGTATTTGGTTGGAATAGCAAGGAAAGGGGACCTACCCTAAGCCATGTTTCTGACATTTTGATGAGGACTTTGTTGCATAGAATTCCAAACATAATGCTGATGCCTCATGTCAATGCGCCCTGGGCACAGAAGAGTAGAGAGAATGGACACAGGGCAGTAAACGCATTTTAAGGCATGCATTAACAATGAGGGAGAGGATGTAGTTATGCCTCCTTGTCCTGGGCACTAGACAAACCTGTCCCAGGACTGCCAAGACTGTTGATCTCTACTGTATTGGCTTCTCCATGCTGGTGGTAAAGGACCTCAAGCCAAGACTGCTGACCTTTTTGTAATGGTTGTTCCATGTTAGTGGACAGATGACCTTTTATACTAGAACTGTTAACCACCTCTACTGTCATGGCTGCTCCATCCGAATGGCGACATGACCTTATACTAGGACTGCTGACCCCCTACTGCCATGACTGCTCGGGTAATGGTCAGATTGCCCTATATTAAAGCTGTTGACTTCCCCTACTGTGTTTTTTTTTAGGGGCCCGGAGGCCACCAGGGCCCCAGATGGCAACCCCCTCTTTTTTTATTATTTTATAAAAAAAATATTTTTTTAATATATATTTTTTATTTTTTTATTAAAGGGGCAATTTTTTTTTTATTTTTTTTTTTTTTTAGAGGTCCGGAAGTCGCCAGGGGCCCGGAGGACCCCAGGGCCCTGGATGGCAAACCCCCTTTTTTAAATTTTATTTTTTATAAAAAATTATATTTTTAATATATTTTTATTTTATTTTTTATTAAAAGGGCCATTTTTTTTAGGGGTCTGGAGGTCCCCAGGGGCCCGGAGATCCCCCAGGGCCCCAGATGGCAACCCCCTTTTTTTTTATAAAAAAAATATTTTTTATATATATTTTATTTCTTTAATAATATATATATGGATGGGCCCAGAGGGCCCCCGGATGACAACCCTCCTTTTTTTTATATATATATATATATATATATATATATATATATATATATATATATATATATATATATATATATATATATATATATTTTTATATTAAAGGGTTCAGAGGTCCCCATGTGTCCAACCCCCCTATTTTTTTTTTTTATATATATTTTTATTAATGGGCCTAGAGGTCCCCAGGGCACTGGAAGGCATCGCCCTTGTTTTTTTTTTTTTATTCATGTATTTTGTAATTTTTATTAAAGGGCCCAGAGGTTTCTTTTTATTATTATTATTATTATTATTATTATTGTAATTTCTATTTATATATATATATATATATAGTGTATATGTAAATTTCTCCTTAATAAAAAAAAAAGGGCCTAGAGGTCCCCAGGGCCCCCCGGCTTCTTCTCAATTTGCGGGAACCCCCCTGCTTCTCAATTTTAGGCGGCAGCACCCCCCCCCCCTTGGTTCTCTGCTTCAGGGGGCCCATGCCTGAAGCTGTGTAAGGGGCCCCAAAATGTCTGATGGCGGCCCTGTTCTTGGTGGTAGAGGACCTTAAACTAGGACTTCTGATATCCTTTACTGGCATGGCTACTCTGGTAATGGTGAGATGACCTTTATAATGGATGGTGGACCTTCTCTGTCATGGCTACATCAGCTTAGTGACCGGGTGACCTTTAACCAAGACAGCTGATCTCTACAGACGTGGCTGCTCCATGCTGGTGGTGAAGGACTCCTGACACTTGGACTGCTGACCTCTGTCATGGCTGTTCCATGTTGGTGGTCAGATGACCTTATACTAGGACTGCTGAGCCCAATCTGTCAAAGCTGCTCCATGTTAGTGGTGGAGCGCCTTCGACTTGGACTGCTGATCTCTACGGCAATGGCTACTCAAGTGGACAGATTACCTTCTAGGGCTGCCAACTTCCTCTGTCATGGCAGCTCCATCGTAATAGTAAGATGACCTTATACCAAGACTGCTGACCTCTACTGCCATGGCTGCTCTGGTAATGGTCAGGTGACTTTGTATTAAGACTATTGACCTCCTCTGCTGTCTGTCTTTGCCTTGATTTCCCCTTTGATCAAAGTCATGCATTGAAAACTGCAACTTTTGAAGTAAAAGATCCCACAATCCCTTGTGTTTTTATTTTTTATTTTTACCTTAGTAAATGTGTAAGGAAACTGTATAAATATGGTAAACATTAAAAATGTCTCCTGGCCCATTACTGGCTCATTGTGCCTCTTCTGTTTTGTCAGGACGTTCGAGGAGACGCTGCTGAAGGAGGAGCTGAAGAAGTTGGCGAATGACAGTTTTTTAGATGGTGAGAAATGGCAGCCTGGAGCTTAAAGGGGTTCCTTAATAGCTTCCTTTCCCTTAGTGCAGTCCTCGTTCACTTACCTCATCCTTCCATTTTGCTTTTAAATGTCTTTATTTCTTCTGAGAAATCCTCACTTCCTGTTCTTCTGTCTGTAACTCCACACAGTAATGTGAGGCTTTCTCCCTGGTGTGGAGTGCCGTGCTCGCCCCCTCCCTTGGACTAGGGGAGAGTCGGGACGCTCTCTATGTTGCAGATGAAGGAGCTGTGTGTTAGTGGGTGTCCTGACTCTCCTGTAGTCCAAGAGAGGGGGCGAGCATGACACGCCACACCAGGGAGAAAGCCTCGCATTACTGTGTGGAGTTAGACAGAACAGGAAGTGAGGATTTCTCAGAAGAAATGAGGACATTTTAAAGCAAAATGGAAGGATGAGGTAAGTGAAGGAGGACTGCACTGTAAAGGAAAGCTATTTACACTTGTACGACTTCAAAGTCGCGCGATTTTGCCGCGATTTCAAAGAATGCCTGTGTAAGTGGCATCAAAATCGGACCAAAGTAGTGCAAGGACTACTTTGAAGTAGGCAGTATGAATGGTAGTCATTGAAAATAATGGAGAATGACTTGTCATACGATTTTGCAGTCCAAAATTGTGGGACAAGTCCGTATAAGTGTGAAAGGGGCTTTAGAACCCCTTTTAAATGTGACCGTGTTCATCCAAAGTGAACCCGAGCTTAAAATGTACCTAATGTGGCAAGTCTGGCAGACTGAGCAAACCAAGAGATGAGCAATTTGTGGTTTCATTCCCACTTTGCTGTGTTTGGAGTCTCTGATTTAGGTAAAATGAGAGATGGGCAGGCATCAGCAGATGGCTAGCAGTTGATGCCTGTTAATTTAACCACTTCAGCCCCGGGCCATTTGGCTGGCTAAAGACCAGGCCACTTTTTGCGATTCGGCACTGCGTCACTTTAACCACTTAAGCCCCGGACCAATATGCTGCTAAATGCCCAGAGGCGTTTTTACAATTCGGCACTGTGTCGATTTAACAGACAATTGCGCGGTCGTGCGACGTGGCCCCCAAACAAAATTTGCGTCCTTTTCTTCCCACAAATAGAGCTTTCTTTTGATGGTATTTGATTGCCTCTGTGATTTTTATTTTTTGTGCTATAATTAAAAATAGAGCAACATTTTTGAAAAAAAATCATAACTGCCACACTAACTGCCACACTAACTGCCACACTAACTGCCACACTAACTGCCACACTAACTGCCACACTAACTGCCACACTAACTGCCACACTAACTGCCACACTAACTGCCACACTAACTGCCACACTAACTGCCACACTAACTGCCACACTAACTGCCACACTAACTGCCACACTGTGATAGGGGGGGGGGGGGTGATCGGAAGGGGTTAATGTACCTATGTGTGTGGTGTCAGTGTAGTGTTGGTGCGACTTACTTGTGATGTCTCATCTTGGCGGATTAAAAATACCGCTGAGAGGAGAGGTGACATCACTTCCTCTGCCTGTGTTTAATTTACGTAGGCAGAGGAAGTGAGACGGCGGAGGCTCTGCGGATTGGCTGGGAGTGATCACGAGGGGGCGGACAAAAACGAACAGCCGCCACCTCGTCCCGGATCGCTCCCGGAGGTAAGCCGCATGCAGCGGAGGGGGTCCCGATCGGACCCCCGACCCGCTAGAAGGCAGGGACGTAAATGTACGCCCAACTGCCTGTACGTGCCATTCTGTGGACGTACATAGTCGTGCGGCGGGCGTTAAGCGGTTAACTGACAATTGTGCGGTCGGGCAACGTGGCTCCCAAACAAAATTTACGTTTTTTTTTTTCCCCACAAATAGATTTCTTTTGGTGGTATTTCATCACCTCTGCGGTTTTTATTTTTTTGCGCTATAAACAAAAATACAGCGACAGTTTTGGAAAAAAAAGCAATATTTTGTACTTTTGCTATAATAAATATCCCCAATTTTTTTTGGAGTCTCTGATTTAGGTAAAATGAGAGATGGGCAGGCATCGGCAGATGGCTAGCAGTTGATGCCTGTTAATTTAACCACTACAGCCCCGGCCATTTGGCTGGCTAAAGACCAGGCCACTTTTTGCGATTCGGCACTGCGTCACTTTAACCACTTAAGCCCCGGACCAATATGCTGCTAAATGCCCAGAGGCGTTTTTACAATTCGGCACTGTGTCGCTTTAACAGACAATTGCGCGGTCGTGCGACGTGGCCCCCAAACAAAATTTGCGTCCTTTTCTTCCCACAAATAGAGCTTTCTTTTGATGGTATTTGATTGCCTCTGCGATTTTTATTTTCTCACTTCGTCTTTCAGGACAGCACTTGGAGAGAGCGCAGCTCCACCCACTTCCCAGGAAACACTGCAGTCACTGCTATAACTTCCGCCCACCTCCACCATGGCCTCAGTTGTAGTGTTTCCTCCGGCCACCTATGGAGGACCCAGGCCCATTTGGAGGGCCTAGGTTGGATTATGAACAGAGAGAAGTCAAATCTAGTCCCCTCTCAGGTCATAGTCTTTTTGGGGTACACCATAGACTCCATCCAGGAGAGGTTATTTCTACCAGAGGAGAAAATAATCAAGGTTCAGGCAGCAGTGAAGGCAGTGCAGACGAATCTGTCAGTGTCAGTTCGTGCAGCTATGTCCACCCTGGGACTTCTCACATCCTCCATTCCTGCGGTTCAGTGGGCCCGCCTGCATTCAAGGAGTCTCCAGCAGGCGATTCTACAGAATTGGACGCATGGAGAACCCCTAGAAAAGGAGATCAGGGTTCCAACCTCAGTAAAAAGGAAACTTTGGTGGTGGAGGGCTCACGCAAATCTGAGTCAGGGTCTAGTGTGGTCCTTCCCCGCTACAATGGTCCTAACTACGGATGCCAGCTCCTGGGGATGGGGTGCTCACCTCAGGGGTCAATTGACTCAGGGGTCCTGGTCCAGGGAAGAGTCCAAAAGATCCTCCAATTGGAGGGAACTCAAAGCCGTTTGCCTAGGGCTTTGGGCCTTCCAGGAGACGATACAGGGTCAGCATGTCCAGATACTGTCGGACAATGCTACGGCGGTAGCTTACGCCTCAAGGCAGGGGGGCACGAGGAGCAGGGTTCTCCTGAACCTGGCCCTACACATGCTTTACTGGGCAGAGACAAACTTGGCATCTCTGTCTGCAGTTCACCTAAAGGGCAGTTTAAACCACCTGGCAGACTACCTAAGCAGGAGGAGGGTTCTGGAGTCCGAGTGGAGTCTAAATTCAGAGGTGTTCCAGAAAATAGCAGACAGGTGGGGAACCCCTCAGATAGACCTGTTCGCGTCCCAAGCCAACGCCAAGGTTCCGGTTTTCTTTTCCCTCAACAGACTGGATCAAGCGGAGGGTCTAGATGCGTTAGTTCAGCATTGGCCCTTCCGTTTGTGTTATGCTTTCCCCCCAGTACAAATGGTTCCGTTAGTTCTGCGGAAACTTCAGGTAGAAAAGACGACTCTCATCCTGATAGCCCCATACTGGCCCAAAAGGCCTTGGTTTTCAACCCTGCTGAAACTGGCAATAGAACCTCATCAGCTACTTCCAGTCAGAAAGGACTTATTATACCAGGTTCCTCTGCTCCATCCCAACGTGGATCGGCTCAACCTGGCGGCCTGGTTACTGAAGAGTTAATCCTGAGTAGGAAGGGTTTATCTAAACGGTTAGTGGATACGCTACTTAGTAGCAGAAAGAAAGTTACCAGGGCGATTTATTTCAAGACCTGGAGGGTCTTTAATTCCTGGTGCAGTTCAAAGAATTGTGCCCCTATGAATAATATTGCGGTCCTGGAGTTTTTACAGGACGGGATGGACAAGGGTCTGGCAGCCAGCACCCTGAAAGCGCAGGTTGCTGCGCTATCAGTATTTCTAGAGAGACGGTTATCTCTAGATCCCTATGTCATCAGATTTTTTAAGGCATTGGCCAGGGCTAGGCCTTCCTCTAAGTTTTTTCCCAAGTGGGACTTATCGGTGGTTTTGGGGGGTCTGACAAAAAGACCTTTCGAACCACTGTTAGAAGCATCTTTAAAATTTTGGACCCTGAAAGCGGTCCTTTTAGTGGCCGTCACCTCGGCTAGGAGAATTAGTGAGCTACAGGCTCTTTCTATTGTGGAACCCTTCTTGACCATCTTCCCAGATAGTCGTGTTGAGGACAGATCCTGGGTTCCTTCCTAAGGTGGTATCGGCCTTCCATAGGACACAAGAAATAGTGTTGCCTACCTTTTGTCCGGCGCCTTCCGGTTCAAGGGAAGAAGAGTTTCATACCTTAGATGTCAGAAGGTGCATTATGCACTACCTGGAAGTCACCAGGGAAATTAGAAAATCCAATTCTCTGTTTGTGTTGTTCTCGGGTGCACGTAGGGGGTACGGTGCTTCCAAAAGTACACTAGCCAGATGGCTCCGTATGGCTATCCACGAGGCCTATAAGGCTAGGGGTATAGAACCTCCCCCAGGGGTGGTGGCACATTCTACAAGGGCAGTGGCATCTTCCTGGGCAGAACAGGCTGGAGCTTCACCAGAGCTTATCTGCAAGGCAGCTACGTGGACGAGTTTTTCCACTTTTACTCGCCACTACAGGATGGATCTGCTCTCAGCGGCGGAGCAGTCTTTTGGCAGGAAGGTCCTGCAAGCGGTGGTCCCACCCTAGAGTAAGTACTCGGTTATCATCTCCAAGTGCTGTCCTGAAAGACGAAGTGAGAAAACCTTAGTTACACTTACCGGTAACGGTATTTCTATGAGTCTTTCAGGACAGCACCGATAACCCACCCTTCTCTCTTCTGGTGTATATATGTGTATATATATATATGTGTGTGTTGTACTAACATGTTTTAGTTGCTATGTTCTGCTTATCTCATTTCAGTATGGCCGGAGGTGCTCGTGTACAACTGAGGCCATGGTGGAGGTGGGCGGAAGTTATAGCAGTGACTGCAGTGTTTCCTGGGAAGTGGGTGGAGCTGCGCTCTCTCCAAGTGCTGTCCTGAAAGACTCATAGAAATACCGTTACCGGTAAGTGTAACTAAGGTTTTTTGTGCTATAATTAAAAATAGAGCAACATTTTTGAAAAAAAATCAAAACTGCCACACTAACTGCCACACTAACTGCCACACTAACTGCCACACTAACTGCCACACTAACTGCCACACTGTGATAGGGGGGGGGGTGATCGGAAGGGGTTAATGTACCTATGTGTGTGGTGTCAGTGTAGTGTTGGTGCGACTTACTTGTGATGTCTCATCTTGGCGGATTGAAAATACCGCTGAGAGGAGAGGTGACATCACTTCCCCTGCCTGTGTTTAATTTACGTAGGCAGAGGAAGTGAGACGGCGGAGGCTCTGCGGATTGGCTGGGAGTGATCACGAGGGGGCGGACAAAAACGAACAGCCGCCACCTCGTCCCGGATCGCTCCCGGAGGTAAGCCGCATGCAGCGGAGTGGGTCCCGATCGGACCCCCGACCCGCTAGAAGGCAGGGACGTACATGTACGCCCAACTGCCTGTACGTGCCATTCTGTGGACGTACATCACCTCTGCGGTTTTTATTTTTTTGCGCTATAAACAAAAATACAGCGACAGTTTTGGGGAAAAAAAGCAATATTTTGTACTTTTGCTATAATAAATATCCCCAATTTTTTTTTTTAAAGCAAATTTTTTCTCAGTTTTTAGTCCGATACGTATTCTTATTTTTTTGTAAAAAAACGCAATAAGTTTATATTGATTGGTTTGCGCAAAAGTTATAGCATCTGCAAAATGGGGGATAGTCTTATGGCATTTTTGAAAATATTTTAATTTTTTACTAGTAATGGCAGCGATCTGCGATTTGTTTTTTTTTTTTTTTTTTTTTTTTTGACCGACTTTATGGCTGACACTTTTGACACATTTCTGGGTCCATTGTCATTTATTAAAGAGATCAGTGCTTGCACTGATTGCTGTAAAAATGACACTGGCAGGGAAGGGGTTGACCACTAGGTGGCGCTAAAGGGGTTAAGTGTGTCCTAGGGAGTGATTCTAACTGTAGGGGGAGGAGCTACCAGTGACACATCACTGTTTTCGATCACAGGGAACATTCAAACAGTGACATGTCACTAGGCAGCGGCAAATTTATAGGGACGTACAAGTACGCCTATTTGCCTGCCCGTGCCATTGTGTAGACGTATATGTACGTGCGGCGGTCGCTATGTGGTTAAATGATGCTAAAACACTAAGGAGCAGTTGACCATCAGGAATTTACAAAAAATAAAGAAAAATATATATTTAAACAAAAAAAAAATTATATAGAAAAGGGGGGGGGGGTAGCCATCCGGGGCCCTTTAATATAAAAATATATATAATACGAAAAAAGGGGGGTGGGTTGCCTTCCAGGGTCCTGGGGACCTCTGGGCCCTTTAATATAATTTTTTTTTTTTTTTTAAATATATATTTTTTTATAAAAAAATAAATAAAAAAATTGGGGGGTTGTCATCTGGGCCCCTTACAGGTGTACTGCCTGTACCCCGCCTGATGGTGGCCCTGCCTGAGAGACCCGGTGGGCAATCAATGATGACCTGCTGGAAATGCTTTTATTTCAGTATTTGGTGGATGCCAGTCAGTGAAGCCACCAAGTCCCAATTGTAAGATTTCCACTCGGCATTCTCCTTTTCTGAATGGCTGCCTTGCCCATTACAAGGAGCTTCCACCATCCTTGCAAGACTTCTAAATTCCTCCTATCAAGAGGAGCGTAAGGGCCCATCTCCTCATGGTGGTCAGTAGCAGAGCTGGGAACCGAGGAAGAGGGCATGAGCCCCTAGAGTCTATAACCCATCTAAAACTAGCAGATGACTTGACCCAATAGGCCCCCCTTACACATCATCAGGAATTATGGGGCCCCTTACACAGCTTCAGGCATGGGCCCCCTGGAGCAGAGAACTGGGGTGGGGGGGTGGGGGTGCTGCTGCCTTAAATTGAGAAGCGGGGGCGTGAATTGAGAATGGGGGGGGGGTGCCATGAATAGGGGGGGTTGCCATGGGGACCTCTGGGCCCCTTAAAAAATGTATATGAAAATAGGGGGTACCTCCGGGCCCCTGGTGACCTCTACGCCCTTTAAAAAAAAAAAATTAAAGGGGGGGGGGGGTTGCAATCTGGGGCCCTGAGGACCTCTGGGCCCTTTAATAAAAACAAAAAATAAAAATGAATGTATAAAGTTTTTTTTTTTTTTTTATAAAAAAGAGGGTTGCCATTGGGGACCTCTGGGCCCCTTACAAGTGTACTGCCTGTACCCCCCCCCGATGGTGGCCCTGGCAATTGATATACTGTACCTAGAACTTTTCCCTTCCTCTTGCAGATTCAGTGCTGGGTGATGACTCTTTGGTGAAAGATGTGTCAATCATCACATCTCCGACACCCGTAGACTGGAAGGTGCAGCATGGATTGAGGACTCCCAGTCAGTCTACACCAGCTTTTAAGCTTCGCCGACTCAGTCTCACCAAATCCCTCCGGGTATATGAGACCCCCTCCAAGGTGGTGAGTAGATCACTGATGGACTTCACTGTAGAGCGATCCCGGCATTCCTCACATGACGGTCCTGGGTGGATCTCACCATTTAATATGTAAAAGATTGTATTGAGCTATTGAGGCTTTAGATTCGTTGAAGTTGTTTTAAAGGGGTTGTAATAGAATTTTAATTTATTTTTTCATAATAAGCATCCTTTACCTGCAGACATTCCTCTTTTCACTTTCTCATTGTTCGTTTTTGCTCAGAAGTTTCTCTATTTCTTCTCTGTTCTGTTCCCCCCATCCTGCTTGTCTGATTGTTACTCACCACCGTGAAGGGAGGCTTTACTGCGGTGGTCAGTGACGTGCTCCCCCCCCCCCTCCTGGGAACTACTTCTGTGCAGCAGGACGCTCTCTACGTGTTGGAGACTTCAAGGAGGTGTGAATTACTGGGTGTGCTGCAATGCATACTGGGAAATTAAGTTCTTACATGAACAAGCGCCGCAAACCAGGAAGTGAATGAGAGAACAGAAACTAGAATGCCGGAGGTGATATAGATGAAGGAATTTAATAGGTATTTACTCGTTTGTTAACAGAATCATTTACACTATTCTGTCTACCTTGCAGACATTAATTTTAGGCAAAACATTTTTTTTCCTTTACAACTCCTTAAGGCTGCATTCAGACCTAGGCGTCTGCGGCAGCAGCGTATTTGGGCGACATGAAAAAGGCGTTTTGTCCCCGCGATTTGCGGCGACAAAAACGCCCTTTTCTTTTTGCTGGAGCGGTGATGTTTTACATTGTCGGCTATTGCCGAATGCCCGATACGCCTGAAAAAAAGGGTCTGGGACTTGTTTGGGCATTTGGGCGTTCGACGTGGAGATGTGAACCATCTCCATAGCCGACAATGTAAATTCGCCCCTCCAGCGTATGTCAGGCCGCTTCAGCGTCGGGCTTCAGGCGACAAAACGCCTAGGTCTGAATGGAGCCTTAAAGTAGAACTTAAAGGGTCACTAAAGGAAAAACATTTTTTTTGCTGAAATGACTGTTTACAGGGTATAGAGACATAAAAGTTGACTGATTCCTTTTCAAATGATTAAAAATCAATCATATAATGTACCTGCAGGTTAGTTTCACTTTTGAACTGGCTTCATGTTTCTGTGAAGTAGAAATAGACACACAGAACAAAAACAAACAAATCCAGGGCAGTGTTTTGTTTTTAAAATGAATCTGATTGGTTCTGGGAAGTTTTAAACACACAGTAATGACAGCTTAGACCACCGTGAGAAAGCTCCCAGCACTGTGGTTATAAGGAAACAAGCAGGAAGTGTGGAGAACAGAGCAGGATTACAGCAACTTCAAAGCAAAAAAAACAAAACGAACAATGAGGACATGAAACCAGTACTGCAGTAAGGTAAAGGAAGCTATTTAGCTAAAAAAAAAAAAAATCCTTTAGTGATCCTTTAAGTCAGAAAAAGTCCTGCTAGATCACTTCAGGCTGGCCTCTTTTGCAGGTATCGCTATGTAAAACATTACAACTAAGTGTCTATATTTTGTATATAAATACATTTTGTGGGGGCCGGCGGGCCAGACTTTGGACATGCCTGGTGTAACATAACCCTTGCCACATGATCATTTCTACCAGCAGGTGGCGCAGGACCGAATACCCCAGAGACACCTGGGTGCTGCATTTGATGCACTTTCGGAGTCGAAGAATTACAGTCTAAACAGCTCAATGTCTAGTAACCTGTGAGTATCAAATACGTTTATTTAATACTGTAAGTTGGGAGCGCCAATGTACAAAAACTCCACCTGGAATGTGAATGAAAAGGGCTGTAATGGGTCTACTTACCTCTTCGAGAATGGGAATAAGTAACTAATTTAACCACTTCCATACTGCGCAAATTCCAGCACTCATCTCCTACATGTAAAAATATTTATTTTTGCTAGAAAATTACTGAGAATCCTTGTATGTGTGTGTGTGTGTGTGTGTGTATATGTATGTATGTGTGTGTGTGTGTGTGTATATGTATGTATGTGTGTGTGTGTGTGTATATGTATGTATGTGTGTGTGTGTGTATGTATGTATGTGTGTGTGTGTGTGTGTATGTATGTATGTGTGTGTGTGTGTGTATATGTATGTATGTGTGTGTGTGTGTATATGTATGTATGTGTGTGTGTGTGTGTATATGTATGTGTGTGTATGTGTGTGTGTGTGTGTGTGTGTGTATATGTATGTATGTGTGTGTGTGTGTGTATATGTATGTGTGTGTGTGTATATGTATGTGTGTGTGTATATTTATATTCTCTTCTCTAGCTCTCTATCATCATTATTTAACAGCCACCCTAGAGAATAAAATGGCTGTCATTGCAACTTTGTGTCACACAGTATTTGTGCAGTTATTACTGCCCAATTTTTTTTGTATGATGTGAAAGATGACATCGAGTAAATTGATACCTCACATGTCGCACTTTAAAACTGCGCACACAAATGTGGTATTGCCGCCAATTTTCGGTATTTCAAAATCACCATAGGCGACGCTTTACATTTTTTATTTTTAGCGTAAAGCCTCGTACACACAATCAGATTTTCCAACAGGAATGCTGTAAAGTCAAAGTCTGTTGGCTGAAAATCCGACTGTTTGTACGCTCTGAGACAATTGTCGGACTTTCCGCAGACAAATATTGGCTGGCAGGCTTATAAATTTTCCGTGGACAACGGTCTGTTGGATTTTCCGATCATGTGTACACAAGTCCAAAATACAAACACGCATGCTTGGAAGCAATGCTCACCAAACACAACGTTAGCAGAAGGTGCCCAATGGGTGGCGTTAAAGACCTGAAATAACACTTAGTACGTCACTACGTTCGTGTTTGTTGGCCGACAAGTGTGTGCCGTCTGTATGCAGGACAAATTCATGGCCAACACCCTTCAGACAAAAGTCTGATGCATTGTCTGCGGAAAATCTGATCGTGTGTATGAGGCTTTAGAGGAGGACTAGTGCTATAATTGCTCTCGCTCCCACGTTCGTGGTGATACCTGACGTGTTTTTTTTTTTTTTTTTTTTTTACACTCTCCCTTTTAAATCAAAAACGATCTGATGCTTTCCAGCCGAGTTCAGGGCTTTGTTTACTTCTGGCGGCACATCGTGCCTGGGCCTCCAAGTCATAGAGATTGTCGGGGACCATCTGCCCCTCGGTCTTCTCTATGGCTTTGTTTTGATAGGCCACTGTACAAATGCTGTGTGACAACCCACCAAGTGCCGCCCCTGGTGGGTTAAGTGCAGAGGTGGGGTTGGTGGCCGCCCCTGGTGGGTTAAGTGCAGAGGTGGGGTTGGTGGCCGCCCCTGGTGGGTTAAGTGCAGAGGTGGGGTTGGTGGCCGCCCCTGGTGGGTTAAGTGCAGAGGTGGGGTTGGTGGCCGCCCCTGGTGGGTTAAGTGCAAAGGTGGGGTTGGTGGCCGCCCCTGGTGGGTTAAGTGCAGAGGTGGGGCTGGTGGCCGCCCCTGGTGGGTTAAGTGCAGAGGTGGGGCTGGTGGCCGCCCCTGGTGGGTTAAGTGCAGAGGTGGGGCTGGTGGCCGCCCCTGGTGGGTTAAGTGCAGAGGTGGGGCTGGTGGCCGCCCCTGGTGGGTTAAGTGCAGAGGTGGGCTGGTGCCGCCCCTGGTGGGTTAAGTGCAGAGGTGGGGCTGGTGGCCGCCCCTGGTGGGTTAAGTGCAGAGGTGGGGCTGGTGGCCGCCCCTGGTGGGTTAAGTGCAGAGGTGGGGCTGGTGGCCGCCCCTGGTGGGTTAAGTGCAGAGGTGGGGCTGGTGGCCGCCCCTGGTGGGTTAAGTGCAGAGGTGGGGCTGGTGGCCGCCCCTGGTGGGTTAAGTGCAGAGGTGGGGCTGGTGGCCGCCCCTGGTGGGTTAAGTGCAGAGGTGGGGCTGGTGGCCGCCCCTGGTGGGTTAAGTGCAGAGGTGGGGCTGGTGGCCGCCCCTGGTGGGTTAAGTGCAGAGGTGGGGCTGGTGGCCGCCCCTGGTGGGTTAAGTGCAGAGGTGGGGCTGGTGGGTTAAGTGCAGAGGTGGGGCTGGTGGCCGCCCCTGGTGGGTTAAGTGCAGAGGTGGGGCTGGTGGCCGCCCCTGGTGGGTTAAGTGCAGAGGTGGGGCTGGTGGCCGCCCCTGGTGGGTTAAGTGCAGAGGTGGGGCTGGTGGCCGCCCTGGTGGGTTAAGTGCAGAGGTTAGGGGGCCCTTGGTGGGTTAAGTGCAGAGGTGGGGCTGGTGGCCGCCCTGGTGGGTTAAGTGCAGAGGTTAGGGGGCCCTTGGTGGGTTAAGTGCAGAGGTTAGGGGGCCCTTGGTGGGTTAAGTGCAGAGGTTAGGGGGCCCTTGGTGGGTTAAGTGCAGAGGTTAGGGGGCCCTTGGTGGGTTAAGTGCAGAGGTTAGGGGGCCCTTGGTGGGTTAAGTGCAGAGGTTAGGGGGCCCTTGGTGGGTTAAGTGCAGAGGTTAGGGGGCCCTTGGTGGGTTAAGTGCAGAGGTTAGGGGGCCTTGGTGGGTTAAGTGCTTGGGTGGGTTAAGTGCAGAGGTTAGGGGGCCTTGTGGGTTAGTGCTTGGTGGGTTAAGTGCAGAGGTTAGGGGTGGGGGCCCTTGGTGGGTTAAGTGCAGAGGTTAGGGGGCCCTTGGTGGGTTAAGTGCAGAGGTTAGGGGGCCCTTGGTGGGTTAAGTGCAGAGGTTAGGGGGCCCTTGGTGGGTTAAGTGCAGAGGTTAGGGGGCCCTTGGTGGGTTAAGTGCAGAGGTTAGGGGGCCCTTGGTGGGTTAAGTGCAGAGGTTAGGGGGCCCTTGGTGGGTTAAGCGCTGGAGGCGGGGTGTGGAGGGCTGGGGGGGACTGAATGGGGGGGGGGGTTGTTTGCCCATGTGCAACACCATGGCAGTTGCAGATCAGAGGCTAAGATGGCAGCTTCCTTGGCTGAAAAGACAAGGAGGGTTTAGTTCCAAAAAAAGGTGACCTAGTCCATGAAATATGGAGTCTGCCTTTGCGGACCCTTGTGTGCTCATTTCTTGGCTGTGATCACATTTTGTCTGTCACTGACCAGCGAGAAGTGCTGAGGAATTCCTTCCCTTCACCGTTTTCTTTTGTCTCCCATCCAGCTCTGCTTCTTTGATGTCTCCACGCCAGTTCTGCCAGGCCATCACCAGAGCCGGCCAGCCATGCCGGAACAAAGCCAGCAGCGGGCAGGAGTTTTGCCGGGTTCACACTTCAGGGCAGACGTCCTACACGGCCCAGTGAGCCTGCCGCTCGAGTCCTTGTACTTATCTCCCTAAGGGTGCACCCAACCAAGCCTTGAATACTGCGCTGTGTTGGGTCAGGTTGGCACTTTGCTGTTCGGTGTGCGAAATCTCATTCTCTGCAACCACACGGGAGAAGGCGGGGTCATCGGCAAATATTCCACAATGTGAATTTATCAGTCAACGAAATTCGGCGTCCTTTATTTATTTTTTTGATGTTCATTTAATTCAACTGAATGTTGTCGGAAGGAATTTTTGACTCTCATCTCATACAGCTGGACCCAGATTGATGGCGGCCTTTTGGGGTGAGCGGGATGGGTAATATTTGGGGTCTCAGGAATGCATTTATTAATCTCACCGTCTAAAATGAATGTTCTGCCTCCCTGCAATCATGCACTTTTACACAACCGGATATTTATCGTATTTTATTGTATAATTGTGTGTTTGTGATGTTTTTGTACTAGACCTTTTATAATAAATCTTAAGAAATTCCTTTGTCTTGTATATGATGAATGTCTGTGCCTTGCTACTGGAATGTAAAATCTTAAAGCGGAGTTTCACCCTAAATATAAGCCCTCCCATGTGATCCAGCATACTGGCGTCAGCGCCAGTATGTTTTTTTTTTAATCCATGTACTTACTGTATTATGCTGAATTTTATTATTTTTTACCCCGCGGTGGACGGCGACAGTATAGCGCATCACATCTTACGAAAGGACTCGGGTAATCGCGGCAAAAATGCGGCGCCTGCGCACAGACCTAGGAGCTGACTGCGCAGGCGCCATATTTCTCGGAGTCCTATTTCGGCGTTTTTCGGAGGGCGTGACGCGCCATAGCCGTAGGACTCGGAGAAATACGGCGCCTGCGCAGTCAGCTCCTAGGTCTGTGCGCAGGCGCTGCATTTTCGCCGAGATTACCCGAGTCCTTTTCAGGTACTTTCGTAAGATGTGATGCGCTATACTGGCGCCGTCCACCGCGGGGTAAAAAAAATAAAATTCAGCATAATACAGTAAGTACATGGATTAAAAAAAAAAAAAAACAGCATACTGGCGCTGACGCCAGTATGCTGGATCACATGGGAGGGTTTATATTTAGGGTGAACCTCCGCTTTAACTGCTTTTGACAACTGCAGACAGATGAGTGCATGCCTTGAAGTGGAACTAAAGCCTTTCATTTTAGGACTACTAAAAAAAAAGTAGTACCTGTTTATCTTCGATGAAACAAGAAAAGCTGCTTAACCACTTAAGGACCACCTCCTGGAGATATACGTCGGCAGACTGGCACAGCTGGACACAGGCACGTACCTGTACGTCCTCTTTAAAGCGGAGGTTCACCCTAAAACAACTCTGTCCCATCCAGCATACTGGCGTCGGCGCCAGTATGCGTTTTTTTTTTTTTTTAATCACTCTACTTACGGTGTAATGAATAATTTTATTTTCTCCCTACCGTGGTGAATGGCGCGTCACGCCTTCCGAAAATAGCCGAACTAGGACTCGGCTCTTCCCGGCGCTATACGGCACCTGTGCGCAGACCTAGGAGCCGACTGCGCAGGCACCGTATATAGCCGAGTCCTGTTTCGGCTTTTTTCGGAAGTCGTGACGCGCCATAGGACTCTGCTATATACGGCGCCTGCGCAGTCGGCTCCTAGGTCTGTGCGCAGGTGCCGTATAGCGCCGGGAAGAGCTGAGTCCTAGTTCGGCTATTTTCAGAAGGCGTGACGCGCCATAGCCGCGCCATTCACCGCAGTAGGGAGAAAATAAAATTATTCATTACACCGCAAGTAGAGCGATTGGAGAAAAAAACGCATGCCGACGCTAGTATGCTGGATGGGATGGGACAGAGTTGTTTTAGGGTGAACCTCGGCTTTAAGTGCCCAGCCGTGGGTCGTGAGCGCGGGCCCGCGACCCGGGTCCAAAGCTCCATGGCCGCGGCACCGGTGGACCCGATCGCCGCTGGATTTCCACGATTGGTCCCCGGAGCTGAAGAACGAGAGGTGTGTGTAAACACAGCTTCCCCGTTCTTCACTGTGGCGCTGTCATTGATCGTGTGTTCCCTGATATAGGGAAACACAATCAATGATGTCACACGTCCAGCGCCGCCCCCCTAAATTAGAAACACATGAGGTCACACTTAACCACAAGGGGGCGCTGAAGGGGGTTAACTCCCAAACTGCAATTGTCATTTTCACAATAAACAATGCATTTTTATAGCACTTTTTGCTGTGAAAACGACAATTGTCCCAAAAATGTGTCAAAATTGTTCCATGTGTCCACCATAATGTCGCAGTCACAAAAAAAAAAAATCGCTGATCGCCGCCATTAGTAAAAAAAAAAAAGAAGAAAATTATTAATAAAAATGCAATAAAACTATCCCCTATTTTGGAAACCAGGGCTGCCTAACCGTTTGAAGGCCGAGGGCCACTTAAGCGACTTAGTAACCAGTCGCGGGCAACAATGAGTAGATGACAAGTCTGTGTCCAGTCTGCATATGCCAAGCTGACACAGCGCAATCTACTCTATGGGCCCTCTGATCCAACCAGATGGATGGGGAAATATTGACTTCTGTTTTTTTTAGCAGATCGGATTGGAGGTAGGCAGGTGTAAACGGACAAAAGTCTATTTACATCTGCCGCTCTATAGAGGTAAATGAAGGGTCCGATTGCGTCCGACCGATTGTGTGAAAGGGGCCTAAGGCTGCTTTTATACTGATGGTCTGTGGTCTATTGCTGTGCAGCGTACCTGTGGTTTCCCTGCTGGTTAGATGCAATTTGCTACAGACGTCTATTATATCTTGCAGGTGTGCTGCACTTTCTGAAAAGCCACTTGCTTCCTCTACCCCAGGCTTCATTCACAACACTGATGCTCTCAGATGGCAGGTCGGCAACCTGAGATCTGGGCTTGCCAACCAGCCATCCCAGAGCAGGAGGTCACGGGCCACATCAGAGGGCTCTGTGGGCCAGATGTGGCCCCCGGGCCACTGGTTGGGCACCCCTGTTGTAAACTGACGTGAATTTTTTATATATTTTGAGGATATTTATTATAGCAAAAAGGAAAAAATATTGCATTTTTCAAAACTGTTGCTCTATTTTTGTTTATAGCGCAAAAAATAAAAACCGCAGAGGTGATCAAATACCACCAAAAGAAATCTCTATTTGTGGGGAAAAAAGGACGCCAATTTTGTTTGGGAGCCACGTCGCACGACCGTGCAATTGTCAGTTAAAGCGACGCAGTGCCAAATCGCAAAAACTGTCCGGGTCCTTTACCTGCGTTTTGGTCTGGGCCTTAAGTGGTTAATCCCCCATCCCCCAATCTGGTGCTAGCCCAGCGCAAATGCTGTATAACATAAGGAAATGATCCAGGACGGTTGCACTTCTAAAAAATCCTTTTATTGAAGCTTCATATGACAAGTGGTTGACAGATGGGAGCTGG